>JACXIL010000178.1:135819-685166 GCA_014737365.1 Bombus soroeensis | reverse complement strand
CTGTATGAACAATTCTATTTTTTATATAAAATATTTGTAACACGACAATATTTCAACTTCCGCTAAAAGAAGATCAAACTGTATGAACAATTCTATTTTTTATATAAAATATTCTTAACACAACAATAATTGAACGTCCGCAAAAAGAAAATAAAACTGTATGAACAATTCTATTTTTTATATAAAATATTTGTAACACAACAATAGTTCAACCTTCGCTAAAAGAGAATAAAACTGTATGAACAATTCTATTTTTTATATAAAATATTTGTAACACAACAATAGTTCAACCTTCGCTAAAAGAGAATAAAACTGTATGAACAATTCTATTTTTTATATAAAATATTTGTAACACGACAATATTTCAACTTCCGCTAAAAGAAAATCAAACTGTATGAACAATTCTATTTTTTACATAAAATATTCGTAACACAACAATAATTGAACCTCCGATAAAAGAAAATCAATTAAAATTAGCTTCTCTGTATCTAAGATTTCAACTCAAAGTCTATCAGAATTGATTGCAACTTTAGATTCAACTGTGAATTTCTATAATCTTTCGAATTCTACATTCATCGTAATAAGACATAAGGATCGCTAAATTATATCACATATTACTTACTCAAATTAAAAATTTCTCCAAAGAATCTAATCTATTCTATAAATTTGAGTCTGTAAAGAAAATCCTATCAAATATAGAACCGATAAATGCACAGCCTTATGACATTCTGTTTCTATAATATGTGGAATAATACGTCCGTAATATTATCGTAACAAGAATAACACTATATGAAATATGATTTACTTAATTTCAAAAATTTCACATCGAGTTTCAAATGGAAACAAAATTCTATCGAGTAGTCCGAGGTCAACTAATAAAGCTACAGTAGCCTTATAACGTTAATTTACAATAGTAATTCGCTATACAGGTATACGTCATCGTTCGGCATTACCTTGTAATGATGTAACTACTGGTGTAACGCTATGCGAGTAAACGCGCTACAAAATAGCGGCACCATACTTATTTCTACCGCTATCTACAACGTGCATATGAGCATAGAAATATATCCTGGATCGATGACCTTGAACGATCGTTCGCTGTAATCGATCGATCGAAGAAGCACGATGATAAGGTGCCGTTGCTTGCCGCTTTCGTCCTCGATAGCTTGGCGTCTCTGGAATTTACGGTACGCCAGTGTGATCGTTACAATAAAGTATCACCGTCGAATGACTTTACACGTGTACCGTGTGGAAGATCTTTAGATAATTGTTTCATCAATGACGTCGGTTTATGGGCTTTTCGAACTGATGGCAGTTGAAGGGTAGTAAATTCGATTTAACGGAGTACCTAGATCGATCGATTGCGTAAAGTGAATCTGAGGAGCGTTCTATAGTGAACTCTGTTCATGGTTCGAGGAAGAAATCGTTTTAGTTCGATGCAACTTTCTTCGCGTTATGATCATTGGATATATTAAGTTGTTTTTCAAATAAGGCTCCAACCGCAAAGTAATTTCTTCGAAACGTCATTTATTTAATCAAAGCAATTTCCACGTGATTCATAGCACTTTCCTAACGAGTAATTGATTTCAGTATTCCTGATTTATGAGGCTTATCGGTTATAACATTCAAAAATTCTTGGAACGAAGCTGTTACTGCTTCTTAAATATTAATATTTTCAGTTGTCGTTATGGTTTTACGGTTTTCTTTTAAAGAAATTCATGAAGAGTATCGTAAATTATCATTTTTTCACCATTCTTTCAATCTTCTTCCGCATTGATTCGCTGCTACACACAGTGCGATTATTTCACTGTTTATTTTACTATTGACACAAATGTGGCACTTTTATTCTTTTGCGCGTTTCGATGAAATAACTTGGAGAATTGAAACAATTATTTTCTTTATTATTTCGAATAAAAATACTTCTAATATAAAATATATGCAATTTAAAAAGAAGCTGAAAAATGCAGTGAATGTTAACACTAATTAAGAAAATGAGTAACTAAGAAACAATACTTTACGAAACTAGGCATAATAAAAAATTATTGTACTAATGGAAAAACGATTTATAATTCTTCTTTCAAAATTCAACAATTCCAGTAATTTTCTCCATATAATACCTGCCTTGGTTAACATCGTAAAAGATCCTCGCATCCGCGAACGCAAGAAAACGCAGTGCTCCCACGGTTCATCCACTTTGTAAAATATGATCGGATAGTAATAAAGAGTAATGGTAGAAGAAATACAATCACGCACGAAAAAAATCATCCCTTCACGGTTTCGCCACAGGATTTGTATGTATGTATAACCTATACGTAATTTATCCAAGTACGCACTAATGGAATACTCATTTTCCCTATACACACGTGTTATTCTTATGCGCGTGATCCCTACGAGAACGATTCATTAAGTTATCAATAACACGTCGAGGGTCGGTAATCACCGGCCTCGCTCCGTTTATCCCTCGCTCGCACACAAAGTGTCCATCAAACTCTCTTCCGCCGCCGCACCTGCGTCGTTCCTTCTAACGACTTACTAAATCGTCAATAACGCCTCGAACATCCTGTCGACGAGATCGATTTATCGCGCGATATCTATCTCCGGGTTAAATCTGACCAGCCTCTCATACCAATACTTCTCGGTGGAACAGTGTTCCCGCGATGAATCACCACGTTCGGCTTTCTGCACGGTCGAGTAAATACTTTTTCTATTACGACTGCGGTAGAAAACGTGAAAAATCCAGATTACACACACAGGTCGCATCTTCCGTTTCATTAACCATACGCTCTTATTACACGATCCGACGAGATTCGTTGTGGATCGTATCGCGTTGTCTTCATTAAGAGATCCTGGCACGTACGAATCGTGATAATCGCGTCTACTTCTGCGCCATATTCATCGTTTCACCGTATGATTCTTGGTTTTCCTTTTTTCTTCCTGTGCCTTTCTCTGGCTCTTTGGGTCATACTCGAGTGTACGAGTTACGGATTTATATTCAGATGCGATTAAACTTGCTCTTAAGGAGATGAGGAACAAACGTTGAGAAGTAGGATAATGAGAGGAGGTAGAAGTTGCAGAGATTGATTTAAGTCTTACGAAATTAAGAGGTCAATATGTTTCAAGATAGCTTTTAGGGAGGGCAATCATTTAGAATTACATATTTGTACATAAGATCCCACTCTAATTATTATATACGTATATCACATATCACATTTTAACACTAGAACTACCGATAGTTAACACGAAGCTATTTCTACCAGTACCAGACAAAATGACTGGTCTTTAAAAAATACGTAATAATAGAATATTTTTATATTTTTCGATTTATTATTTTCTTACATAAGGAAATCCATGTTATGTGGTAGATTTTTCATATTATTTATTTTTATTTCATATTATAATTGTAGAACCAGTCATTTTGACTGCTGTGGTATTTCTAGTGTAGCATCTAGCGATCTAGCGATCGATTCAGAATTTTCCTGGTAACTGATATCGTTGTATCGAATGATACGCGGTAAAAATTTGAAAAACGTGTGGGAAGTTGTACAAAACGAGGAAACTGGTTGATTGGGGTTCGATAAACAGATTGCAGAATCCTTTTACACTTTGACAAATGCCAGTCATTTTGGCTGTTATTGACATAGGTAGCCTTTATACAAAATTATTTTCAGTTTGAATACATAAAAAACAAAATAAAATTTATTATATTATTCTTTTAGTTATCGTTGCGAAAGTCATTACATCAAAAAAGTATACCATAAAGTAGGAATTTTAAAATAAAATTGTAAAACCAGTCAACTTGACTGGCGTGGTAAGCTACATGTCATGTAAAAAATTGTAATTAACCCATATGAATCACGAGCAAAAGATATAACAAGTACATTTTTATTGATTTTTTTATTTTGATATCACTTTATAACTAAAATGAAATGTTTTAATATAAAGTAATTAAAGATAAAAAGGATCTGTTAAATCCAAAGATATATTTAGTTGATGGTGTTCTGTAACAGTCTGAGGTATAACTATTAAGACAAAACAATATTCTTGAATATTCTTAAAATTATGTAGGTTATGGAAAAGTACATGCTTGTCCTAAGGTGAAATAAAAGGACAATTTTGGTAACATGAAGTTTATTGACGACGCACTGAATTTTAAAACCACTTCTTTGTAAAAGATGAAACTTATTATTTTCTTTCTCTGTAGTCTTTATATTTTTTCAAATTTGAGTATATTACGTTCTGCACTATGACATTATCGTTTTCATTCTTTACCTTATTTTTAATTCAAAAGAAAAATCCATCTCGAAACGTTTGTAGTTTATAACATGTAAATTCCAGGAATTCCAATCGAGTTATCTACAATTCGAGTTCGGTTAGAATTCGAGTCGTGCTTATCAGAGCTATTCGCTGGATAAACCTGACCTGGTTCACGGAGGATGATAGTGCGAATGTCCATCGGAGCGTGGATAAATTATACACACGCGAATTTCATCATTACTCACGGGACGTAAATAGGAATAATTTCACATGGTAATTTTTTGGTACGCGTCCCGATCTTATCGATCGTATTTCGTAGTGAAGATTTATTGGAGTCATTCGTCGGAATTTAATTTTACTCTTATCAGCGTTCCGTGTCGTTCATTCAAATCAGATTCAAAGGAGGATGGCAGGAAATGGTAATTTTTAGCTCTACTTGAAAAGGAAAAATTTCTACAGTAAGGAAAATTCAAATTCAAAGGAAGATGATAGAAAATGATTATCTTTAGCTCTAAATACTTGAAACCAAAACTTTTCTATACCTAAACGATATATCATATCATAATATGCACAACATCAAAATACACACTCTTATTCACAAGTATTAGAACACTTACTGAAAGAAAGTGAGATAAATTGAATAAGAAATTATTTAAATTATTCAGAATTATTATTTCGTTTGGGTCATAAAATTTACGAAAAGATACAAGTTATATAATCTTAAAATACAAAGCAAGGGATACTGGAAAGAAGAGGGACAAAAAGATGCAGCTTATGTAAAAGGAAAGAAGAAGACCTGAGGCACACAATAGAAGAATGCGAAATAACTGGAGGACCAAAGGACACAGAAGGAATACTAAACGAGACTGGAGAAGGACTAATGGAATTGAAAACAATAATAGATTGAAATCAGATTCAAAGGTGGATAGCAGGAAATGGTAATTTTTAGCTCTACTTGAAAAGGAAAAATTTCTACAGTAAGGAAAATTCAAATTCAAAGGAAGATGATAGAAAATGATTATCTTTAGCTCTAAATACTTGAAAACAAAACTTTTCTATACCTAAACGATATATCATATCATAATATGCACAACATCAAAATACACACTCTTATTCACAAGTATTAGAACACTTACTGAAAGAAAGTGAGATAAATTGAATAAGAAATTATTTAAATTATTCAGAATTATTATTTCGTTTGGGTCATAAAATTTATGAAAAGATACAAGTTATATAATCTTAAAATACAAAGCAAGGGATACTGGAAAGAAGAGTGACAAAAAGATGCAGCTTATGTAAAAGGAAAGAAGAAGACCTGAGGCACACAATAGAAGAATGCGAAATAACTGGAGGACCAAAGGACACAGAAGAAATGCTAAACGGGACTGGAGAAGGACTAATAGAATTGAAAAAAGTAATGGAGAAGAGAAGGGCAGTACAAGACGGGGAGGAAGGACAATAAGGAAGCACAGCAAGGAGGCAAAAGCCCAAAAGTTGCCATAGTTTTAGAGATAGATTATACAACGGGGTGCAATATAACAGGATGGATAAAAGGGGAGGTAGATACATAAGAAAAAAGTTTAGATAGTTACAGACAAGAAAAAGAGCTTAGATAGATATAAGGGAAGAGGCAATAAAATGATAACGCCATAAGACTGAGAGAATGTAAAAAGCGTGATAGATAAACGAGATGTAAAACTGAAAACTGGTCCAAAGCCGAAAGACACGGACTATGTAGTAATAAANTAAATAATAAATAATATAATCTTAAGATAAATAAAGTATTTTAGACATTCAGTGTTCTAATGAATGCATTTTCTTGTATATAAACTGTTACATTTGTTCTCGTTTATATTCACTACATATCTTTATCACTGCCTTAATTAACTTTCACATTTGTATTATTAATTATGCTACTGTATTTGTTTTCATTTGATTCCAAACTCCGATCCAGATTTTAACATTCTACAAAAATCTTTCGTTTCCAAGGAAGAATGAAAACTGGCCATTATCCGTTTTTCTACTTGTTGAACGGTATATCATCGTTCCCGAGGCAGAAGAATGAAATAAGAACAGGCGGGAACGCGGAAAAACCATGTGCGATCGAGAGTAAAGGGAAGAAGGAGGGAACGAGTGATCCACGAGACTAGTTACCGTTGCTTTTAACCGATGCGCGCTCGAGATTGGGCTAATGCGCCGTTCGCGATAATTATAATGCCCGTGCACCGCCATAGGCGAGAAAAAGAAACGAATCTCTTCAATATCCTTGATCGATCGATGAATTTAATATAATAACATCATAATCTACGAGTATGCCGTGCCCTTGGCTAGATTAATCAGGTATGGTAGGTAGAAAAAATTAATAAAGTTTGATTGAAAGCAAAAATCAACCATGTGATTGAAGCTCTCTACAGTCTGTAGTTAAGTATTAATTATTATACATACTGCGGATGTTTATGCATCCATGGGAAATCTAAAGAAACAAAAATGTACAGATTGCGTGTAATATTCCAAGTTTATGCTTGATTTCTTTAATTATATTAATCCTTTCATTTAGAGTACTAGCTATACCGACATTTTTGATATACTGATTCGTTCATTATCATAAATGCGAGCCTTATAAACGTATTCAGTTTATAAAATTATTAGATAGCAGCTTTATATAGAATAGTTTGTTTCAGAGGAAATTAACAAGATATCAATTTCAATGAGTCTACGATTGGATTCGAAGGAATACTTTCTTCTTGTAATTATTCTAATTATCCTAAGGATTATTTGAGAAAGATATCACGTAATGTATATAGAAACCAATCCTTTTCTTAGTCACAGCAATTATGTCTCATGACTTGATAAAGAAACGCTTCCCGAGTGCAAACGATTAATAACAATCTAGCAATCTACTTACGACAATAACGCTCACCTAAGCGTATCATATCCCTAATCACGACTATTCTTCACTGCTTTTTAATACCAATTCCAAAAGGATCGTATTCTGTTAAAAAGTCAACTACGCGATGTCCTAGTACACGCCACACAAAAACGTACATCCTCCATCAAAGAGAAAGATCATCGGGGACAATTACCAAGCATTCTTTCAACAAGAACCAACACGACTCGCGATTATTCCGCGAATCGTTCCGACCAATTGCACGAAGAGCAGTGGCTGAACATGTAGAGCAACGTTTTGCTCGTGCAAAGAAACCATCGTCCATGATGAATCTCACAATAGGGAAGGCGAGGAAGGCGCGTGCACGAAGGCGGCCGAGTGTACACGCGCAGGAAGACGTTGATTTGCCTCTTCTCCTTTGCAAAATGAGTAGAAATCGAGTGACACGGGAAGTCTACACATCCGGTAGCTGCGAAAACACGTGGTGGTTATCAGCAACGGGACGAAGAAACCATCGCTTGTATTTCTTGCCCCATCTTTCTTCTACACTCCGCTCCTTTCGCCTTCCATCTTCATCAGATGTTTTTAAGAAAAGACAGATAACGCCAGTGGCGATTACACGAACGATTTCCGAATGCAATGCATCCTTGGGCCACTGATTGATCGGATAAGATGATCAAGCAGCGATCATGCGAAGTCAACAACCGCAAAACACTCTCAAAATTGTCGCGAAGAATTCCCTTTCCCAAGATTGAGATCGTATCGAAGCAAGTATCGATGATGAAATCGAAAGAAGGAAAGTATGTGATTGCCCGATTGCAGCTTTTAAAACGTGTGATGAGTGATGATGCTACACTAGCGCCACGTGGCCATTTAACTACTGGCGCGCAATATAGATTAGTGTTCATAAATAAGAGAACACTTTGATCGATTTGTGGTTGTGATAATGGTACTAATTAATGATAACTTGTTTTTAAGATATTAAATTCTGATTATATGCTTAGTTTATGAAATTGAGAACTTCATAAAAAGTGGACTTAATCAACTTAGCTGCCGAGGGACTCAATAATTTCTATCTCTTTGTTTTCCAAATATTTCAACTTATTGAATCTTCCTAGAAACATCATGAAAATTATATTCTGTTCATTTTCAGCCAGCTATCACGATAGTCAGGAAAGGATTAACGGTTGCGTTGCGGGATGGAGAAATACGCCAAACATCTTTGCAGATATCGAACACGTCCAGAAATAGACCGTGGACGATTCGAACGATAATTACGAGCATCGATCGGTCGAACCAATAACAGATAGCTCCGATATCCGAAGAATTCGCGACTAACGACGAGCTATTTCTCTCCTTCTCACTACTACAGTAGCGAATTCCGGGCACCGATAAATTCACCTGGAGACGAGCACGGAAGAGAATGTTCGGTCACGCGTGGTTGCGGCCCTTTTAGAGCGGCTTGATCTCTCTACAGCCAAAGAAACGGGATGAATCAGCGTTAACCCCTCGATTTACATGTTACATAAATTACGCAAGATTGGAACGCGCTGGATTAGAACCTAAGCCGAACAGTTATCCTTGTGTCGATTCTCGTCGTCACCTAATGCGCACGGATATGAGTGACCGCGCGATTAGCCTCGATGAGAGGTTTAACATTAGAATTATCCACGATTGAAGTATAAATTGCGAAGAAGAATAAATATGCGAAAAGACGTAACATAAGACAGAAACAAGTTTTTATCTGTACAAATTGATAATAAGAGTAACTGGCCATGTTAGATATTCACATTAGTATAGTCATTTAGTTCTTCTTTATATTCGTGTGCAGAGAATATAAGTAACTTGAATATAGAGAAGCAAAAATAAATCGAAATCCATTTTTGATAAATATTTATTATTTTATTATAAAGTGATAGTAGTACTAAATGCCAGTTTTAGTGTGAAATGATGCTTGAATTTTTGCTTATTTTGTTCCATGATTGAGTTCGATTGTTTTGTAACGATATGAAAGAGGTCAAGTGCGCGATTAAGCGAATTAGAAGTTATGGCGCGTTTCTAAAATCGTTGAGCACCATTAGTTTGCTCCTAACTCTTTCATTTACTTCTCGATGAAAATTTAGAATTAGTATTTGTTGAATTATATTATTTATTATTATATCTTCGAATATTACGTAGATATTATATGATTGAATATTATATGGTATTATATTGTCGAAGATTGGGCTTCAGCAATCAAGTCGCACAGATTATCGATTCTTGATCATTGACAATAATGAACATGATCTTCTTTCAACACTCTTATTTCTGCATCTCTGTTTACGTTATAATCAAGAATCGTGGTCGAGCTACAAAAATTTGCTGCTTCCTCTGTAAACTAGTAAAAGCTACAGACCTAAGCACTGCTAAAAAATTCGATCTAACGAAAATGTTGTACACGAAAGATTGAATCATAACTAAATCACGAAAATCTATAAATTTATGTCAAATTTAAAACTACAAAAATTTAATGTAATGTGACTACTAAACAGCGCATTTGCCTTTCCTATTAATGCAGATCAATTTTTTATTGTATATAGGCAGTATATATAATTTTTGTAAATATAGTCGGTAAATAATTTCATTTTTAGACATTTGATTAATGTAATTACCTGACTTATAAATACGAATGATTCTCCAGTGAGAATATGTAAAAGTAAATTAAGGACTAATATAGATTCAATATCCAAAAACACTTAGAAATCAATAATAAATGTGTAAACTTGACTCTTACTGGAAAATGTGATCAAATGAAAGATTCGTACACGGAAGCTATAACAATCTGTTGCTTCTTCCGTTAACACAAATCGATAATTACAAATTTCATACAAACTGCATATCTTAAATCAACAAAAAAATCATCACAGACCTGCAGACCTAAGTATGTACTAAGAAAATTCGATCGAACGAAAGTTTCATACAAGTCATATACGTAATTATCTGAAGGCACAGGAAGAAAAGAAACAAGTAAAAAATCGGTGGACTCGCCTTCCAGGAAATTTATTTGATAAATCTACGGCAGAGCCGCTTCGGGCGCACGTCGCCCGATCATTATCGGTTCATTAATTTCTTCTCGCCACGATTAGCCGTGCGACGGTATCACGCGCGAGGAAATATAAAGTTTTTCATCGCGTCGCGTTCGCGAGCCTACAGTTTCGAGCGTGGATTTCTTGTTAGTCAAGTCGTGGCATAATAACTTCGTCTGAAATCGTAAAGGTGCGTTTCCCGGTTCTACGATCGTTTCTCCGTTGCTTTTTCTCTTTACCTTTCCCCTTTTCCGCGAATACCAACACGAATATTATTCGCCACGATTATTATCGCGACCAGTCCGCAAGGTTCCTCGTTAACACGGTCGTCGAATTATTCGCACCTTTTTCGCATGTTTGCAAGCCACGGTGACACTTAACGGGAAATTTTTCTAATTTAATTCTCCGGTTGGAATTCACGGGATCGTAAAGACACGCGGAACCGTTCGGATAAAGCGAGGCCGCGGATAAACGACGCCGTATAAGCTCGTCCTAAACTATCGAAATTTTTTTACGATTAGCCGACGATATTAATATTAATAACGACTTTACGACATTAATAACGAATCTCATCACGTATTTCAGTCATAAACGGGAAACATGGAAACTTCTACGTGGATAAAGTTGGATAAAATTCAATAGAACGTCGTGAAAAACTCAAAGTTGACGGTTTAATTGCTCAGACTTTGATATTACGTATTTCTTCTGTGGATAACGATACGGATCTTTGAAATTTTCTCACGTGAGTATATGTTGGAGAACATATCAGCGAAATTTACGTGCTCGTGCGTGCTACGAGTAGCGTGATCGAGGCACTTTTCATTGAGTAAAAAAAGAAACGAAGGTGATCAGGAAGACACGAAGAAATAGGAACGTGTGACACGTCCAGTTGGTTGTTTAATCGGCCATGTGTCGTGTGCAGACAGGCGATAAAAAACGAAAAGGTGGAATTCCGTATCAGGAAGCACTTTTACCAATTGCGCTTTATTTCAAATCTGTGTCCGTAGTATCGTACCTGGCTCCAAAAGAATTACACACTCCTATTATTATTTTAAAGATCCATAATACAATCAGTGGCTATCATAATACAATTTGGAAGGAAAAATTAATTCTTTTTTTCTTTTTGAAAATGCTATTAATAAAATATGTTTCATAGCAAAACTGATTCTTTGAAGACAATTAGATTTATTAGCATTTAGCATTTTATTTTAGCATTTTAAAGATTCAGAATACAATCAGTTGCTATCATAATACAATTTGGAAAGAAAGATTAATCTCTTTTCCTCTTTGAAAATGCTATTGAAAATATGTTTCATAGCAAAACTGATTCTTTGAAGACAATTAGATTTATTAGCAGTTTAGCATTTTAAAGATTCATAGTACAATCAGTGGTTATCATAATACAATTTGGAAAGAAAGATTAATCTCTTTTCCTCTTTGAAAATGCTATTGAAAATATGTTTCATAGCAAAACTGATTCTTTGAAGACAATTAGATTTATTAGCAGTTTAGCATTTTAAAGATTCATAGTACAATCAGTGGTTATCATAATACAATTTGGAAAGAAAGATTAATCTCTTTTTCTTTTTGAAAACTCTATTAAAAAAATATGTTTCATAGCAAAACTGATTCTTTGAAGACAATTAGATTTATTAGCATTTTAGCATTTAATTTTAGCATTTTAAAGATTCAGAATACAATCAGTTGCTATCATAATACAATTTGGAAAGAAAGATTAATCTCTTTTCCTCTTTGAAAATGCTATTGAAAATATGTTTCATAACAAAACTGATTCTTTGAAGACAATTAGGTGCCATAAATATATAATATAAACACAAATGTTCAAATACTTTCATGAATCAGTGTAATTACTAAACTAATTACGGATGTTCATACATACAAACAAAATTTACATGTATATACAATACTACAATATATGAAATACAAACAATATCCAAAAACATAAAATATTTCCAAAGTAAGATACTTATAATATGAAATATTTAGAGGGTAAAACAAATTCCTATCTAGACTAAATTTCTTTATTTTCATTTATAATATAAATATCCGCAGTGGAGTAATTACTCCGGAACACGGAGGAAAGTATCATGATCATTTTCGCTCCGGTTGTCACGCTAATGAGCTAAGGGAGGATCGTATAACTGACGATTGCCTTGCCACGATAGAGAGAATATTTAGCTGCCTATTGAATTCACGAAGATAAAGGAACGATCCTGGTGGTGAACACGCTGCTCTGGGAAATAGGACGGAGCCACGTTAGCTCGCTCAGTTATCTCATTTCGCATAGTAAGCTATCTGCTCGCCTTTTTCCTCCCTCCTCTGTCGCTCGCCTTTCCTTTTTCCACGGGCCGCAAGGATCGGATATTATAACTGTTTATTTTAATCTACATCATCGGCATCTACGCAACGATAAATCTCGCTGGACGTCCATAAAATCGTTCTTCTTCTATTCCATCTTCTTCTTATTATTCTCTGTTACTTCTCTTGTCTCCTTTCTCATCGTATCTTATATGTATGTATGTATAATAGTCCATCATGTTCTGTCTCTCTTTTACTTCCTCAACTTTAGCTGAGCGTAATTTGCCGTATGTAATGTACTTTCGTTCGTCGTTGCTTGTTACGCAGGAAGCTGACTGTCTGAACAATGCACGGTTGTATCTACTGCGCGATCGCGAGATCGACCAACGATTCGTTGGGCGAAATAATCATTAATAACGAATCTCAGCAGCCTGATTTTCGTCTCGGTACAACCGCTGATCTCCTTTCTATGTGCCATTGGCCGGGCTTTCACAAATGAATTACTACGTTCATTGTTTCGTTGATTCTTGAGAATCTAGGTAACTTCCAATCAATAAATCTCTCGTTTGCATCGGGATTTCTATCTGAAATATCAATAAAAATATCTTCTACTCTGTCTACGATAGATATCAAAGACAGATTTTTAAATTTTAATTTTGTCCGCGTATTTTGAATCATTAACTTGCGTGAATACATCATTTTGACGGATTAATCGTTTTCCTGATAATCTGCAAAGATTGTCATGTTTTGTACGTGAGCAGCAAGTAACTTAAAACACTCATGAGTGGCCATGTATATGTAAATCTCTCTCTCTCTCTCTCTCTCTCTCCTTCCGTGTAAAATAATGTAAATATTGTAAACAACCCTACAGGACCTCCCCCTTCCCCGCCTCGTCCACCCTTTTCCACCCCTTTCCAAAGTCCCACAGCCCCACCGAAACCAAAAGTAGACTACGAAACTGACCTGTTTTTGCGACTAGGTTTTCAGGACTGAGATAGGAAGAAAAAACAATATCGTATATAAGCACCGCTCTACAGCCACTTAAATCTAATTTATAAATCATAAAGCTAAAAAAATGTAATTCCGACACACAAAATATTGTATGGCTATGCCGTACCGTCAGTATCGGTACTTTTGCCTAAACCACCCCACAATCGAAATTCATTGTTTATTGTGAATAACATACACATGCAATACTTATCTTCTTGGTCAATAAACGTTATAAAAAAATATATGTTCCTTACACAATACTCATAAAACGAGTATCAGCATTATATTTTATTTGGAACTGTATACGGTTACTATATATGTATGTAAAAGGTATATCTCTGTTCAGATAATATGTCTACGCTAAAAGAGAACAATACACGAAATAGAAAGAAATTGAGAAATGTAGAGATCTCCTCAATCAATGGCACTGCAACATATTTCGAAACAGGAGAACTTTTTCAGTCGATAAAGTTAATGCAACAGATGGCTATGCAAATTCCAAATTGCATCAACGAGAATCATCCGCTTATAAGAACAAATATGCGATATCTAAAGATTCTTTGTTAATAATAAATTATTACATACGCGTGTATGAATAACGATAGAAATACCATCTTCAACGAAACGCAGTATCTCAAGTAAACTTCTTCCTTGAAGTACCTGATTCGGTACTAGCCCTGACGATCACGAACTGAACCAGTCGAGCAGATCGTAAACAGCCTCATAAGACTTTCCTTCACAGTTACGATCAGTTCGGGTCCAAGAAGTTGCTTTCGTTCGAACCAATTGGCACTTGACACGGCTACTCTCGCGTATTTTCAGGCCGCAAGTATCAATTTTCCTCGAACAAGAGTTCCTTCGTTCAAAGGCCGGGTGTTTCGTTTTGTTCCGACCGGGAAGGAACCGTATCCTGGCCGAGCAAATCGATCAGGCGTCTCCGTACCGTTAGAAACGTGCCCTTTCCTTCACAGGCAGCGCACCTGCGTCGATCCTTCGCAAAATCCCATCCATAACATTTGAATTCCCGATCGGCAATCATAACACCTGTATTTTTCGTTTCGTTCTATTGCCTTCTTTTCATTCTTTTCTTAACCCAATAAGAATCAAGCAAAGGTTTATAAAATGTTATATATATACGTACATCAATTTCTCGACTTTCCATGAAATTGTAAAACCTAATTGGAAAAAATCGAGACGAGAAGGATACGAAGCGAATCTTTGGAATATTTTTCCAGTCTGAGNGAAAAATGAAACGAAATGAAGGGACAGTCTATACAATTAAAATTCATGTAGTGGAATTTCGTATGCAAATAAATGAGTTCAATCGACAAAAGCTCAATCAAAATGCAGTTCTAAATGAACTTAGATCGTGGGATCTTTTTAACTCAAGTTACTAAATTCTACATATATCTATTGAAATATGTGTAATTTTATGTGCTGGACTAGATCAGCCGCGTAGTATTGATACATGTATGTGAATATGAATGTGTATGAAAATAGATGAATGTAAACTGTTCAGTCGGTTAAATAAAATGTTATACATATACGTACATCAATTTCTCGACTTTCCATGAAATTGTAAAACCTAATTGGAAAAAATCGAGACGAGAAGGATACGAAGCGAATTTTTGGAATATTTTTCCAGTCTGAGGAAAAATGAAACGAAATGAAGGGACAGTCTATACAATTGAAATTCATATAGTGGAATTTCGTATGCAAATAAATGAGTTCAATCGACAAAAGCTCAATCAAAATGCAGTTCTAAGTGAACTTAGATCGTGGGATATTTTTCACTCAAGTTACTAAATTCTACATATATCTATTGAAATATGTGTAATTTTATGTGCTGGACTAGATCAGCCGCGTAGTATTGATACATATATGTGAATATGAATGTGTATGAAAATAGATGAATGTAAACTGTTCAGTCGGTTAAGAGTTTTGTATGGGAGATGGTGAGACGAAGAAAATGCTGAGACGCGTGCAAGTATCGACGAATATCTTTGAAATCCTTTACCAAATAAATATATAACTATTTTAATATAAATTGTAAATGTAAATTTAGTATTCCTACATCATTATTTTGGCAGTTAAGATTCGTAATTATCAACAATATCTATACTGAATATCCATTTAGCTGTAATCTTAGTTTCTAGACTAATAACTGTTTTACGAGTTCACCTGCGAACTTCTTCAAAATATTAATCCCCTACACGATTACCCATTTACTGCTGAAAAATACAGAATAAGAATTAGCAGTCGGTTTCCTTCGAAGCTTGTACGCGGTACCGCAAAACGTTATGCTAATAAAACGATTAACGCGCGTAAATCAACGCGGTCTCTCAGCACAGCCAGCGTTCAACCAAGAATAAAATAGGTAAAGAAGAAGCATATTACCGGTAATGAAGGCAACGAGTAATGTTTCTTGACCTGTGCTGTCCGTTCACATTATCGAAGTCGTAAATGCGACCTCGCTATTTTCAAACGATTTGCTAGATAAAAACTAGTAGTGGAAAATTATTCGTGAAGTATAAAAACGGATAAATAGGATGTTTCGGGAAATTTATTATTGCCGAGTGATAAATTATTTGGATAGCACGTGGCTAGTTCTCGGATCCGCTCGTTACCGTTTTCAACCGAATACGGTAAACGCTCATTAGTCGGAAAATAACGCGTACGCCTGCATCGGCCGCTGTTTTCTGCTAACGACCTACCGGCTGCCTCTTTGTAATCCACCCTGCCGACCGGAAGCGCTGAATCGTGAAAACGAACGTTCTTGGGTGCGGCGATGGCTTATTGTTTGTTTCGACGACCAAGTCTTCTTCACTCGTTTGTAAGTAGTAAATATGATATTATTGCGATTAATTATAAATCATCGATAAGTTACAATAGGAGCGGCATAAGCTGACAAGATTATCGTAGAATTTGTTTTGTAAGGAACAATAGTATAATTTACTAATTGACAAGATAATTGACAAGTTAAGAAATAGAAGTTCTAATCTTTTTCTGCAAACAATTTTTACTAGTTTATGTCAATTATCTAATTCCTAAATGGTAGAATTTACATACAAATATTTACTTGTTAGTATTGAAGAATTTTTTAATATTGACAGCTTACTTTTTAATATAATAGAGTATAGTTAGAAAAATATCCCATTGTCTTTCTAGCAGAAACCTAAATTAACCCTTGTCGGATTTTTCTAGTAGCTGCTAATGACATTTACAATTAACTGTCTGTCTCCAAAACTAAGTGCCATTAGCCTTAGTCTTTCAAGTTCTACTATTGTGCAATGGTTCATCACTGTTGTAACTAAGACGTACCTCAGATCTTCTTGTTAGAACTGCATTTTGTTGACAGTAACTGGACCAAAGCAAAGGTATACTTGTGTTATATGTGTTGTTTTAAATATATCTCAGACTTCTATAAATTTTAAATGGAATTCTAATACTATAAAATAATATTACTAAAAAATAATCATAGCAATTTCATCATTAAAAAGACATAGGTGTATTGAAACAAGCTAACGACGAACTCGTAGAAACAAAAAAGAAAAGAGAATTTGTGCCACAGGAACGTCAAAAAGTAAATTCATTAATGAAGATCATAACATAAAAAATAATGAAATTCCAGTAATAAAGAATCCAAGTTAAGAATTCCGTGAGAAATTTCAGCAAACGAAAGAACAAATAACCGAAGCAGGAAGCAGTGATATATTATTATCGAATTGAATATCATAAATGAATGCTCGGAACATAGTTCAAGGACGAAAACCAGTGAATACAACGGAAAAGGAACTAAGCCGAAGGTAAGGTAAAAGCGAAGGTTGATTAATTAATCAGTTGATTGATTAATAGAATGGGGCGTGAAAGACGGAAGGAGGCACTCGAGTGGTTTCACGCGGCGTTTGAAAACAACAAAGTGGGAAAACTACTCAAAAATCGAAGCCCGCGTTAATCACTTACCGCGTTGATTAATAGACGCCTGTCGGGTAAAGCGTCGCCTAGGAAAAGCGAGCGTAGAGCCGCACCTGAACACGATATCATCTTTCATCCGCAATGCGTGTTATTATCGATGGAGGGTAAAAAATCGCGAGCTCGTTTCTCACGAGTTTGATGAAATGGCAAATTGAATTTATGGGAAGAAGTCGAGGCAACAGTAGAGAATGATTCTTTACGAAAGAAAAAATAGGAAAATATATTATTATTATTATTTTAGTCCGTGCCTTTCTTATCCACACTATTGTATTGCACTCCCTTAATTGTTCTTTCTCTAAAACTATGGCCATTTTTGGGCTTTTGTCTCCTTGCTGTTCTTCTTCTTCGTGTTGCCCTTCTCTTCTCTATTATTGTTTTTAGTTCTGCTGGTCCTTCTCCAGACTCGTTTAGAATTCTTTTTATGTCCTTTGGTCCTCCCGTTATTTCACATTCTTCTATTGCGTGTCTCGGGTCTCCTTCTTTCCTTTTACATAGCCTGCATCTCTTTTCTTCCTCTTCTTTCCAGTATTCCCTTGCTTTGGTCTCGTTTCCACATCTGAATCTTGCTAGTATTTTTCTGTCCTTCCACTTCATCCTCCCTTCTAGGTACTTTGGTAACTCTTCTTTGGCGATTTTTCTGTAGTGTGTGTTATATTTGGATTCCCTTGTCCTTTCCCCCCTCTCTTCTGCTTCTCTCTTTCTCCTTTCTTCTATAATTTGGTCTATTGTCATCCTTTCTTGCTGTTCTCTTGCTTCCATCTGTGTCCTTCCATTTCTTACTTCTTCTAGTCCCTTCTTTCTCTTTCTTGCTCTTTTCCCTTCTTGACCATCTTCCCAGTTTCTCTCTCTTTAAATAGGGAAATGTATCTTATTATCTTTGTATGAGCTGTATTTTAAGCTTCTCCTACATCATTGACAGTTTATAAGCTTTGAGGAATTAAATGAACCAGTTCATTCTGAAAAATTTTGACGTGTAGATGTTATCGGTTTGTTAGAGCCTCTTTTTCTATCTTTGTCCTATTCTGCGCATAATATGATGTTTAATAAACTTGGTTTTGGAAGTCAATATAAAATCAGTGTGTATCTCCAAACCAACAGTGGTTAATTATCAAAAATATATGTATAAGACATATCTTTTTATACCTTTTACTATACCTAGAAATAATTGAGAATACAAAAAATATATATATTTTTATATTTCCTATTCTCACTTTATAAAATTGTTTACTATGTTTAATAATTCTTTATTTGGCCAGAAGGAAACTGTTACTAGGCTAAGCTCTCTTGCATAAAAGAACTAATAATATTGAAAACCTAGGTAGAATTAAAAAATGTTGTACTTTATCTCATCACAGAAGGAGCATACAAGAACGTAACAATACTGCAGGAAAGCAGTATGTGCAGTGGAGTTAAATATTTGTACTTGAAGTAAAGCAACTATTGTAAAATATTACTAATCTTGCGCTTAGTTTGCTACAACTTTCGTTGCTTTAGTATCGCAATAATTCTGAAATGCCTCTACATCTTCTCAATATCCTTGTCTACTTCAAAACACTCCATTCCACGAAACAGAGGGAAGTACAAAACCGAAAGAACACGGCCAACTGGCGAATCAGTTCTGCAGAAAATTACTCGAGTTCGGTGTCTTTGTGCTAGAAAATGTGGAACAAGCAGACACCTCAGGGCTCGAATTCCGCTCGGAAGAAGTTCGAGGCGAAAGAAATGCGGTTAATCAATTGGCAAATTGTTGCCCGTTATTCGACTACGTCGAACTATTCTCTCGATGGCACCTTCGACCCGGTGCAAGACAGCTTTCGTTCTCTCTATCGAGCTGACTGCTCCCTCGAGCAACATCCAACCCGATTTATCGAAACGAGAACTATACTCGATTCCCCGGAACAGCGTGTCTTTTTCCAAGAGGCAGGCCACCATGCTGCCGGCAATCCAGATCAATCGAACGACGCCAATTATTGGATTCCCAAGGATAGAGTCGTTGATCGTGACACGAGAAAACTGGGCGATCCAGCTCCTCCGCGAGAACTGACCTAAAGTCTATTTTATCAACCGGTTATGCTTCATGGTTTTGTTGTTTCCATTGGACGTTTCTTATCAAAGAGTCAACTACGAGCTGCTGGTATTTTGTTTCAAGAGTTGATCATGTGGAATTTAGAATGATTGAGAGATGTAGGTATGTAAATTAGTATATTACTTTCGATAGTTATACTCTGACGATTTATAATTTTAGATAGCTTAGAAAACTATTCTGTAGCTTAAGTTTTCATCACGAGGATTGAGAAATTGTTCTTTAGATTAAATCTTGGTTAAAGAAAGAGATTGAATTATTTATCAAAGCGATTATGACTTATGGTTTACTGCTTTTTTAATGTGTTGTCTATCGAAGAATCGTCTGTACTTTTCTAGCATTTCACTTGGAGCGTTGATTTCTAGTTTCTAGCTAATTTCAATTAATCACTCTTAATAAAAATCGACCAAATGTACAGCTGCGTCTGACAATCGCAACTGTAACAACGATCAGAATGCGGTCAATCTGCATTCAATGGTGAGCAATTCGAGATTGGCACAATTCTGGTTTCTCGAATCGTTAAAAGATGCATTGTTTTTCGCTAGGCGAAATTCCATAGAGCGCATTTACGTCGTTCAATGTGACGTAACGTGTTCTTACCGCGATGGCCTATAAAATCTTCTCGTCTAGAACATAAATCTTGCGTATGCATCTCACGAAATTCCATTCGACGAATACGATTCGTTCAGGTTCCGCGTCTATCACAATTAATTAACGTCTACTGGAATCTACTTACGGTAAATCTGAAATGCAAAGACAGATCAATTAAGATGACGAGGCGGATAAGAATCGTTACTAAATTCTAATTACCAGGCAATCAAGTGGTGCAACGATTAATCGATAAGTAACAATGATTTATGCCCATAGAACAATCCGCAGATCCCTTAAAGACGATTATCGATTCGTAGTGAATCGATAAGCACGATCTGAAGTCTCATTACGGGCTATGTTTAACGTAACCTCCATAATTGTAATTTCATTTGCTTATAAGAAACAAAATTATAATTCTTAGATCCTATGAAATACAGTGAACTTACACGTTAAACATTAACTCTTTTGTGTACTATGTGGTGTAAATATATAGAAAATTATTAACTAATTATTTAATTAATCTTATCTTTTAAGAAATTGAAATCAATGAGAGTATGTTTAAATTCTTTATAACAAGAAACATATAACGTACAAAAATATAAATAGATTCACAATATATTTTTACAAGATATGTAGATATTTTAGTATATAAAATGTTATGGATCTNTGAATCCATAAAGGCAAAAATAAATGGCTAGAATAATCGAGTAAATTAAATACAACTTATACCCACAGGTATGTGTCATAGAAGTGTGCGTTAATTGGATAAACAACAAATGCATTTTTTCAGTAAAATTAATCGATCTTGTTCATCTTATCTTTTTAAGAAATATGTCCAGAGTATATCAATGAGAGTATGTTTAAATTCTTTATAACAAGAAACATATAACGTTCAAAAATATAAATAGATTCAATAATATAAATATAATAGATTAAATAAATAGACAATATATTTTTATAAGATATTATTCTTCGAATTAAAGAATTAAATCTCTTGTACACAAACATAGGGAAAATATTTATTATTACTAATGGATAACAACAATCTTTTTCACGACACGTAGAAAATGATAGAATAAACTTTAATTCTGTTTTACAAAAGTTGAGACAAAATTATATCACTTATAACGCAGGAAAATTATAATATACGATAATATGTTAGCGATATGTGTACTATAAATAGATACCATTATCGAAGATATGTATTTTAAGAACACGAAGTTAAAACGGTACCGGATGTTTCACGACCAAGTCCCCACTCCAAACTCCCCGAACCAAATTATCTAATTATTCGTTGATTGTTAATCTTATTGTAGGATTATACCGCTAGGCCGGGAAACCTGCTCCGTTAACAGTTCTCGTTCGAGAAAATTACACATTCCCGTGAAACGAACGTCGATACACGGAGTATTTATTAGACACGGGACATAAATTTCCCTTAAGACCTTGGATCTCGCAGGCAAATGATGATGAATTACCATGACCGCGAAAATGCAATTTCCTCAGAGTTACGGAACATCAGCAATCGTTTCCAGAAAGAAATGAGCGAAACACCGTCCTTGCCATTCGTCGAGAACTTACAAACAGAATTCAATAAATTAATCATCTCTTGATTAACTTGGCGATTTTACCCAATCCTTGTAGTTATTAATATAAATTATTAGTTATAAATTATGAGAGAGACACTAATTATTAGGCTCAATTCAAGGCTTTATACAATTCTAAGTGACATATATAGTTTATCATTGACTTTTTTTAACAAATATTGAATAACATTCTTAGTGTGTCGTTAGCTTTGTATGGGTTAAATAATATGAAATTTATGCTAACATTGTAACCACTCGTGAGAGTGCAAATTCCTGGATAAATAACGTGATAATTTAAAAAATGAAAGATTTCTAATAGGTCGATTAATTTAAATTTTATTAAAACGATAAATACCGTATGAATCTTATAGAACTTTCTATTTGAACTTTCAATATTTTCATATATACACAACATACATTATTAATACTAGAACTACCGATAGTTAACACAAAGCTATTTCTACTAAAACCAATCAAAATGACTGGTCTTTAAAAAATACGTAATAATAGAATATTTTTATATTTTTCGATTTATTACTTTCTTACAGAAGCAATTCCATGTTATGTAGTACATTTTTCGTATTATTAATCCATCTGGTATCCCTAAACGAGGGTTGACAAATTTATAAAATTGTAGAAGGGGGGAAGTTGTAGAAAACGAGGAAACTGGTTAATTGGGGTTCGATGAACAGATTGCAGGATCCTTTTACACTTTGACAGACATTTTGACTGGTATTGGTATAAGTAGCCTTTGTACAAAATTATTTTGAGTTTGAATACATAAAAAACAAAATGAAATTCATTATATTATTCTTTTAGTTATCGTTGCGAAAGTCATTACATCAAAAAAATATAACATGAAGTAGGAATTTGAAAATAAAATTGTAAAACCAGTTAATTTGACTGGTGTGGTAGTTCTAGTGTTAATACATATTTCACACATAAAACAACTATCAATGCATACCATCAGTAGTACAAATAATTTACAAGCAAAATAAGTAAAAACAACCGAACGCTCAATGTATTAATACGGCGATATTAGAATTATTGATTTCCCCATTATCAATCTTGTACAGAAAGCAAAGCACTACTATAACTCTTCATTTTACCTTCCGGTTGAACGTCTAACAGCACTATCAACATCAAAAGCTAATCCGTAAATTTCTCACGACAGGAAGCCGTGCCTTTGATCTAAAATTAACAACCAACCATGTGCCACATTCTCGTAACAACGTTTTGATGGGAAGAGGCGGAACCTGTCGATGACTAACTCATATCTCATAGTACGTGTATACCTGGGCTAGAAGCCGACCCGGCCGGTATCGATAAATTTTTCCATAGAAGCATCTGCGGTCATATTTTTTCACGCGTCGTGATACAGCATGAGGAGCAGCAGGATGTCTGATGAGACACGGGACTGGTCGTAACGCGATCCTCGTAACCGCGGGCTAGGATAACTAGGTAACGGGTAGCACACAGCCACTAAACGCGTTCGTCCTCCTATACTGCATCCTGAAACCTTCACCGACTATTCAGGATACGCAGAATAATCCGCTACCGGCTTTTATAGCGGGACAACGTCGCAGAGCGGTTTCCATTGCCTCAAAATTCTAACATAAAATAGTAAACTTATATAACGAGTAGAGATATTTCAGTCATCTAAGCTTCAACATCTTATACGTAATTCAGCAGATATCATTGGGCTTCAGGATGATTACGAAAGAATGGAAAACTGCTCTAGGTCCAACAAGAGAAGATATCAAAAAGGAGAAATTAATTGGAATAATTCTATGATAGATAAAATAGCTTCCAGAAATAAAGTAATACAGGCAAGTAATATACTACTGAATTATGATGATTACAATTGAGAATATTGACATTAGTTGAACAAACTCTTCTTGTGAAGAGTAGAATTCACATCTTTGTAGAAAACTATGGCCGTCAATCTGTCAATGTATGCGATATTTCATTGGATATGTAATCTGTTTTCAAAAAAGTCACTTCAGAATTATATTATCCAAATTCGATGAATTACAAGGCAGAACTTCTGGTCCAAATAATCCTACCTTATCTAAAAGAAAAACTGCTAAGAGCAACAGGAACAAATAGAATGGATACGACAGTTTTCGTTAATTAACAGTATTCGCAATGGTTGACAGCTCGTCAGCTACTGGCCACTTGGCTCGTCTAGCTGCTTTTGTTTGTGCCTCAGGTTCGATGGCTTCTGAAGCGGCTTTTCAAGGCCGGTTACGAGGCGATTCCATGCAAACTAGCTTCCTTAGGGACACGAATAACCATCCATCCTGTGATACATTTCGAATAATATCAATCCATGTTGTCAATCGCTCGCGGAAGCTTTAAGCGCTTCCGTAGTTTCAAAACTTATTTAGTGGAATTTAGGTAAATGACTTAATCAACGTTGATAATTAATTCGATGATTATGGTTAAGTTTCCTTTATGGAAGCGCGTTTCCTTCGTCCTCGATACCATTTACTTTCTTTAATTTATGATGTAACGATTATTCCTATTGACTGATTAAAAATTCAATTCCTCTATTAGCAAAAACATAAACCGCATCCCCTGTACCACTCGCCGATAACTTTCTCGTCAAATTCCACGTACGTACGAGTTTGTTTCGATTTCCAACGAGCAACACACTTTTCTCGGACTGAGGAACACGAGGAAAATTAATCTCGGCGTGTCGAACGTCGAAATGAATTTTCCTCCAACCGGTGAAATTGTTCCACCTCGTTAACGCAACGAATTCATTTCTTCCATAACGGTTCATATGAGAAGACATTTTTTAGCTTGATAAGATGACACCTGCTGAGCTCTGCAGGTGGTCAGCTATTATCGTACGCGTATTTGCACGAAGAGGCAATTGCATGATCTTGACAAGAGAAATTGGATATAGATTAGTATAAGCAAAGAAAATTAGGATGTAGTAGAATGTATACGTCAAATGTCTTTTTTGAAGTGGAATCATCTATTTCTTAATACACGATTGAGTAAATAATTTCCTACAAAAAAGTATTACTAATCTAACTATTTGTATCAAATACTCAATACGTTCAAAGTATTTTAATTTCTACATTAAAAAAATCTCTTGTATACTCTCTCAAATAATATCGTAGTTATACATATAGCGTAGTAATATATACAATCATTTTTACTTGAATTAATATATACATCAAAAGCTTCTAAATACTCATGCACAGATTTTTTCTTATTAACAAAAACAGCTAAACAATCTTTAGACCGAAATACTTCGCCTCCAAAGATCCCGTAGCGAAAGGATTAAATCCAATTAAATTACACGAAGAATTGCAAGCGATTTCAAACCAAAAAAGAAATCTACATGTTCACACCTAACTGCTATAATTCATCCAAACACGATTCTACACATCCACTCAATTTTCCCCTACGAGCACTCGTCTTCGTTTACCACACGTTCAACACGCAAGGAGTTCGTTGGTCGCTATCGATCGGTTGTTCTGTCTCGAACTCATGTATCCACTCCACCATGTACGAAGCGGATTCATCGTCAGAAGTCGCGTTAACACATTTCCACTTAATGAACCGTTACCGTGCGAAGCAGCTTCTGGCCAAGAGGCTGCATTCTTGTCCAATGTGTATCTGTACGCGGCGAATGACCGGTCGTAAATTGCCACGGAATTGGTAGCGAAAGGCCCGGATCCCTTATCATGACGATCGACAGATCGAACCTCTCCTGTGGCGAGTCATCAACGCGAGAACACATGGTGTTACGGTAATACAAGCTTCTGCTCGGTTACCATGACTTCTTCCTGCCCGCCTGTGGGAACAATCAATGCCACCAAGAATACTTTGTCCCTGTCCATGCTTGTTATTTCCATGTTTCTCAAATTGTACGATTTGGATGAATATGGGGGTGTAGCAACATGACATGAGAAAATTTCGATTTGAGATGATTGGTGGAATTGCGAAGATTCGTTGAGATCTGAGACAGGTCTTTTACGGATACTGCTATTTTTAAATGTTTACTAATTGTTTATACTAAATGTCTATATACTCATTTGAAATCAAGAAATCTTATTGGCAATTGGGTTTTTATTGTAAGATTGTTACAAAAGTAAGTGCAACACTCGTTTAAACTGGTTGACAAAAATGGAAGTATAATATAGAAATAAAGAAAAATTCATACATTTTATACTTTCCCTAAATTACGAGTAGAAAAATGAGCTACCATATAATATTTATTTTCCGCTAAATTTGAAAAAAGTGGTAAACGCTGAAACTTCATAACATGATAAATAATCTAAACTGACGAAATTAACACAGATATATTTTACATCTCTATTGGAAAATTTCACTTCTAAAGATTTCTCATTTGATCTTGCCATTCGTTTATCATTCCAACTCTTCAATTCGACTCGCGTCTTAAATTGCTACAAGGAAGTAGATTGAAGCCAAAAAATCATAAAAAATTAGATTCCTCCAAAAGAGCATTAATACCAAACTTCTAAACTATAAGATAAACATGGTTCTAATGCTCGTAAATGAGACACAGTCGTAAAGAGTCGACTGATAAAGTTGTTCTGTAAAACGAACAGTTGAAAACTTGATTGTGGCGATATATACGATGTATACGTCGATAGTGATAACTGATGCGGAACGAAGCCATGTAAATCAAGCTTTACGTGAGTCGAAATAAGAAATCGTTCGAGAAAAATGGAACAAGGATATTCTCTTCTACAAAATTGAAGTTTTACGATGAAGGCTGCGAGACGAAATAAACGCATGCAACTAGAAACAGTAAATCAAATGGATTCACGTAAAACGTATTTTAGCCCGATATCGAAATGATTGTTTTATGCAAAACGGACACTGACTCGTTCCCGCAAGAACGATTTTATTCTTCCTTACAAAACGGAAATTGTGCGATGAACATTGTGCGAAGCTACATGTCCGAATAGGTGTCAATTGCGTGGAAATAGTGAATCGCACCCAAAGTCCTTTCATTTATGGGTATTATCTTTACAACATCTCGCGTCATTTCCTACAAATTGAAACATTTCAAAGCGAACGCTTGAAGCATTGTGAATATTTCTAAAAGAAGTTAAATGTCTAAGAATAAAAGAAATAAAATACAATACACGGTAACCTGGTATTCGAGAAATAGTCATAGAGATAGTTCTCCGAGCAAATCTAAGATCTGAAGGCGACGTTGATAAGTATATGTATTACTCTGAATATATAGTGAGTTTAAACTTCAAATACCGTGTCATCGATCCTCGGGATATTGTTCTTTTTCGATGTTCATCGTCGTTCTCGTGGAGTCCCGTTCCGGTGTCGGAATACCGCACGAGCGGCGGCCGTAAAGAAGCAACAGAAGCAACAGCGTATCGATGAAACATGAAGAAAAAGCCTGCTGGACGTATATTTTATCAGGCTCATTTAACCGACCTTAAATTTAAACTCACCCGGTTTATTTTCTTCCTCATTTGCTAGCTTCGAGCATCGATTATAGAGATATTCAAGGTCTAGCGCATAAGCAAAAGTTGACGAAGAGGAGGTTGGATGAAGACGAGAATGACGACGTCGATAGAACGATCGCAATGATAGCAGAGAAGACTCAAGAAAGTAGGAAGGTAAAATAAGAAGATGCGAAAAGAGGATGAACGGGACAGAAGAAGAAATGCATATTTACTTGGTCGCATGACCGCCCAAGAAATTTAATCCCGAGCGATCGACCGCAACGACAAGGAAACGAGGCGACACGGAAGAACAATTCGACGGTCCTTCGACGTTCGACTAACGTCCTCATCCTCGTCGTCGTTGTCGTGCCTGTACACGTTTTGGAATTCCATCGAGGAACCGTCCAGCCTATCTCCTCGCGGGAAACCATTGGCGAAAGCAATCGACGCATTACACGTGACGTAACGGACACGTGCTCGAGCCGCCTCTCGTGACCGTTTCCGCCGCGTGGAACCAGTTTTCCTTTTGGTTCCAACCGACATGACACTCTTGCCGTACGATTCTCTTCGATTTGTCGCCTCGTAGATTACCATTTAATTGTTCCATTGATATAAACGATAAGAAGCCTTACCGTGAACATCTAATTTGCATGGCGAACGTAATTCGCTAGTTTTTCGTTTGATTAATTGCCAGGAATGCCGCGAGAAAAAATGTTATGGATCAGTTTATTGCCAATTATAGTCAATTAATTTCTGTTTTAATCTGTCGTAATTTTATGTTATTGGTATTATTCGAGGATGTAGTATTTGAGGTGCTTTTAATATTCTGGCCTTTTAATATTTGAATCTTTTATAACATCTCTATGGCCGTTCTATACATGTAATTATCATAAACGGCGATGTGCATGCTGATTTATAGGGAGAGTTACGACTGAGATTCTATCTATTCAAATTTGGTAAAACAAGTCACAAGAGATAGATCCAATAATTAAGATAAGTTATATCTAAAGTCTTGTTATAGATAGAAAACTATTTTCCTGCAATTTTACTTTTTTATAAATGTAATGATCTTAAATGGAACTGCTTATTTTTGATTCAATTCATCGGTGCATTCTGTGCCAAAAAGAATTAGAGTACAACGCTATCTCATCTATCCATCTTTCTATATAAACTTTCAGAAGTTTAGACTTGTAAATTGTATTTTATCAACGCTAAAATTACCGATCTGTAATATATAGAATAACTACACTATACATACAAATAACTCCAATTAAATTGGCATATGTATTGAAAATGATTAGGTTATATAATTGTATTCCTACACCAACAAAATTCAATTTGGTATATTAACATAATACTACTTTTGCATATTTTTTACAAATGTGTAAGCAAGAAATTCAAAACCAGTCAGATTGATTGCTTCTATTGTTCTAGCGTTGAAATCCTTCGATTTTAACATTAAAACGATCAAACATTAAGTAGTCTCGTCTCGTTAACCACTCGTTAGGAGAACGATCGGCTGATCGCGTCAATTTTGCGCTAATAAAATCGTTCGTGATGAACGATTACGTTGCGTGTAATCCGTGCGGGTCTCATTTAACCGCGCCACAGGCGGCGTGGAACAAGCTCGAAGAAACAAAGGTATCCAACATACACGATCGCAAGAAAAGCAGGAGTGTCTAACAAATCGTCTCCTAATCACCTTTCTCCCTCACAATCTTTAACGAAACCTAAATCCTCCTCTCTTTGCTGTTTTTCGTCCCAGAACCTCCATTCCACTCGTCTGCACTGTTGGCTTGCGTTTATAGCCAGCTCATTATTTATTACTTCGTTACTATTATTTATTTATTTACTCCTCGGAAATCTAATGGAACGTAATGACGACGGGTGCCAGGCTCTGTCTATCTGTCTCTACTTTATTTCGTTTTTCTCTCTTCCCTTTGCTCGCTGGCGAGAACTGGTGAGGCACATAGAAGAATAGGTTGGTTCGAACTGCACACACCGGGTGTTCGTAAATCAACCCCTAGCAACACGAATTAACCGGCAGATCGTAAAACTGCCTATACGCCCTCCCTACAGGACTGAAATTCTACCTTGCTATATCGCGGCGAATCATTATTGCACCCGTTTAACATGCTGGAAGGCAAACGAGAGGAATTGATCACGCTTAATTGATAGACTTCATTCCATTGAATCAACCTTGTTAAGTTTCTATCCTTTCAGCCAACAATTTTTAAATACGAAGATAAATTTTGTATACTTCGGGTACTTGTTACAAAGGTAATGATAATTGTATCTGCAATATTAAAACATTGATAAATAATAGCGAAACGAAGAGTTAACCTCAGGTAAAGGCTTGCTTAGATGACATATTGTAAAAATAATGATAATTATATCCATGGAATTAAAACATTGTAAACTGGACAAAAATAGAAGATTAACCTCAGACCCAAAGGCATTGTGATTATTGGTACACGACTTTATCAAATACCATTTATCTAGAACGTAGTGGTTCTGGTATACCAAGCGGATTAGACACGGCGTTTAGTTGGTCTAACAATCTGCAGCATTCCACGCGGCGAAAAAAGAAACATTTTTCGTAACAAATACTCCACACGATTCTTTCCTCCAATCGCTACTCTAATTTTAATGCATCTCGCAGATCAGATTCATAAATCACCGTCATCGCACGAGGCAACCATGCCTGCTTCATTCGATTTCCATTATCGTACCTTCTCGTTGGAGCGAATCCATGCCGTGGAAAAATCATCTTCGACGCTCGTTTATTCATCTTCTCTTTTCTTCCTCTTTCCACGAACTATATGTACCTAGCAGAAGATCGATGCGATGCAGGCTTGAACAGTACTATGATTCGTTCCGCGAATTCAATCTTCGTTTTCGCTGTGGGCTCGATTTTCAGTTCATGAATAATCGGCGTGGATCGACTCGACGCGATGCTGTGCACAGCCACCAGGTAGGTATAATGAGAGAATAACCGAGGACATTTACTCGGGGCGCCACATGGAACGGACCGTTATCCTCGCTTCGCGAACTCACCATCACTCTCCTTCGTCGTCCCTGGTCTTTTTTTCCTCCTGGTCAAGTAAATTTCGAATTTTCCACCGGCTTCCCGACACCGATACTAACGTAATTATTACGGTAAACGATGACGTGGCTGAAGGACCGAAGGAACGACTGTATTAACGGGGAATAATTGATGGAGATTTTATAAAGAAGTTGGGACTGGTTTAAGTACACTAGAAGTTGTACTAGATGGTGGCATGTTCTGTCGTAAGATTTTCCTGACGTGTACTTAGAATTTTATTTGGAGGTAGATCATTGAGATGTAGATAAAATCTTGTAATCATTTTTTTCGCTTGTATTTATACTCTCTGATTTTATTATTACTTTGAAATTAATCTTATTCTATAGGATTCTATGGAATAAATTACTTCTATATAGATTTTAATTCAATACCTTTACATACTCCCGTAAAATCTTCTATTTGGTAATATTTTTTATATAATAGTATGTTATTTCTTTCTATATAAAGCAGTAGAAAATGGTGAAACTCGAATAAATAATATCAAACTGACGTGGATCGTTGATCATCGAGATGTACGATAAAATTGATGTATTAACGGCGCACTGATAGCGTCAGAGATTATTGGGATTACACATTCGATCGACTGTGAGGGATTTATTTGGGCGAAATGGGCCAATAAACAAGGTAATTGCAGTTTTGTCGGTCAAGTAAGTGTACTGGGATGGAACGGAGGATTTATAGCTTGTAAGAGATATGAATCACGGAAATTTCTTACTCTAAAACGGATCATTCTTCTATCTATTTCAGTCTTGCAACTCTACTAAACTATTTTCGCTTCTCTGACATTTTAGTTTATACATTTAGAATAAAATAAATAATGGAAAATCGAACACTTTCCCATCAAATATAGATAAATTTGGAAAATAATGCCACCAAGCATGCATCTGTACGATACGCAATAATTCCAATTACATACATTACAAAGAAACGTTGCAGCTTTGTCAAAACTAGTGTATTTACATACACATGTAGCGACACAGTCATAGGACGATTCGAATCGACTCATGTTGTTGTTTCGCCTCGGGACATGGACACCATCTCGACGTATACGAAATGTGATTGTTGAGAATTACGGATTTTAACTACCGAAATAATGGTGTAGGAACACTGAATTTACACTTACAATTTATATTAAAATACTAATATATCTATTTGGTAAACGATTTCACAGATATTCATCGATACGCACTTGCACGCGTCTCAGCACTTTCTTTGTCTCGCCATCTTCCATATTAGACTCTTAACTGACTCTCAACCGACTGAACTGTTTACATTCATCTGTTTTCGGGGCGGCACGCACACACACTCATATTCACATACATGTGTCAATACTGCGCGGCTAATGTAGTCTAGCACATAAAATTACACATATTTCAATAGTAATAATAAACAAACTCCGGACAAAACAAGATCGCCGCTACGTGCAACCGTCAACCGGAGTCGAATTCAAACTTTCCGATCGGTACTCCTCCGATCGGTAAAAATGAACGATCATGCTCTTCAGAAGAGAGAATATCGAGTATCCTTATAACGAGTAGCATCGAGCGACCGACGATTACGACTAACTCTGTGTTCTGTGCTTAGAACAATTTTAAATATATTTGACCATCGCAAGTATTCACTCGTGTTTTCATTTGAAGCAACGCGTTAAATCATCACACTACATACATGTAGAATGGATAATATTTTAGCTGAACGTTAATCGAAGTGTTTGTAACAATAACATGATAGTTCTAATATTTATCTATTTTTATTGGGAGAAAAAGAAAGGCATAGATTTCCTGTTCAAAGGTTTCACATCCAAAAATACTACAAATACTATTATTTACTACATGTAATACTCAAGTATAAATTTAAGTTGATTTTCATGGATTTCGAGCTGTTTTTTGTAGTTTTGCTCAAATTACTAGAGAGCGTAACTGTCTTCTTGCTGTAACAATTTCTCTCCTTAATTTTTTATATCGGAAGACTCCTGACAAACATCAAAAAGAAAAGATACGAGTATAACACAAAATTTCCTTTGTTTCATATTGATTAGTCTCGATAAACGGTATATAGTATATAGCTATTTCCCCAAGCTCAATTTATGCAATTAAGAGACACGTCCCGATGGGTCGTGTAAACGTTGATGCAATTTAATAGTAATTGCTAGTAAATTCGATTTCTGGGTGGCATCGAGTTATGAGGTCTTCCTAGTAACAAAGGATGAACAAAAACCCTGGAAACATAGCGGAAAGCTCGCGAATATTATTCGAAGATAATTGCTCACTTGGAATAATGTTTTCACGGATAATCCATTGAAACGCAGCTTATCCTGATTTAATGCTGCGCCTTTAATACGAACGACTTTAATAATAACGAGCACGAGCTTGGTTTGTTCGTTCTTTATGATCGAAGAGTTGGTATATATTACATGTGTCTGTTATACATTATAACGTTCGCTGGCTCATGAAAGCATTTGAACATTTATAAAAACTTTTTATGTATATATTATTACGTGTGTTACATAAAACATTAAAAAATGTCATTAACATTGGAATGAAATGGAGTCAAAATTTGGAAAATTTGAATTTAGTTCCGTAATTTATTAGATTATAATTTCATTATTTCCCGGCATATATTTTCATAGCATAAAAATATGATAAATTTTTTATAACAATAAACACACAACAGAATTTTATAAAAACTAACAGTGGACTGACTTATATGATTGAAATTCTCAGCCAGTCAGAAATCTACAATAGTTTTCTTTTTATACGTTACTTATAGGTTAAGTTTCCTTTATGAAACTAATACAGAAAAATATAATCAAATTTGATATGATTGTTTTCAATACGTATTTTCAATACTTAAAGAAATAATGGCATGCATATATGTGTAAATCTAAACCAGACATACCGTATAAATTTGAAATTTTCGCACCACTTTCAGGCCACCACGTGTAAGTATATTTTATTCAAAAATTCCCCACACATCTCCGTTCCATCATTGCTCAAATCATCTCCTATTCTCTTCAACGAATGCACTTAACCACAACACAAATCCGACCGCCATGAACTCTTCGCCTGAAGCACGCTTGATAACGCCGTCCATGTATGCTTTTTGCATCGTCTACTTAATCGGTCTTGACAAGAAACGATTGCAAGAAACACGAAGATCGCTTCCTGCGATCGTCGACGAGGAACCAGAAGCCGTCCCGTGTCGGCGCGTTCCACCGCGAAAAAATCGGTTACACTTTTATGGGCGTCCCGAGCTGAGGGAGTTTCTTGCGGCACGCGGCTCGTTCCTACACTCCACGCGACCAGCTTCGTGCCACAACCACGCACTCCTCGCCTCTTGACAGCTTCGACATCGAATAATTTGTACCGCGGGCTAATTTACCGATCGAGAAAAAGTCGAGCGGCTCCCTCTCGAGGGGAAGCGATACACGCGATTGCCAGTAGACTGATTGCGAGAATGTCACTGGGTGTTTCAAGGAGCATGCAAAGAGATAGAAAAACGTGTAATTAAGCGAAGGAAGGAAACGTGGGGGTACGGAGGATTCGCGATGTCGATTACTTATATCGTGTCGTAACGGGGTTTTCAATGGTTTTGTGTTCGATGGCCTGATGTGCGAGTGTGGAATGATTTGCGATTGGTAACCTTCACTGCTTCTAACGGCAATATGTACTATATGTCTCTTTTTGTGACTATGAAATGGAGTGTATGGATATGTAAAAATTATGTGAGTAGAAATTGCATCCAGCAATTAGAGAATCCGAGTCGTTAAGGAATCATTTCTCGAATCGCTTCGTTTGAAATGGTGTGCTACTACCTACGCTATGAAATGTATGTACGTATGTCTGGTTGTGTGAACGCTTTTGGAACTGGATGGTTCATCTACATATGTAAGAAGTTGAAGCATCGTTTGAGTAAGTGAGCTATTATTTACTTTGATAGTATATAGGTTGTCCGAAAAGTTTCTTTCGTTTTATGAGGAAATAATAGACGCACAACCTTTTCTTGTTTTATATTATTTTGTCGAATTACGTACGATCCATTTTGTTCTGTTGAGATAAACACCGCGACATTTCACAGACTTGGTTTCACGTTTGTATGAAGGTGCACTGTTGTAAAAAACACGTTTGCGAAAGAAAGGCACTTTCTGGGCAACCTAATAGACTGTAAGTTGAGTGAAAAATTATTTTATAGAGTTTGTGTAGGTTAGAGTCGTCTTTTTTAATTCGAAAAGGTAGATTTTCTTAGAGCTACGTGTGGATTATGATTACGTGACCATTACTCGAGAATCACAGATGGCCAAAATGATCTTTGACACGGACGTATCGTTTTAATCGCGTAATGATGTATTACATGTTTTCGCTAATAGACGCTATTATTATATATAGACTGCAACGAGTTTTGCGTCATCTTTGAGAGAATCGAGTTATTCTGCGCTTGAATCGCCCATTTTGATAGTACGTGATAGGTCTATAATCGAAACAGGATACATCGTATGTATAATTCAACTCCCTTTAGTCATAACCTACCTATTCATCACGTAATATCACTTAGCTTTAATGTGAAGTCAGAAATTTATCTTGTTCAGAAAATGAAACCATAAAAAACATATATATATAAAATACATACAAATGTATATATATATCGTCTTTATTGATACAGATGATGGTGACAAACAGAGATAAGTCCCCGTTAGCGTACATACTTATGTTAAGGTTATAAATGCAGGATTTTAACGTAGAATGTAAACATACATGTTTTATATCCAACCCAATCGATGCGTAGAAAGTTTGCAAAACTTGAATCTGTCATTTATACTATAAATCTCGAAGTTATATGTGTATACTTCAATCCACCAGAATAATATTTTGTCGAAGTCGTTTCCTCGTCTCCGATTTGTCATCCTTCTTCAATCCAATATCTCGTTGTTCCTTTCTCTCTGTGCTGACGCGCGCGCGCGATTCAGAGCAGAAAACAGAAACGCGTCGTCGTTTCTCATGGTCGATGACATTCAGCGACGGGCAACGGAAAACACGCGATAAAACAATACGAGTTTCATTCTCACGCGCCGACTGCGCGATTGTTCGTTATTCGGAATTGTAGCACGAATAACGTTGATCAATTTTACGCGCTGTTCTTTCTTTCTACTTTTCTGTGTACCCGGATCTAGCTCGTGACACCTGATTCAAATTTTGCCTAGTCACGTAGTAAAAACGAGCAATGAAGATAGGAACAATAAATAACATTCATGTAATATTTTGACATTAAAACTATCAAAGTCAAGATGGTGAATTCATAAAAATGTAATTGTGTATTTTTGAGGATTTTACAAATTTTGAATAAAATATTAGAATCTCTTTACTTTACTCAAAATCTTTCAAATCATTAATATGCACCAGCGTATTACATGTTTCAGTGAAATTTAAATTTGGTGAGTTAATAAACCGTTTCACTCTATTATCAATTATCGAGTACATCCAGAAAGAAGATATCTGTTATAAATTACATATATTCGGTGTAAAAAAGATGTATAATAAAAATATCGAAAGCTTATTAGTGATAGCCATTAATTATTAATTATAGTTAGTCATAGAATATTTGTGTGTTTCTTTTATATTAGTTTGACTTTGATAAAGTATCATGAAAGTATCTGAAGAAATAAATTTAACATGTAGACAATTTTTTAATGAATAGATTATTTGAATTGTTTAACAAAGAAATTGTATGATAGTACCATTGTAAGAATTGTTCAAATTGTTTTTACAAGCCTGGGATAACGAATCTATTTAGTCATTGAAATGCCTACATTGAATTACATTATGAAAATTACTTGGATTATATAAAAGGTGTTCTCCCCCCCCCCTTCTCCTCTGCATTAATTACCTGCGATTAAGGTTTTATTTCAAAAAGTGATATTTATATGCACCAAACTAACATGTCTAACTTTATCTGCATTTCACTCAAAGACGTCGTGATTTGCAAACAACCTTCGTATTCAGCGACCCGTCAGCTTTAATTACGTCTTTCTCTTTCTACGTCCTCAATCTTTTACTTCTACGTCCTAGGAACCTAACGCGTCCCGGAAAGCTGGCTGATTGTTCCCCGCTTGTTGGTTGCGTTTGTAACCAGCAATTTCCAGGCAGAACTGACTTTAGTCGTCGCGTTAATAGTCTTTTACAGTTGAATATTACTGTTCGTGATATAAATAAGATCATACTGGTCATTATCAAACTGGAAATTCCATTGAAAAATTAGAAAATTATCGATGAGTGATGAGTAGAGTATAAAGGACATATGTATATGTAAAAAAGTATTATAACGCAAGTATTATAATGCAATTCATATAATAGAACTTCTGAGCATTGAATTAGGATAATTTTTCACGGTTTTCAATACAATAAAATCTTGCTAGAAAATTCGAGAGATGTGAATACATTTTATATATATATGCATAATAGAAAGAGATTAGTGAAGGGAGAAATTCACACGGAAACGATTGCTCATTTGCAAATTGCAATTCTCTTGAATCACCTGTAAGATATGTTTATCTTGCGTTTCATCAACTCGTATCAGTATCGTTGTCAACTGTTGATTCGTAGAAGAGATTAGAATCGACGACTTCTATACATCGTAAAAGAAACTTGCTGCATCATCAATCGAAGAGATTCTGGTTAACATGCTTGCTTGTCATTAACCGCGCTCAATAATTGCATGCTGACTAACATTTCGACCTCTACACTATACATATATATATATTATTCGACGCTATCACTTGTTCATCACACTTGATATTTACTATTTATAGACCGGACATGCCTTAATAAATATTTAAATCTGATCGAAAAACGATTTGCGGAATATACTTACTATATTTTTACAATTATTGTAATATTTAAATAGATAAAAGAGAAGATGACAAGGACGACGTTAACCTAATGTCGTAAGAAAAATTCAATTACCTATATAACAAACTATCAATCTTTATACGTTCATACATGAGATCTTTCTCATGATTTACAAAAAATACAACGATCTGTAAAACATACTGCTTTTTTATCATTTATCGATGCATATTAAGCTGAATCAAACGAGGGTTGAACTCAAACTTCCCCACAAGAAAGTTCAACGACCGACAGAACAATCCATCACTGTCTTCGGCGCTCCAGAAAAGTAATCGTTACACGTAAAACGTAACCCTGCTTTTGCGTCCAACTGTACGCGGAACAAGCCATTCATCAAGGTCACATACGATCAAAGGATATCCTTTGCCAGCGTAAATAGCACCCTGTACCAAAAATTCGAGCGAACCGAGTCACTGGGCCACTTCCCGGACGCTGAGAACGCGTCTAAACGGCGAAAATGTCGGTTGCTGATATAACACCAAAGACTGAGAGTGCCAAGAGGAAAAACGACGACGAGATGTATGAAGAAGAAGAGGAGCGCGAGATGAAAGAGGAAGCAAAAGAAGAAGTAAAAGAGGGAAACCCGTTAGAACGGCTGACACGTTGTTACCGTGGCGTCTGTCTGCTCTCTGTTATTGGCTCGCAAACCGAGCTAATGAATGCATCGCCCACGGCCTGCTACGACTTGCTAAAACAATTTCAGCCCGTTCACTTATCCGGTTATGTGTGCGTGATTCGTGCAAGTTGGCCTTGGCCGCCCCAGGGCCAGCGGTATCGAAACGCTGCTGGTGAAATTAACCGCGATTCCGATAGCGACCAGCTGATGCGATGTCACGAAACCACGGATACTGTTAGCGGCGCATTAGCCGCTCGTTTTGCTCGCTAACAGCCAACAAAAGCGTTAACAAAGCGACTAAGCTTCCCAAGCTTGCAGTTACGACTGACCTTGCGTCCGGAGAACGCTAACGGGTCGACATGGCCCACCCATTGTTCGCGGTTTCTTTCACGAAATGATCAGGTTCTTGGTAAGCGAGGATAATAAGGAGCGTTATAGAGTATTTTTAAGAAGGTTAGTTAATGAGGCTAGGATTTTTTAAATGATCAGCTTTTTGTGTTTGGAGAATGGGAAGGTTTCATGCTGTTTTTATTACCGAGAAGTAGGTACAACTTAAACGAGGAATATTGATCGGTTTGAATTCTTGGTAGTAACAAACGGTGTTTTGTCGAAACCACTCAGCTATTCCCATTCTGATGGTAAATGCGCGTTTTACGAGGCAATATTGCTATGAAATGATAAAAAATCTCTTCTAAAAAGTTTCTATCTCTGGATGGTGGTTGCGGTTTGGAAAATGAATGGTATCGCACTATTATCATCGCTGTTCGTCGGTTTTCGAGCAATTTTGTTGCGACCATTGGGCATCCTTTAACGGAACTGTTAAAATAGCTCTACTCGCTAGATAAAGTCTATTTTAGTAAGAAACGTTTCATAGAATTGGAGAATCTTCTTTCCGCAATAATGTAGGATATAGATAGTTTTTTATGATATCAGCTCTACAATGAACTTTAACTGACTGTTTTATAATATCAGTTTCACCATAAACTTTAGTTAATAATTCTTTTATGATACCATTCCCACCATGAACATCATTTTAAGAAAGAATACAAATTTCTTCAGGGTCATTTTTTTATTTCCTTAATTGCATACCCGGTTAACTGATTCGTTATGTCAATAATTCGCATAGACTGTTATCTCGGTGACTGATTTCTAAATCGGCGTGATTCCTAAAATTAAACTGCGATGGATTGGTCAAGTGGTATTACAAGGATACTGTTACCGCGAACAGGCTGTCGCGTTCTTTGAGATAAACGCGCACGAGCGAACGACCCAGCATATCCTCATCCCCCGGTCGTTTCTGGGACGAGGACGTGGCCGACCTCGAAATCTCTTGAGGTAACGGAACGACCTTGCGCCTCGACGGCCAACACCAGCTGCTCGCCGATGACGGCCGCGCGAATCAAAGTGAACGGTCGATGTTGTTTCCCCTAGACACCATCATAAACGTCGCAACCATGCCACGAGTTAACCTTCACATTACGAACGCTTCAGGAAAGAATATGTATACTGTAAGAGATTTGTGAGATTTCTTCCGCAAATTTGTACCGGTTTTTTTTTCGTATTAGACAGAAGATCTTTTATGTAAACTCATATTCTTATCCTCTAAAATGTCTCTGACCACTTGTTTCAACTCTCGAAATTTCAAACAACACTCAAAGAGTCTAAATAGAGATTTGCCTCATTTTTAAATATTAGGCTAGTACAAAATGGTGTTTCATTTAGATGAGATGTAAGTTGAACATATATTCCCTCTTTTTAATTAATCAAAGCAAATTTCGCATGATCCAATGTGCTTTTCCAATAACTAGTTATAGTCATTCTTCCAGATTTTTCAGAATTATCGGTTTTAAGTCTAAGATCTGTGACGTAGAATGTGTTTTCTAAAGTGGTTTTTCTCTGCGATTACGTGTTAAGTATCAAAGTTAATTGGAGAATCACTCGAGTTAAAATCCAGGTTCTTGACACGAACGAAAGTGACATAGGAAGAATGATGGGCGTGAAATAACCGCCTGAGGAAAAACAAGCCTCAGCTCTTTTTCTCTATACCGGCCACATAACCATCAATCCTTACGCTGTTTCTCAGTACATTAAGAGTTACTTTCCCAAGAGGCCGACGTATTAACGACCATTCGATCTCAAGATCATCCTTGTGCGATACAACCGAATAGACACCTTGTGGCTCTATCACAGGTACCAATCGAAACTTCGAAACCACCGATATTCGACGCAAAGTATCTAAGTATCTAGGAAACGAAACACGGATCTCCCTGGAGGAACGTTACGAAACCAGCTTCCCAGGGAGTATGATCAATGGATCTCGCGTGTCTAGCCTCCACGACCAAAATCGGTCCGCGAGCGGCGTCCGTAATTCTGCTAAATGCACGACCAGCGCATTATTCAAATTTCATCGCATTCCGCACGTGTACACGTGTATACATATTCTTGGCAACAGATACAAGCGACTCCTCGAATTACAATATTCGCGAGCTGAGATTCGTCTTCGCGCGACGATGCACGGAAATCACGGGTAGATCGTTAGATGAATCACCGAGTAGTGGTCACGATGGATCCATGGCACGGGACGAAGTAGAAAAACGGCGATCGGCATGCAAATACGAAAGTGAGAGGGCCTGGACTGCATAAAACGAGACGGGCGAGAGTGTTTCCTGTTTGCGAAGCATCGTGCTGAAGAAAATGGTGGGTGGCGATGCCTGTCCCATACCGTTAAGGTCAACGTACAAACACAATCAATGGCTTCCCTCTTGCATAATTCTTAGAATGCGATATAGGCAGGTCGTAAAATCGATCAGAAGTTAGAATTTGCATGTTTCGAGAATCAAGCTGAATAATTTAAGACCATTTGAGGGATATTAAGGTCCTGGAACTTTGTTTAAGGTTGGGCTGGGACTTTACGTGTTGATTTATATCGAGGTGTAGATAGTTTGTGTAGTTGTGGTGATAGTGCCACTGCTGGGGTACTGCGGCTTTTCTTCTCATTTTAAGAATCGTGGAAGAAAAATCGGACTACGGTCGCCGGAATTCGAACCCGGGTCCCGAATGTTCGTAACCTAAGGCGCTAACCACTGCGTTGCTGTCGTTCGACAACAGTTGCTGTCGAGTGCCGCTACAATATAATAATGAGACCAGTTGATACTTGTGCCGTCAAATGTATTGTAGTATCGTGGACGAGATTACCATTACTTCAGAATACCATTTAACGGAACCGATCGATTATGAGAGTATCATCTAATAGATTTGAGGATGATGATTTCTTGTAACAGNACACATTCAATATTCTCCCTCTTGTATGGTTGATGGAAACGATATAGCGAGGTCGTCAAATCGATCGGAAGCTGCAATTTACATGTTTCGAGGCCCGGACCAAAGTGATTTAAGACGATTTGAGAGATATTAGGAAAATAGATCTTGTTTAGGATCATGCAATGTTAATTAAGATCTACATAGTTCTTCCTTTGTAGCAGAGCGGGACGTTATCAGAATATCATTTAATGAAACGATCGGCTGTCATGGCATCGTTTAGTGAAATTTAGGGATACTCTCTTATAAAAAGGGAGAAATTGTTACATTTTGATTCAACAATTGCTATTTTTGTTTAATATCGATATTCGTAATATAATCCAAAACGAATGATTGCACATGATAATGGAGTTATACGATTATCTGAACAGTGTGAGTCATAATTATTTCGGATAACTGAGATTCGCCTGGCATATCTAACAGAATTCGCTCCTTTGCCTCTGTAAAAGAGAACAATTCTAATTCCTTTGTAACTTACATTCAGAAAGCTTCAGTTTTAGCGTTGAACGCTAATGTCACGTCGGAGACACAATAAATCGCGAAACCGATAGATCGCCGGTGATCTCCTCGCAATGCAGTTTGAACGTTTCTAGAATAAGGTGAAGAAATTGAACTTTATATATAATAACAGAATTTATTATGCAAATCCAACAGAGTGACGGTTCAAAGTGTTACAAAGTGTTACAAGAGACTGAGTCAAATTATTTTAACGAACTGATTCGAGCGCTTATTTTAGAGGGTTTTTATACTCTGCTTTTTGGTCCCTCTGCAGGGGTTGTCGTCTGGTGTGTGTCAAAGGCGTCTATTCCGTTACTATTTGATAAATATAGCATGCAGGATATTTAAGTCCATCCTATTACGGTTTCTAAGCGCGTGGCCTTCTTGAGCGTGTGACACTAACGATGAGAAAAATTGATCTTCAAAAAACTTGTAGAAATATTCGCATGCACCCATCAGTCTAATTATCGAATTAAGATCACAATTTCAACTGAGGCGTTCACTCTGTAATTAGCATTCCTCGCCATACATATTTTTATATTCTTACTCTCATTAGGAATCGACTCGCTAATTACGACGATAGTTATTCTTAGAGAATAAGATATAACGAACGTAATAATTGATAGGAATAATAGATAGAGAAAGTGTGAGGTGTAATCTATCGGTGATCAGCGAGGGAAGGTTCGTTCAAACAATAACGCCAATTGTTTCCAAAGGAAGAGTCGATGAAGCGACTTGTCACGAATCGACACGACCATAGATGTAGATTGAAACTGTCGATAGGACATGTAACCGATATTTTGATAACTATCTACAAGAATATTTCAAGATAAATTAAAGTAGTTATTTATAGAGCGAATAATTTAACGTATCGAAACACTGTGTGCTCCCACGCATGTCCGCGTTCTTGGTGCAACACGATGATCCGATGAAAAGAAGTAGATCGAAAGATCCGGCGGCGAGATGCCCGCAGAATTCTCGTAATGGCACGAGCGCGGTCGCGACGAATCGATCGGAGCCGAGTCTCGTTTAATCTCTGGGAACGCGTTAAATTCAACTTCCGACTATAGTGAGATTACAGCATCAGCATGAATTTCCATACTGTAGAGAGAGAAACACTCCTATGTCATTGTATATCATTTGAAAATACCTGTGTTCCATTAGTATCATATAATACTAAACTATATTTCACTGTATAGCGTATCAAGAAAATACCATTGCATCTATACGTTGTACCGCAAGTTACAACTATTCTCCAGGAAATCTTTAAGCCGATCGTCGATCCCCGCTACAATTATCGTATTAAACGAAACTCTGTATCGATCGGCGTATTAGCATTACAATGTATCATTAGGATGAGTGGCGCGTTATTCGAATAATTTTGATGTTCGATGCGTTACCACGGCCCGGTTAGAAATTTCCTGGAATTATTCTCGATCTCACGGTAATCGTTAAGGTTTAACGAGCATCGATACTAGTACGCGAACGTTTTCGGAGAGCCAGAATGTCTCTATTAAAATTCCACCATTGTTCTTTACGACCAGCCAGACCTGGATGCTTCGGTGCGTGAACAGTGAACACACTCGACCCCGTACTTACTCGCTTCCTTACCGTACGATCCGCAATGTCACGGAATACTACAATATAATACATAACGATTATCGTCTGCTGTTCGTTCATCCCTCTTCCTATTATTACGCGTCCTTATAGACACGATCGTTCCATACTATTCGATAGAATTTCAGATATTTAACGATTTTTGCGTTGGCTGGAGTTTGAGGTAGATTCTTTTTTCGAAAGCACAATTTTTTATTACGAGGAAGATATTACGAAAAGGTCCTATGCAATGCATTTTCTCATGAATATCATTTTGACGAATAGGATAATCAGATATACAGACTCTTATGAGAGTAGCTACAGCGTTCTTGAGATGTTTCATTCGTCAGACAGTTTGTCACAACGCATACACTGTAATCATATCCTTACTGGTCGTTCAGTTCCAAGATAAAGTAGAGAATGCCACGTACTTTCTCTTTATTAGACTAATAAGTTTCATTTTCGCACTTAAAGGAAATATTTTATTGGTGTTTCTTTGGGATATCTAATTTATTAGAATAACTAAGTAATAACTTTTTCCCATTGGAGTCATTTTAAGTAGAATAAAATTTCTTCGATACTATGGCAAACTTAATAACTAAAGATATTAATGGATTTACGGAAATGTGTCATTTGTTTCTTAAGAATTTAATAATAATCACGTACTTATGTAATGAAATTAAGAAGTTAAAAAAAGGTGGAGTTGCATCAGTTTGTCTTCTAAGAGCCTCAACAGTCATCAGTCGCCTCGAGGCATTTCATGATACACAATCGATTGCTTTGGTGCGTTATGATAAAGTTACACGTATCGAGTGTTGTATTGCGATTGTTCAAGCGTATTTATACAAAGTCCCGTTACAATTTACTGTTCCGACAGTCTTATTTATTTCATGTCAAAGCACTTCTCGCATTCCATTAGGGAAAATCCGCGGTACACAATAGAAGCTAATGCGCGGACGGTTCACCGGATAATTTCATAAATTAAACATTTCTCCCAGCCGGTAAACGAACAAAGAATCGATGTCTCGTTAGGGAGCAGCGTGCGAGTGCTTAGGTATACGTATTCCGTAACGGGAACCACTGTACGGTGTCCCAACGAAAAATTCGTTGATCTTTATCCATAGAAACGAGTAAGAGTGGAAACCAGCAAGTCACAGAATGGGACGAGAATTCCCAGGCTGGTTTCAATGAGCTTCGCCCCTCGTGAGACTTTCGCGATTTGTTCGCTTCTGTCCCGTTGCTGTAACTGTTGTTCCTTGGATTTTCGTTTGTCAAATTACGTTGGGTGTACACACTGCAAGATTGAAAAGAAATGACACAAAAGTGGATAAAAGAAGATCAACGAGATTGGTGTGGAATCGCCAATCGTATGATTGAATACAAGAATTCTTCTGTAAATAGGATTCCGGAGAGCAGACTCTTCCTCTAACACGTTGATTGCCACGAGTGTTTTCACTGAAGTCTTCGTCAGGCCACGCGTGCCCCAGTACCAAGCGTTCTCTGCTAGGTACTCCCATCGATATTTTAGTAATGCGAGTAAATAATTGTCGTATTTCTTTTATAACAATTCAATAGCTCTATTATTTCCTCTGGAATATCTTTTCAAATGCATACGATGCTCCTTCGCAAGTAGTCGAATAAGCGACACCCGAATATGGGTTTCATGGCAGTCAACGTGCTAGAGCGATTATCCTTACGGAAGATGTTTCTGTGTTCGAGCGACATTGTTTTGGTGACACTATGACCACTTGCAAAGGAGACACCGACCATTAAAGGTCCGTTCTGTGAATTGGAAATGTTAAGTCCTCACTAGCTCTCGCGAACAGTTTACATATTGCTCCTTGGTATGTTAATGAAATATAATTTTCTGAAGTATCTATACCAAAGCTCTTGCGAACGCGATAGAGTGTATACGATATGAGATATAGATATGGAATATTTTCGTAGATTTCGAGAACTATCCGTAAGTTTAGTAGCGAAGAAGTCGTAAAATGGTCGTAAAATATTTCCGAACATCGTACGAGCGCTCCTTACAAGCAGTTTGCTAATGAGTACACGCCAGTTTCCTCAATTTTTCATCTTAACCTTAATTTCGTTTCAGTATATTTTCCAAACCTACATTCCATTTAAATTCGCTCAATTTTTATTTCAAATATAATCAAAAGATCAATTTACTGTATCATTCACAACTATAGATATAAACATTTATCGATACTCGTCCCTTACCCGCTATTAAAAATAATCATTCAAGTGCTACCAAACAATCTTCAAAAGTCAACATCCCTTCGATCTTGATTTTTCTATCAGATTATAGTTGCTTCTACGACCACTCGTTAAATTGACCACGGGGCAGCATCTTTTACGATGATCGCTACTCCGAGAGCGGAAGACTCTTTGCTAGGACGAGGCTATCCCCAGTCGTTCTCTTGAGCCCTTTCGTTCATCCGCGAGCTTACGATGCCGACAGAGAGAGACCGGGCCTCCTTTTACGAGGGTCGAGAGCTTCCCTCGATTCCTCCTATTCGAGCTCGTGTCTTGCGGTTCTCCCATGGTGGAAAGCCGATCGTTAAACGACCGAACGATCGACCATCGTCCTCGCCATTATGTTCCACTGAGTAATTTTCATCGCGCCGCGCCGCGCCGTCTCGATCGCAACGAATAAACCGCCCCCTTCGACACCCACCCTCCATCTTTTCAATTTTACGACTGCTCTTTCATTTAGTCGTACGTTGTTTTCTCTTCGACTTCCTGGTTCCCCTAATAAACACGTGTGGCTGAAGAGAATTGAAAAGAGAAGGCAAACGCCCTGGTATTTTAGTTGGAGGAAATTGTGCTTGGGTTAGGTTTGCACAGTAAAATGCTAAGCAGTTTAATGCGTATCGTTAGGTTTCCCGACGCCTCTGTTTGCTATAATAGAACGAACAGAGATAATCTGGATCGTGTTCCACGCTATCCAATGTTCGTCATCGTTACAGAAATAAAGAAAGCTCTGCTAAAAGGTGGAGGTGATGGTCGTTGCGTGGAGTATCGTAAAACGTGAGCTACAGTTACGTAACTTACGCAGAAAGGAGATCGGACCAAAGATCCTATCCAACAGGCAAATACTCTTTGTAGAACAGGTTGGCAAAAAGCGGAAGCAATTGGAACGTTTTGCACGGTTTCACGGCCGCGTCGCTTCCGGCCAATCGCGGCTCCCGAAGTTGCCGCGTAACCATTACATGCGTTATCGGTCTCTCAAAGGAAAGCAAAATGGAATTCCACGAGAAGAAACTAAGCAACAACGTCTAAGAAGCTTTAATTGTTCCGCGATGTCGTGAATCCCTTAAATCAGCGATCAAAAAATATATTAGATATAAAAGGAAGAAATAAAACAATGTTTTCGTTCAACATTCCTGGCGAGGAGTATTAAAGGCACAGAGAGGATGCAACTATGTCTTCCTGGTGAAAAATAGCATGGAGAATATCAAACAACCCCTGGATGATAGGGATCTGAATAAAAACAGCATATTTCCATAGAATTCAAGATCGATCTCCTTAATCTGCTCGACCGATCTTCGACACGGCGTGACCGTGCACAAGATCATCAGCTCGATCCCCTGTCGTTGTATACAAGACACATAGCGTAGAGGGGATGAAAATCACGGAATGGTAAGCAGAATCGGATGATCGTAGGAAGCGGAAGTATGAATGTTGTTGTAGTTGGATCAGTTATAATCCTGTAGGTGGAACTTTATGCTGTGCCGGTTTTATGCGTGCAAATGCTGGTATGCGCCGAGTTGGAAGGCCGAAGAAAAGGGAAAGAAAGAAGAGAAGGAAGACTGTTTTCCTATTATCCAACCACCGCCAGTTTCCAGGTATAACAGGCTACCGAGAATCAGTTCAGGAAGCAGCCCTCGCCGCGGGTCGCTTCTCCTTGCTCTCGCCGCTTCCGTGTTCCTCGCTCCCTTGTCCAAGTCTATGCACCATGTTTTTTCCACCCGTTTCTACTCTTCTATGCTCTGTCTCTACCATTGCGAAATTACGACACCATCGTGGATGCCAGTTATTACACCAGCCAGACTCTTTCAACGATTTTTCCATCACGTTCCAACTTAGACGCTATGCTGAAGAATATCTTGGGTAAGAAGGGGGAGCATTCGGTGTAAAACAAAGATGATTTTGTTTTGCCATGATGAATTCTTGGAATTTATGATATACGAAAGTTGAGGCTTTCATGAAAACTTTCAAGTTTTAAAGAACAACTTTACAGACTGAGTTTTCAAGGCCGATATTGCACGAAGAGTTTCAAGTTTTCGAAGGTTTAAAGACTGCGGCTCTCAGAGATCAAAACTTCAACCCAGAGAATCCTGGCATTCAACAATACAATTCGAGGTTTCAAAGCAGAAAATTAAGCTCATTTTAACAATACTCCATCGAATAAATCACTAAATAAAAAATGTTGATATTAATGCGATAATATTATAAGATGCAATTCTAATAACAAGAAGTCACGTGTAACTACATATCCCCATGTAACTGCAGTGATAGAAAACTACATATAACTCTGATCCACCATACCAATCACCTCGCGTTCCTTCATCCACTATCTCTGACATGATCTCCACTATTAAATACAAAATGATCGACAAGTACACGGTTCCGCAGCATCGTTCCCATTATTTATCGCACCCGGTTCGACCGGTCACTATTCCACTGTCACCCACGCAACAAGTGCATCCTACGCGCATTCCATTCGAGTTCGTGGTGTCAACAACAAACGGAAATGCTGGCTTCACCAATGGAAGACAACCGTTAGCTCTGGTCAAGTCACGGATAACCTTATTTCCATTCGATTCCTGGATCATTTTGATCTAAACGATTTATACTGTCACCATTGAAGTCCAAAAGCACTGATTCCTATAAGGTTGACCCTGTGGATATCTAGTTGGTTAATCGAATTGGTCGATGTCGATAGATAAACGATTCTTTAACAGTCATGCACGAGTTTATCGATCCTGAAGTGATCGAAAAGAGAAAAAATGGTAGATGACTGGCCGCTCGAGCAAAGACCTGATCGTAATTACGACCGCGCAGAGTCATGCTCGCCAAGATGACACTCGATGCCGTTGTCCTTCCATGAGAACACGCGACCTGCCTTGAGAAACCTCTGGAATGTTCCGGAAGGACTGTCCTTTCTTTAGAATCCGTCAACTACTCCATTTATTTCGGGCTTGAGAATTTCTTTGAAGCTATTTGGTGGTTTTCGTTTATCGATTGGATGTTTTGTGGCAGTTCGTTTGCTTTCTAATGAATGAATTACACGAAAATATGCAATCACAAATTATTGGAGAACTGTAATTGTTTATTGAACACTTGTTATAATTATACTTGATACAGTTGATACGGTTTTATGTTTAGAATTGATGGAGGGATTTTAATGAAAAGTGTCACAGATTTTAAGGATTCGAAAGAAATTGGAGATAGGAAATGTGGTCACATTCCTGGAATTATGGAAGACATATAGTAATCTTATGACTTAGGGATTGTAGGATAACGTTCCTTAAAAACGTTTGCTCGCACCAAAGGACAGAGACTCAGTTCTTCAGAAGATACAGTGTAAAAATATTTCAAGATTACAGCGATTCAAAGGAAAGTACATTACAGCTTGTACAGCTTCTAATATATTAGCCGAGAAAGAAATATTTGAAAGTTTGACGTTGTATCCACTTTTCGAACTAAATTAAAAGCAATATATTAAATAAAGAGGAAATAACATTATTTTGGAAAACGTTATACAAAAATTCGTATATATCTAGATTAATTGATAAATCTCATTCTGAAGAAATTGACAATTAATGTTTCACGTTTCCGAACAATATCAGACTGTGTAACGTAGAAGTTGCTTAATAAGCGTTATAAATATTTATTAGGTAATTTCTAACAATTAACTTTATCTAAATACGTGTACTCAAAATCTCAATCGCGTGCAACGTACGCGTTAACTACGGTTAGTTCACGATTTTTATCGAGTAGCTGGCGCACGAAGCGCGTAAACGATCGGAAATCATGACGGCAGGATGTATAAAGGAACCACCGGTAAGCTAGAATAATTACAAGGAGTGTCTAAAATAACAGTGGTAGACAATAATCAGCAAGTTCTACTAACGTTTGTAATTGCAAACATCTCACTTCCCATTCTCGTCTTACATTCTCGTTCTTGATAGTTTTTTAACCTATCCGGAATCACGAAGCAACATTCCACCTCTTGTCGCTTTTATTTCACTAAGACTACGAAATGAAGTAGGAATCGCGTGAAAGATAATCTTTGTATGTATATCTCAGTTCGAAATGACGTTCATGGGCAGAAAAAGCTGTGCCATTTAGAATGGTAACGTCAGAAAGAGATTATTACGCGTGGAAGAAGAAACGTCGTAGAGGATCGATCATTACATCGGACCACGCTTAAAGAATCAATCCTGTTTTCCTTTCTCGTGATCTGATTATTTCGGTACAGTAGAATTCCATTTATTTGAATATTCAGTGAAACCCTATTTCACGTTTATTATACGCTTAAGATATTATTTTTTTACCAAATATATAAATAAACATAATCATAACAACCGTGTCTCATTAAAATGCTAATGAAATTTCAAAATGTTTTATGTAACACATACAATATGACCATAAAAGTTTTCTAGGTGAGTGTTCTAATATTTTTGTGAATTAATATATAACTAGTTCAAATAATAAATGATTAGAAAAGTTATGAGTTCGTATGTCTGAAGTTGAGCATTATTTTGGTCCTGTAAACAAAGTGTAAGATAAACAATAAACGAGAAACGATAAACAAAGATAAACGAGATTCTACTACTGTATTGCAAATGATTATATTAGCTATACTTTTTAAGTATAAAGTTTATAACCATTGATCGGTGAAAAGAAAACGGCAGAAGGAGAGAGGACAAGTTGAGTAGATTGCGAGGAGAAAAAAACGAATAAGATAAGTTCATGTAATTAAACGCTTATGAGATTGCAAGGTATCCTCGTCATTATCATCAACGTGCACGTGGGCAAAGGCTCATGGTCGAGAGCAGCACCGTGGCGATTATGAGTTTTTCGTTCGTTTACACCGAACCATTATGTTAGCATGACATAATTTAGTACGTTTCGTCTTAACAGTTCCTAAGTGGTTCGCGCAGCTGGTTTCGTCATACGCAGCGGGAAGAAACGTTAGTCGTGTCTGAAAATTGTCATGTTTAACAAAGGGCTTCCTTTTTTAGAGAACCCAAGTCACCTTTTTTAACAACTCATCCTTCTTTGTTTGAAATTCTCGTTAAATATTTAAAAAAGTTATTTATTTGTATAAATTAAATATTTTTAAAATTATTCTTTATTTGTAAATAAATCATATAGGTATAAAATGTTCATGTTATGTTTCTATTGTCAGAAAAATATCAAATACTAATATGTGGTTGATATATTAGTATTGGATAGCATAGTAACACTACCAAGTTGTGACAATATTACACTGTCGCGACGTAACAAGCCAATTGTAGTTATCTAATCGTAGTCGTAGGGACCATTGTGAATTTTGTCGCCTTCTTACGATTTAACGGCACAGTCAAAGTTCCAGCTAGTTGAACATCGTAATAGAGCCAGGCAAAAATTCATATCTCCTAACCCAAGCTCAGTGACAACTGGCCTTACGGTTCTTTTCACTCTCATCTACGACAGACAACGTGTCGTCTAACTCATACTTACGACACTTTCTCTTCCATCTACCTTTTTACAAATCTAAAATTTTTAATTCAACTTCCTTCCACATCTGAGACACACTGTTTCATATAAAAAATCCTATATTTTCTTTCTAACATTAAAAGTCTATTAAGCAGTAATTTTTTAATTCCTTTAATTTAACCTTTAAACTTTTTGTTAAATTGCATTAGAATGAAAATTTAACAATTACGTCGCAAAATTCAGTAATTATTAATATAGCGCAATGTATGTGTCAGTGGAAGCGAATGTGTTAACTGCAACAGTTTGAAGCATAGCGGACGAACGATCAATATGTCACGTAAAATTAATGGTAATGTCACGTTTTATTTTACTGCGAAAATGATTATCAAAATATAACAATTTATTCAGATCTTATTTGATTCCAATATTAACAATTGATTAACAGACTTTTCGGTTAACAGATGATAATTCTTCAGTAGACAAATGATAACTCACTCTCATATTGACTCTTCGGCAAAATGATATTAACTCTTCGGTTGGCAAAATGATATTAACTCCTTAACCTACGATTTACGTTCGCAAATTTTGGGCCGGAAACGTAAACAAGCTGGCGCAGTCTTCGAGCCATTCGCACGATTTGTGCACTACGATGATCGGGCCACGCAGAACTCGAGAAATCGACCACACTTGGTTTCCTGTAGATTCTAACGAAATTAAAAGATATTTCGCGTTGTCCATAATAATGGCACAGGTAAAAGAATCAAGAATACAAATGAATTGGTCGAAGAGGGCTGTTATCGAAACGCCGATATTTAGAAAATCGATGCCTTTGAAAAGCCGCCGCTAATATTTATATTTGGCTCGATCATCGTACTACGAGCTGTGCCCGTAACGTTTACGTTTGGTCCGATCATCTACTACGAGCTGTGCCCGTAACACTTACGTTTGGCCCGATCATCGTACTACGGGCTATGCCCGTAGTTGTAGGTTAAGGGGTTAACTAACTTCTCTGAGTCGTTACATTTATTTATACCTGTCGGAGATGAAAAGACATTGGGGTCTTACCCAAAACTATCTTAATATCATTATAAAATCATCGTTAGATATAAAAACATAGCTACCAGCTTTAACTGCCTTCTACTTCAAATCTTGTAGACATGATTTCAAATAAACATTATAATTCCCTTGATCGAAATTACTAGTTATTTTCTACCAAAATACTTCAAATCACAGGCTATTCCCGATCAGCCCTCCGTGTTACGGATCGTGCAGGGCGCGGGACGTGACAAATACTCGATAAAATCCATAGCTATTCCAAGAAGCAAATTAGTAGAATGTTTTCCGAGTTCAACGATCGTCGAGTATCTCCTTCCGTCACAGAATCTGGTACTAAGACGACTCGTTCCACTATTCCACGTCGAAAGAATGCCAATAAGCGCTCAATCGAGCTGGAGAGACCAAAGACCATCCAGAGAGCAGGATCGATTCCCTGTCGGTACCCAAGGAAGCAAATTAGTCGCGTTTTCTACGCCCGCTTCGATACTCTGCGTCGTGGTGCCGTACTTCAAAGCGAAATTATTAACGGAAATACTACGTGGATGGCTCGAGGACACGCCTGCAGTCATTTTCCATTGACGTCTAGTCGAACGCGATCGAATCGCGATTATTCGTAGATGTTCGTGCGTGTCAGTATCGTATGAGAACTTGGAGCTTTGAGTATTCACAGCGATCATACTGCCAGAATGGTCAGGTTTTCTGTTATCTACCAGGGAACTCAGGAAGTGAAAGCGACAGACCTTGAGGATGGCATGAACTACATAGAGAAAATTTAGTTTCTTTCAATATTATGTCATAGTTTTGGGAATTTGAATGTCTGTCCAAGAGATAGAAAATATTTTTGTAAAAACAGTGTGAACGAAGTTAGAGATGCATCATTGAATTTCCAAATACGTAGAATATTTATTCGTTATAATCACTTTTATTTAAGAAGTACTGGTAGTTCACAACATAAAGAATTGAATAGATGCTACAAAAGATTTTTTTTATTTTATTTGGATGCACGTTACAATCAATTCTCTCATTGAGAATTTTAAGTTACATTTTCTGACGTGGTACTATAACATGATTAAAAGTATTAAGTGTGTTTGATTCTAATTGAAATAGATACTACAAAAGATACAGAAATAATTTGAAAAATTCTGCTATATTTTCGCCTAGGTTAGACGTCAGTGTTTTCTTATAATATTTAGAAACTTGGAAAAAGAAGCTGGCTATCACTATGCCCTGCTAATTTAAAGGAGCATCACTTTCTTATTCGGAAGTGTTATTTTCAACCGAAAAATGATTACTTAATTATATTCCAGGAGACTTAAAATTTCTCAGACAAATTTGATTACGTTGCAAGAGAAAATATTGCAATTTTTGTGAATGTGTCGTATACCTTTATTATTATTTAAATAAATACTAAGACACTGAGACACGATCCAACAAGAAACTTTATGGTAAGTCAAATATTAAAATGTCCAATGCTTTCCAACAACTTCGGTCTTATTTTACTACACCTGTAGCGGCACATGAGCTAGACAATTCAAATCATGTTGTTGTAGTATCAACATAGTCAGGACATACATACTGTAATAATACAAAAATTGAGCAAAAATAATATCGCCGCTACGGGCAACCGTCAAACAAAGACGAATTTAACCCTTTCGCTTCGGGTACCGCTTATAGGCGGCGCCCGCGAGATGACCTGTGGGTACGAGCGTCGTTTATAGACGACATCCACGAAATGACTTGGGTTCGGCACACCATATACCGGGCATACACCAATGTTATTTAAGATTTAGGAAAACGTATATACAAACGTATACAAAGGGCTGACCCTTTCGCTTCGGCAGTCCAGTCCGCCGAAGTACTGTCACTAAACAGAAGCGCGCGCCAGAAATGCGCACAGTGTGCGTGGTTGCTGTATACACATTTTCCTAAGACTTAAATAACAATAATTCTTGTAAGAACCGTATATGAAATATCGCTTCACTGTCTATGGATTTAACAGATTTTTTAGCACGAAACAGTATACGATCGTTTGGATGTTTGAAATATATCGCGTAAAACGTTTTGATGTTGTTTCAACACTAAGTAACTTTTAAGAAGTGATTAATCCAATATATCAGTAAAATCAACAGAAAATGTTCTGTCGATAACAAAAAAATGTATTATTGACTACACATGGTATTGGTGTATGCCCGATATATGGGGTGTCGAACTCAGGATTCGCCCGCGAGATGATCTGTGGGTACGAGCGTCGTATATAGGCGTCGCATATAGGCAACACCACGAAGCGAAAGGATTAAATTTTCTAGTGTACCCCCGACCAGTGTAAATAAACGAACGCGATCGTAACGTGATCAATTTATCAGTCTCAGTCTCGAGCGATCTTATTAGCGATCTATACACAGTCTTTAGCGAATCCGTTAGTACCGAGCGTCTTAGCGAACATTCTCTGTATTTATTAATTATTTTTAAATACATTTGACGGTTTCAATATCGAGTAATCTCGTCAGTTAAACCACACAACCATCCTCTACACACCTATATACATATAATTTCATAATACCGATGTAAAATCTTTTTCACCCATACGACGCATTTCCTCGTGATCGAGGTCGTTTACCGAATAACTGCAAAGCGTCCCATCGATAATGATCCACTCGATCACACCACAACGCTCATAATAATTGAACCGCTAGTTCTGCATGCAACAGAGACACGCGAAAAACAGCTTACACTATTTGCCGACAAATAGCCTGAGATGAAACCGACGAACGTGGGTTGATAGGATTGGCCAAATGGTTCTAGTAGATTTTGATGGGACGATTGATCGACGTCGTTACGGGGAAGAATGACATAATAGTGTTTATCTGTGAATCCCTGGATCATTTGTTTGTAGTAAAAATCTAGCTCTTCTGTATAGAGATAGTTGATTAGAATTATTTTCATTCGCACAGCGGGCGATATACATACATATATGTCGGGTTTGCATTATGATTAGGGGCGTATAATGAATCTTCACTTGAATCTGCCATTGTTGTTATGCAATATAAATGATATTTACTAGTACCAACTATGATTATTACCGAATTTGACAAGTAACCGTGGCGATTAGATACTCGAGATGTTAATGACAGTGATCTTAGTTCAATAACGAATCCACGGTCAACGGGATGACAAATGCGATTTCTTCCGCGGTCTAAGTCCAAGTGAATTTACTGACCCACGATTCGGGTGCAACTCAACGTATTTGTTCACAGTACAAGTAGAACTTACCTGACTGAATCTCAGTCCAAGTGGAACTGCCCTTTATATACTCCTCTCTGTACCTCTCTGTACCCCTCGGGTCAGTCTTTGTTTTTAAGGAGGGCTATATAATTACTTCATACCTCTGTTAGGTACACGTCCTTCCTGTGACCGTGGCTACGTTCAGCGACCCGTTATGTCACTTTGAGCCCAAGCTCACCGTCATAAACCTCGGATACTCATACTCGGATTAAATCATAAGCAACTATTTCTCAGTTTTATTATTTAAGTATAGCTATAATAAAAGTCTGGACTAAAGTATCGGGGACCTTCCGAAACATTCCAAAAGAAAGGCCCCGATGTCCTTTCATCTCCCACATATAAATTAATTATTGCGTGAAAAATCTTAGTTTAATAAATTAATGTATTCTATATGTATTTTTACTCTGTAGTTAAGAGTTTATAATTTTACACTTAACGAGCACACTTTTTTGAATCGTATTCAAGCGTAACAGAAACTAACATTCAATAAAATGTCTAATACTAAAATACCATTGACATATTTTCCAACTATTAAGATACATACATTTGAAATTCAACTTACTACAAATTACGTCTTTAACAGACTCTGACTTTCTTTATAATTGAAAAGTATACGTCTCTAAGGCGTATCGGAAAGTATACAAAATTGGAAAGTAAACAACGAATTACTACGACTGCTGTACATCTTCCCATATATTAGTTCTCGCTAGAGCCAAGAAATCACGATCTTGACGCCAGTTTCGCCCTCGCCGTGTGCCCACTGGGGTCACAAGGGTCGTGACTGTAACGCGCAGTTGCTCGGTCACGTTTGACTATCGTTTCCCCGTTATATGCATATCAATTTAAGTCCACCTGCGGCCCAGGATCCATTGCGCTCGATTTATTATGATCCTGGTCCCAAGGAATGGCCATGGTCGCATTTTCAGCGTGGGCAGGGACGTTTGTCCATTTGGAGAAATGGTCAAATCCTGACACTCGATATTACGCGAAGTGCATGGTTGCGTCGTTTCTCACACAGAACGCTGTCCGTTAGATTCGAGACATTAAATCGAGCACTAGCAGCGATAAGTTGCGAGAAATGGCCAATGCATTTCGCTTGGTCGATTGGCTCGCTGTTCGGTTACTTGTGCGAGTAGTGGAATGTGAATCACGTGGTGAAATTTGTTGAAAAGAGTACTTTATGGAAGGCAGAGAACGAAGTAAATGGGGAAAAGTTTTTGACGTTAATTAAGATTTGTTTGACAAGGAATGGGCCTACGTTTGGTGGACTTCGGGTTTAATCTGCACATATGTAGAATATGGATGTTTATGGAAATTTATATTTGTATGAATACATCCAATTAAAATTATTTAATTAAAAGTTATCAAAGTAGAATGATACATTCTTGCACCAAACTGATCCTGTGCATGTTAAATTATCCTACGATCGACTTCCACTTATCAATGTTTGCCTTTTGTAATTTCTGAAACTCACGATGCCATTTTGTTTATAATACTCGAACATTCTATATCATATTTTCCTTATACCTACGTTCAAATATCGAAATATTTTATCAAATACAATTAATATTCAATATTATACTTCCCTTGTTAGAAGAAATTTAACCGTTCAATTGTATAGAATCATAAATGAAGCTCCTGCACTGGAATGCAGCGATTGTAAGACACGCTAGCTACCGTTTTCTGGAAAATATCTTAATAATTCCTCGAAAGGAAAGTCTCCCGGTTGTTTTTTAAAGTCTCCGGCAACAGAGTCAAGGAGGCTGTGTTCGTACGGATGCAACCGATAGAAATAGCGTACCGGTGATCGGTCAAGATTTGCACATTTTGCTGGCAGAATTGCAAGGCGAAACCGACCTATAAATACACGTTTCTACTGCCACTTAAGATTCCTAGCTGCCCTTTCTCTATCTTCCTCTTGGCTATTTCTCCACGTTCGAGTACAACGAATCGAGAGAGAGAACAGGAAGCACCAGGAAACTGTTCTCCAGAAACAATAGCAACCACGTAAAAGCTCCCCACGAGAGAATTAAGCGAGGAACTCGCCGAGATTAATGGATGATTCTCGTAATTGGACGTAGCCACGAAAATCTAGCCGCAAGAACACGTATTTTACTTTGAAAATTCACTTTATCTCAATTTCTTTCACTCTGACTTGTAATTTCTTGCAAATAGCTCAGGCAAATTGTTTAATCAGTTTTTTCCTTCATTATTATGTCGACTGATAGTGAACGAATAATATCAAAGATAAAACGAAGTATATGATCTACTGAAGTTAATGAACTGAAACAAAGATAAATGCAAAAAACTGGATCTCATCAAAGTGTTTGAAAGTTAAACCTGAAGCAACTTTAAGGAAACTGTTCAAATTGCCAATCTCATAAATATAATAATTTTGTAACTTAAGTACTATCGTGTACGATTTCCTTTCTGTTAAAAATAGATTATTATATATCGTATTTACATTTACAAAGACTAGAACTAATCTAATGAAAACTCAGTTTAATCAATTTCGTGATTACAAAATTCTTCGTTAAAGAATAACACAGTTAACAAGTTAATTGACTAATAATTGTTTCGTATCGTCGCTTTTTTATGTCGTGCTACGGAAAAGAAAATCACTTATTATCTTAACACATCAAAGAGTTTGAATCAGTTCCAAGGAAAAAGCACAATAAAGTTGTCTTCATGGTAAGAATCGATCAAGAAGAAAGGGAATCAAAACTTCATTCTTCCGACCTTTTTACTTCGCTTCTTTCTTCGCTACAAGAATACGTAGGGTACCTGTCGCAGATTAGCAACAAGTTAATCATCTGGAACGCGCGATCAGAGCAAAAGCTGAAAACAAGAGCGTAAGAAAGAAATCTAGACAAAAGGCGGAGACGTCGTAGCCGGAAGACGTTGGATTTTTACGCGCGTTTTACGCTTCATGAAACAGCTCTTTCAGTATTTCAACGTGGCGTACACTGTGAATCAAGGAGACTCGTCCGTGTAATTCGCAATATGTCTATCGAACGACGTCCCATACACATCCATTCGAAGCGTGGTAGAAAAACGTATTTTTACTTCTGAAAAAGTCTCGTTTTTTATCTTCGTACCAGCGCGCGTCGTTAACCAATCGTAAAAGGAGCAGAACCAGAGGCGTTTCCGTGTTTTTAAACGAGAAATCTGAATTACACGTCCTCGATCTCCCGTTGAGATTGATCAAGATATAATTCGTCACAGTAAGCGGGGAAGAAACTAGAGAAACATGATGTCCCTATCTGTAGGAAAACACGCATAACATCGCGAAGAATTGGAGCTCGTGCTAAATGAGCATACGCCACTTATCGATATTTATCGCGAGCATCGTAAAAGCAACGACTACATTCCACAGATGGCACCTTCTTCCGTGTCGGACGAGTTTTACGCTGAAAAATTCCGGCCTTTACATCGAATTCAAGTACATACGCGTTTCTCGTCTTATTTCTGCACACTCATAAAACCAAGAAGATTATACGCTCCGTAGAAGACGCGTGTGTTTTTGCCACCTCGAAAATGACATTGTGTCGATTGATACCCTCGTTTCTTCGCAGTTGTAAATCTGTTCGATTTACGACCGATCGGGGGCTGGAATCGAAATACGGGCTCTGTGGGTCGCAAGGAATTTTTACGGGAGCCAATTAGCCAGTTAGTAGTACTGGTCGACCGGAAGCACCGACCCCATTATAATTTCTGATCGTGGCTCAATCTGCAAGATCTCAGAGTGAGCTTCCGGGATTACGATCCCGCGCTGGTTGACAGGGACGTCATAGAAAGATATGGCGCTCGAGATAGGAGGTGGATACGAGCTGGAGAACTAGCTGTAAATTAACCGCACACCACGGACCCGATGTATTCGTCGCTTCGTGTTCTTCTTCCTCCGGCAAGTCCGTATCTGTGCGCATGTTACGTTAGACGGGTATAGCTCGTGTATCGAGCTGCGTATACCACGGAAGGACTGCAGAGTATCCCGTCACGATTTCAGATACCTCGTACGCAACCATCTAGCCGATCGTGCGCAACATTTTTCTCGTGAGATTTGTATCCTTGCATGAATTCAAAGTTCCCGTGTCTCTGTGTTACGTCCGAGTATTTGAGCGTTTAGTAAAGAATGGAAGATTTTTAGAATTTGTACATAAGGAATTTCAGAATATTTATCTAGGGATGGTTTCTATTTCATATCTTGTCATTTCTTCTTTTGTATCTATATTTTGCCATTGTCTTAATCACAATTGTTTCATAATTTTCGATGAATCGCATTGTGTTCCGTTATGAGTAGCTTTGGGTGAAAATTAATTGACACATTCTTTTCTAAACGGTCTCTCATGTGTAAGAGGATTGTATTAGATTTATTAACTTTGTGGAAACTTAGAAAAATCATTTCGGATATCTAGTTTGAAACCCTGGCAAGTTTCAGTAAAAGTGTGAATCCTTATCCTCTCTGTCATCAGGACATCAACTTTCTCTTTCCAATATTACGTATACTCTTCAATCAATCTACCTCAAACACCTCTAACAGCTTCATCCATTTTTCCTCTCTACAGTTTTATCCACATCCGCGCAATTATATCGAAGTTAATGCTTAACACATTATTTCAAAATAAATTCTTCTTCGCTTTGATCCTATTTTCTTCGTTCTAAATTTACTAATACATATTACAGTTTCCAAGCTTCTATGTGAATGATCTAAATTAACCGATATTCAAGGCTGTAATTACTCGATACTCAGCGTGTTTGTATTTCACTTGGTTTCTCGCGGAACGTGTAACGCAACTTTCAGATGCTAATGATTCAATTTCTCAACGCGTATCACACGATCGTATATACACAGGCGCGCGTCAGTTTTAATTACTAATCTCCTTTCGCGCACGTTCCTGCGTTATCGATATAATTTAGGCGTACGCGTGCGTAAATTTCCATTGGATCAGATAGATCTTTTCCCTGGATCTTTCCTTATCTCTGGCACATTCAAACCAAACGCTCGTTTTCTTCGCAACGCTGTGGTTAATGTCCCGTTTGATCGCTCGACGAACCGACCGACGACGATCGATCAAGAGATCAAGGCCAACGCTACGATCTGCGAGATCGATCGTTTTTCCATTGCCTCGGACAACCATCGTTTCCGTGATCCACTTATTACGCCACCTTCCGTGCGCGTTCACCGGTAATAATTACCTAATTATTATCCACTCAATAAGAAATGTTTCTTGTCTACAATCGTAAACTTATGTACGTTCCACGGCAACGTCGTCTACGCTATGATTAGTACGGTCATCAAAATAATTTTTTACAACCCCGAACGAGCTGCATGATTGATTAAAAGGAGATACTAATTTTTAGTGTAACTAATATTCGAATCGTTTTGTTGATATAATGTTCTCATTTTCTGTAGTCATTCGTCAATGACGATACGAAGGAAAGATTTGTACTATGTCATTCGTAGAAATGTTGTACAAAAGAATGTCTGTTACTGACGTAATCATTCTTTACAAATCATTTATTTTGGAAGTAAAACGATTCGAACGAAAGCAACGTGCCTCACATACTATAGACAGACATCTATGCGTTTATGGGAAATTTACAGATACAAAAATGTATAGATTGCAGATGATGTTAAAAATGTATAGTATAAAGTATTCGTTGTAATGGTATAGTATTCAATGAAAAAAAACACTTTTCTAGCAAAATGTAAAATTGCATAAACATCCACGGCCTAATTATAATATTTACAGCAATTTTATTGCTTCACTCACTATAAAAATATGAGTTTGCATAAAGATCCACGGCTTAGTCATACACGTACTAACAGTATTTTTCGCTCAATGAAAAATTCATATTTTTAATTTGTTAAATCGTCAGTTAGAAGACAAGTAGAAAAAGATGATTTCCATCGTAGATCAGTCAACGAAAGTAAGGACGATGGTGGTATCTGAAAATACCAATTATTATTTACTTCGGCGCGAAACGATCGCAAGTTGTTGGAAGATCGAGAAGCAAGGGAAACGGGTAATAGATAAACGAGATATGCGGCGTTTCACGGTCGATAATTCCGCCTCTAATCGATTATGTTATTTTTCATCGTCCCTCCCCTTCTGTTCGGTTCCCTCGTGATCGAACAGTTCTCATATCGGCTGAGAAGATCGCGGCGAAAACGCTGGACGAACGATTATTCCTTATTTCCCGTAAATAAACGGACAATCAGCACTTTAATGCGATACCAAGGAATAATCCGCCGATCCCATCGATTCGCCGCGTGGTTATTAATCCATCGTTTAATTGTTTCCTTTTCTAAACCGTTCTTTCGTATGAATTAACATTTTTTCACGTTTTGTTTGCCATTTAAATTAAGATTATTCGTATTTCGTAGGAACTGTCCGAAATATTCATCTGTTCTATTCGAACATGTAAATAAATCTATGTATATATTGAGATTTACTTTTAACGCAAACGAAACAGCTTTCTTAAGCAGAGAAATTATAATATTAGGTCCAAAGGATTATCAATTACAAGATAAAGAATCAACTTGCCATATCCGATTAACTTGTTAAAGACTTATATAGTATTATAATTCCTTTGTAACGATAAAGCATAGAGAAATAAAAATGAAATATAATTTTCCTGTCATTTATTCTATTAACTTGTTGTACTATGATTTATTTTCGTAATGACGAAAAAGAATATTTTAGAAATCTGTGAACATTACTCGGAGGAAGGAACAATGAAACTGTACGATAAATAATAAACATTTGTCGAAAGAATAAAATACTAATTTATAAAATACATACATTGTCCTTAAGCTCTAAACTTTCTAACCAGCTTTCTTAAGTAAAGAAATTATAATATTAGGTCCAAAGGATTATAATCAAGGATTATCAACTTATTAAAGACTTATATAGTAAGTATAGGAAAGACTAAACTCGAAAAGTACCATTTTTCATGTACCTGGGCACAAAATATTGCAATTAGTTGATCAAATACAGTATTCAAAATTAATCAATAAAAAAGATATTTTTCGACACGACGCTAATTCCTTTGTAACGATAAAGCATAGAAAAATAAAAATGAAACATAATCTTCCTGTCATTTATTCTATTAACTTGTTGTACTATGATTTATTTTCGTAATGACGAAAAAGAATATTTTAGAAATCTGTGAACATTACTCGGAGGAAGAAACAATGAAACTCTACGATAAATAATAAACATTTGTCGAAAGAATAAAATACTAATTTATAAAATACATACATTGTCCTTAAGCTCTGAACATCCTAAACAGCTTTCTTACGCTTCAAATTCTTGAAACGAAGGCACAGCTTACATTTTCTCGTAAACAAGCGATGATAGATAATCGTATTCTAGAAAGGACATTTACCTTGCGAAAGGAAAGTTGCACCACCACGTGCACCACCAAGCGCGACGATCATCAATCTCGACGTTTAAAAAAACGTTCAACCAATACGCATAATTTCTCGCGAGAAAGAACGTTTCAGAAAGAACGACAGACTGCGTGACGAGGGTCCAGAAGAAATGACAGAAAAAGAAGAATAAAGAGATTCGATGCACAGAGTTCGCGGTGTGCACTGTTGATCGCGCCTGCTCGTTGTCAAGTGTCCCCTTAAGCAACTAGAGCGAAGTAATAAAAATAATCACTTACAATCTAATCTTCCAGTCCATCCTCGTGGCAGCCATGACGCGCTGCTCGGTTCCACGGACCTGCAAGACCTTGGTTCGCCCTCGTCGCTGAGGAACCAGTCCCTGGAAACTCACTGGAACAGGGTCTCTCACGAATCACCAGTTGCACTGTCTTCCCTCTCGTCGAAATCGAAAGCGCTCGCTAACGTAATATCACGCGTGTCTGTGCACGTGTATACGCGTGTACGATATATATTAACGAACTATGTCTGTCGTTGGCCGCGTAGAACCCGTTCACCACCGGTTTCCGTTTAGCCGCGCCACGAACGGTCCGTTTCCACTGTCTGGTCGCGGCAGACGATCCACTTCCACTGTAACGGAAGGAGAAGAACACCCGACGTCGAACAAGACGTATCCTAACTATAAGACTCTACCGATCGTATCGATCTATCGTCGATTGCAACGTATCGGATTTTTATTTTAATAATATTTCTTTTCTTCTTCGTCGAGATTTACGAAAATTTCCTCCTTTCTGTTACGTTCTTTGTGTTTGTAATTGGTGCACGAAACGAAGGATCGCTGAGTCTCGAGATACGGTTGTGTTCTTTCTACTGAAAATCAAAATAGAGGCGCGCGTCAGTAGAACCGATCAAGAGTAGAAGGATAAAGAGAAGAGAACGATCTTCCTACGCGCGATGCACGAAAATGGAGCAACGTGCGTTCTGTGCCACTGTTCTCCGTTCTCCGTAACACTCTGCCAGGATATCCGCGCGTGGCTGCTCGTCTTCCACGGCTGCGAAAGGTGGGAAGATGAGGAGGAGGAGGACGAAGAGTAGTAGAAATAGAAGAGGTTATGCCGAGGTGGAGGCGGTGGTGGTGGTTGTGCTGGTGACGGCGGTGGAGGTAGAAGAGATGGTGGAAGTGGTGACGACGGTGGTGGACGAATGATTGTGACGGTGGTGGAGGTGGTGGTGGTGGTGGTGAATGGTGATAGTGGAGTGGTGGAGGTGGGTACTCGTGAGAGGATCCTCGCCGTGTGGAGTACTAAGTAATAATGACATGGTCTAGGAGATGCCAGTCAGTTTTGTAATAACGTCCGTAAAAAGTGAATTTCCAACGAAGGTGGGGAAACGTGCTTGGGCCCAATCCGAGGTAGCATGGGTTCGACAGTTGGCCAATCGGAGCGCGACATTCCGGGCCCCTAGGTTCCTTCGTCCTCGTCTTTTTCAAACGTTTTTTTCCTTCCTCTCGCGAACCATCTTCTTCACAGAGTCGTAGGTGTTTTTAAAGACGCGCTAGTACGCTATTTGAAACGGACCGCCCGAGGGAAACGCTTTGGGTGACGAGAACGGATGAACAGAATCGACCATTTCGAATCGAAACGTTTCGTTCGAACAAACACTAGGAAGTCGCTGATTCGTACGAAATATTTCCATGCGATGGTTTGTCTTTTTACGTAGATCTTCAATTGGAGAGAACGAACAGAATTGTAGATATCAGAAAAATCGTTAATTACGAAAGAAGGATGATTTGCAGAACGAACGTGGTTCAAGTACGTGTCGATCTGCGATTGTACAAGTTGCTGTAATTATGGAGCATTACGTGTGCATCAGCAGGTACTCGGAACATTTAATTGTGAACGTTATGGTGTATAATATGTCAATATGGTGGTACCATCCTTAAAAAATGATCACCGCAAGGACAAATCGGTCCACGAGGATGATCTATGGTAGCGAGAAAGAATAATTTGCCTCGTGTTATATAGATGCTACAGGCACCGACAGTCGCAACGATAGCTATCTCTTTATTGCATAATAATAAATTATGTCTTTTTGTTGTGGCGAATACCGCTGCACGCTTTTCATTAATCCTATTTCATTTATCACGTCGATGTGTTTCGTGCTTCTCTTCGTATTAACGTTTGAAATTTTGGAATTTAAACTAGTGATGTGCCTCGTTACATGCTTTGTAGATTGCACTTATTAAAAATATCAAAATTCGAGTGATTTTTAATTCAATTTAGGATCAGTTTCCTAATAAATACAGAATAGCAATTTATAAAATGATTCTATCGAAAACTATGAGCCATTTGGAATTGCTTTTCGTAATATGATTAAAGACTGATATTACTTTCTTATTAATACAATACTTCGTTAAAAAGTTATAATAGAAATACATTGTACAAACGGAACACTGTATATAATTCTTATAATCAAAGAACAAGAAATTAACACTAGAACTATCACACCAGTCAATTTTATTTTAAAATTCCTAATTTATGTTATACTTCGCAACGATAACTAAAAGAATAATATAATAAATTTTATTTCGTTTTTCATGTATTCAAACACAAAATAATTTTGTATCAAGGTTACTTATACCAATAACAGTCAAAATGTCTGGTACTTGTCAAAGTGTAAAAGGGTGCTGCAATCTCTTTATCGAACCCTAATTAACCAGTTCCCTCGTTTTCTACAACTTCTCACACGTTTTTAAAATTTTTACCGCGTATCATTCGATTTGACGATATCAGTTATCAGGAAACCTCGCTATATCGCTAGATGCTAACACTAAAAATACCGCAGCAGTCAAAATAACTGTTCCTACAATTTTATAAATTTGTCAACCCTCGTTTGTGTAAGAAAGTAATAAATCAATAAATATAAAAATATTCTATTATTACGTATTCTTTAAAGACCAGTCACTTTGGTAGAAATAGGTTCGTGTTAACTATCGGTAGTTCTATCGTTAATAATATCGCCAACACAAAACTTAAATAACACATCAAGCTCCGAACAAGCGACAAAACGGCAGATCTTGTTGGTCGTTTTGAAGAATAATAAAAAGGGTCATTGTTCGGCAGGAACTACTGTCGCTTTGAGCAGCGTTTCCGCGAAGATTCCGTTTCGCACTCGTGTAACGGCACCGGGCGCATCCTCGCCAGGGAAATCGTCGAACTGTTGGAAAGAGAAAGAGACCGGTACGCCACCAGAAAGAATTCCGTAATAGAGAAGAAGTCCCTTATTTCCGGCCAAAGAAATCTTTATTTTTCAACTGAATTTCCCATGACTCGTTAATTGCCTGTGCTGGCGTTCCGTTGGACCTATGACGCGACGCCATTAGTTTCCGCTCCACCAAGAAATCCACAAATAATTGATACCGATACGATAATCTCGTGATTACCGTCTTATGTTTCCATCAGCCTGAGAATGCCAGCTTCAACATCGTATTTCAATTAGACGAGCGAAATAAGCGGCTAAAGAAGAGAAATAATTTACGATAAAGGTGCATCCTCACTGAAGCAACAATTTTGCACATTTTGTAGTCTACTGTCTGTTGTATGTTTCACGTTTCGATTTCAAAGTGACAATTTGTTTCAAGCAAACAAGTTAACAACTGTGAAACAATCTACGAACTGTGAACATTGAAAGATCATTTGAGTTTCTCAGAAGCCAAACTGATTAACTCCACTTTGTTCAGAAACATAATTACTATACAATATCTTAAAAATTGTATCTTATTCACTTCCATAAATAATTGTAAATTCGAATGTAAATTTTAAAGAATAACGTTTTTAATATCGTCAGTCTTCCTATTTTTTAATGTATACAGTTAATGCCAGTATGGCCTCTAAACTGCTCATCTGTTTCCATCTTAAAATATCGCCGCGTGTTCCCTATTTTTCACCAAAATCTACCTCCAAACAGAAACAAATAATTTTTGTTACTATCAACGGAAACGTGAACACACATTGGCTAATAAATTTTTTCAAACACCATAATACATCAACAAGTTCCTCGCTGTTGCCTCAGTGAGGATGCAGCTTAAGGAACCTTCGAAAACCGAAGCTTCGTTGGAAGAGTTTCGTGCTCCATCCTGTTCCTTCGTGAAAGGAAATCGTTCGTTTACGAGCACCAAAGGTTAATTGATACGATGCTAAATTAGATCAACAGTACCATCGATGATCTCGCAGAGAATTGATGAATGGTCCGAGTTATGTTTGATACACACGGCGATGCATCGCCTGGAACATGCGAACAGCAGAAAACGTTTCCGCGAACCGTCTGTTTTCACGTAACGGGATCGGTATCTGCGGAAATTGACGAAATTGTCGACGATACCGGTTACATCGAGGAAAACGTTGCATAAGATGGTTCCGCGTGTCGGAGGGCACCAACGGTTTTCGTTTTCACTCAGGTTTATGGCTTCGTGCATTTCTCTCGGTTCTTTTGGATTTTTCCAGTGTTAGAAATATCTTCGATATTCCCAGAGTCCAGTATTAGTGATGCATTCCTAAAGAGTTCCTGGGGCTCCTGAAGTATTTAGATAGGACACCATAGAAATTTTAAGCGATAGAAATCCGGCACTATACTCTGCATCCTCCCCCAGAGACTGCGAAGTGTTTATGAAGATTTCCTCCACGTAAAACAGGAATTATTAAGAAAAGTTGAAAAATGATATGTCTGTATTTACCTAGAGGATTCTATCTATGAAGTTCTAAGACTTTAATGTTATGATATTAAGATATAGTTTCATTCAGATTCTTCAAATCGAAAGCTTTGTCACTTGTACTACTTTTTCCTCTCGTAGACTTTTTATTTATCAACATCACTGACCTCTTGAAAATGGTAATGTGAAGAATTTTATCGTTATAATTCTGTCTGAATTTCATTTGTTAAAATATTGACGCACACAATTGAGAATTTTACTTATTCTTATTTCGGAAAGTCTTTGTTTTCGTTATCAGTTCATCGTCTCGTAACACCGCGGCATGCTTTACCTATTACGCGTTTTGTAACGTAAACGACGTAACGGTGAACTTCTCTCGGGGTCCCTGTGAACGAAATACGTATCTTAATTATCTTCTTTTGATAAATTTAACGAGCTTCTTGCTCGAGATTCATCTCCGCGGATTTTTATCTAATTTGCTTATCAAACAACGAAGACGTCGCGTTGGCCTATTTCTCACTATACACTAGGTGCTCTTATTCTTCTTTCACGTACCAAACAAAATGATTTAACGGTATTAACACCCGGTCACGAGTCTCTCTTTTTTATACGATACTCTTCAAATCTTTATAATTCTCTAACAAAATGTTCCACTAATCATTCTTAAATATAGCTGTCAAGCTGTTTTTCAGTGATTGCCATTTTCATTTTTTATACACGTTATGGAGTTTGATAAATTTTGTAGCTTTTTGTGAGGTAAATAAATACAGAACTGTAAGATAGTACAGACAGGGTGTGGCAGGCGTGGTACAATCGGATAAAAGGTTATTCCAGGTGGAAGAATAAGTTGAGTGACTGAATAGAATTCTTTTGATTCGAGACTCGCTTTAGAGAGTTGAAAATTTGTCAAATGTAAACTTGAGTATTTTTAGACTGAGTATAAGCGAATCAACAGAATGTCATTTTATATGGAAAACAGGTCGAAAAAATTAACAAACTGTCAAAGTCAAATCAAATTTTCTAGATTGGTGTGTCGTTTACGAGGAAAATGAATTTAAAAATTCTTCGAGAACACTCGCATGAGACTAATTCCTGACTAAAAATTGTAAAATGAAAGAATTTTAATATCTTTACAAATTTGAGTTACTTGTGCGTTACGCGGATTATATTCCACTATGTATAGAATAATTTCCGGCTGATTATCATCGAAATTAGTCGAAAAAGTCAACAAACTGTCAAAGTCAAATCAAATTTTTTAGATTGATGTGTCGTTTACGAGGAAAGTGAATTTAAAAATTCTTCGAGAACACACGCATGAGACTAATTCCCGACTAAAAATTGTAAAATGAAAGAATTTTAATATCTTTACAAATTTGAGTTACTTGTGCGTTACGCGGATTATATTCCACTATGTATAGAATAATTTCCGGCTGATTATCATCGAAATTAGTCGAAAAAGTCAACAAACTGTCAAAGTCAAATCAAATTTTCTAGATTGGTGTGTCGTTTACGAGGAAAGTGAATTTAAAAATTCTTCGAGAACACACGCATGAGACTAATTTCCGACTAAAAATTGTAGAACGAAAGAATTTTAATGTTTTTACAAACTTGAGTTACTTGTGCGTTACGCGGATTACATTCCACTATGTATAGAATAATTTCCGGCTGATTATCATCGAAATTAGTCGAAAAAGTCAACAAACTGTCAAAGTCAAATCAAATTTTCTTGATTGGTGTGTCGTTTACGAGGAAAGTGAATTTAAAAATTCTTCGAGAACACACGCATAAGATTAATTTCCGACTAAAAATTGTAAAACGAAAGAATTTAATCTAGAAATTTGAGTTACTTGTGAGTTACGCAGATTATATTCCACTATGTATAGAATAATCTCCGGCTGATTATCATCGAAATTAGCTTAGTTCACGTATATTTAACACTAGAACTACTGATAGCTAACGCGAATCTATTTCTACCAAAACCAGTGAAAATTACTAGTTTTTAATAATAGAATATTTTTATATTTATTGATTTCCATGTTATGTGGTACATTCTTGGTATTATTAATCCATCTGGGACCATGATCGACCTAAACGAGGGTTGACACTGTTTTGAGAGTTTTGACTGCTGTGGTATTTCTAGCGTTAGCATCTAGCGATCTAGCGATCGATCTGAAATTTTCCTGAGAACTGATAATCATATCGAATGATCCGTGGTAAAAGTTTAAAAAACGTGTGGCAAGTTGTAGAAAACGAGGAAACTGGTTAATTGGAGTTCGATAAACAGATTGCAGGATCTTTTTACACTTTCACAGTCATTTTAACTGGTATTGGTATAAGTAGCCTTGATACAAAATTATTTTGACTTTGAATATATAAAAAAAAAAAAAATAAAATTTATTATACTATTCTTTTAATAAAATTGTAAAACCAGTCAATTTTACTGGTGTGGTAGTTCAAATTAGATCTTTTCAAAAGCAGACACTTAAACGAAACAAACTGATTCTGAAATATATAACTCAATTTCGAAATAAATATTGCCCTGCATTAATGGCTTCTGTAACTCTCTCAAGTTCTCTGTTCATATGTTGCGTTTTTAAATAAATAAACTCGTGTTAATAATTTGAACATTGCCTTTTTTATTCACGGAGGAGGCCACGTTTCACGGGAAATCTCATTGACAATGACACTGCAGCAAACCGAACAATTGAAACCCGACTTGGGGCACAAAGCCACAGAAATGACTAAATACCGACTCATTAAACGTAATTGTTTGTCTACCAGCGAAGTGAATACGAGTCCCCTTCTAGCGGCACGCTTCATGCGTCGCTCTTGCGTGCGTGTAATCTTCTGACGAGACTTAGGTATGTTACGCGTGCGCTGATCAGAATAATCTGATTTTGTTGTTCTTTTTTCCTAGGCAAATTCAACTTTGTTATTTATAAAAGACTCGAGATATAATTAACTAATAAAGCATTTTACGAGCTTTGTTTTTCGTATGACTGGAAAATACTATATTTCCATATAATTCAGACTGTTGTTTTATACAACACCACATCGAGTAAACAATAAATATCATTGTTGGAATACAACGATATTACACACATAGACACAAATACTCTTATACAGACACCTACACAGGCATTTGAACAGGACACTCACACAGGTTCTACTCATTACTGTATAGAGAGTGGGGTTGAAAATCTTTAAGGGGTCATGGGTCACTACCTACAGTCAGTCTGAGAATAACTGGCCAACTGTCAACAATCCATAAATTCTTTACCCGCATACCTTGTTAATTATAACATATCACTCACTTATATTTTAAATACATTTGATTCTGTAGTTCTGTTTAATAAATATCATCTAATATTATTTTAACATAAACATTGTGTCTACCTCAGATTATTTATCTTAACTTTAAGATTAAATCCTAACAATCATTATATCTTCTTTGCAAAAATATAAGAAAATGAGTGTTTTTATTGTTAATAATTGCAAACAAAAGGTTTGTTCTGCTGTTAAAAATGGTTCGGTGTTGAAGTAGTTAAAAAGGCTGAATGATATAAGTTTCGAAAAAAAGTTAAAAAAAATATCGTATCAGATAATTATCTTAAAAAATTAAGTATTTTTCTCATTAACATGAGTAAGATCGATAAATATTTTAACAATGCATAGTACGAAAAGCTTTCTGTACAGTTCAAACCTAATCAAACATTCTGTTTGTATCACAGAACATCCAGAAGATGTATTCAAAAAAATATTTTATAGGATATTACCAAATCTCTTTAAGACATGCATTAGATGTATCTATACTGTTTGTAATGTCCGGGACCGTTTGATGGATTGGTAAAATTACTGCAACCTTTTGGATTACCTGAATGGTAATCCGTTCTTGAACCACGTACATAACAAGCATGTACAACAAGTTCAATGCGGTTAATCTCGTTACAAATCACAGTACAGAGAATACCTACAATCTCCGTGAAATCCCTCTTTATCCAAGGTCTAGCAACGCAAACGAGTTCCAAAGGAGTTCGAGTTGAACCGATTGTAAGCTTACAATTAGTATCTTCAACTGTGGATTATCATTAGAGCGGAGTAAATCTCTTCTCGCGATCGACATCTTCGACTTCTTATTCCTTCAAAATATTTAAAGAGATATATAAATGAAGATAATTAGATTTAGAATGGATTTTAATAAAATCGTCGCGATAATATAAATCTAATAATCAATTACATAACTAGCATGTGTATATTATATGTATTTTAACCACCGAAGCATGATCTATAAAAAGGCGGTATAACATTACTGGAAAAATTATCTGTTAAACATTCGATCGATTAATCGTTCTACAACAAAGTCTATTTTAAACATTATTACTTTATACAAGTTCTAGATACAGAAAAATGACAATATTCGACCAGTAATATGTAACACGAACTGTAATTTCTCAATACAACAATATCGTTCTTAAATCGTCTGGAAATAGAATTCCACGCGAGGAATCATTTGAAACAGAAGCGTGTCTTGTTCTTTTATACATCGGTGGCCCTGAAAGTTCGCACAGCCGAGAAACAATGGTCCCAGAAGTCGAACCACGGTAACTGTTGCATTATTCGCTGCAAGATGCAGCGTCAACCGGACTATCGTGGGTTTCGATCGACCTCTTGCTGGATGTTAGAGGCCACGTTCGCCGAGCTGTCGTCCTTTCCTTCTGTTTTAAACTCGATGGCCAAGCGAACGATAATGGAACTAGCAGTTTGGCTAAATTACGAATTATTAGCCTTGGTATTTTCAGAGGATAATTTTTATCCGCGACACTATTGTCAGAGATAATTTGACCCGGTCAAAGAATTCCTGCAAATGAACAGTTTGAATTTATAATTCCGTCTTTCTTCCTTTTTATCGTCGTTCACGTAATTCTCATGAGTAATGTTGACTTCGTGATTTAGGAAGTTGGTGTACCGTTTGATGGATCCTCCGACATGTTTAATACAAGAGAAAATGTTAGGCTATTGTTTTTGTGTTTTTGTGATAGATGATTGGCGTGTAGTAGCTCCATTTGTCGAAATTCTATAATATTTTACGAATTCTGATAATCAACCATCTGGTATTATTCTATATTTCTTTTATCAACTTTTTACATTTTATTTTTCTCGTAAAAACGTCAGAAAATCGCTCTGGAACCATATTCTTCGTTTTAACATCAATTTACATTTTCAAAATAAAAGTCAATAAAAGAAACTTTAGATATCGAAACCGCAACCTTATTTATACGCTTTACATTTGTTTTATTCATGGAGTATCTAATTTTTCCTGTTCATCGTTCAAAATATATGTTTCTCGAGAAGAATCAGGAGCATATTCGCCTGAAATTCAATAGAGTTAAATGGCAAGAAATTATGCACTTGATGGAAAATTAACCCGCTAAACTTGTGAAAATTGCCGAACAGAGAACGTATTGTATAATACTCTTCTACTTTGCATTTTAAATCACGAATTCAATCTCCTCTTCGATTCTCATTATCATCGCCTCCTTTTCTTTGTCCCACAACATCACAACCACAATTTCATAAAGATACACCCGCAAGTACCTCAATCTTATACAAAGTCTTTTACACGCTCTTTAACAAACGCCTTACACAAAGATTACATCCACCTCACGATCACGAAATGCATTTCCATCTACATACATGTAGACTTGTGTTTTCGGATCATTACGATACCAAACCCGATAGAAACAATGAAAAAGTTTGATCAACTTCCGATTTGAGGCGACGTCTTGATCATCGTCTGACTGGTATAATAGCCGTTGTTTCGTTCGGCTCGTTTGACCCTTGCCCATGAAATCATCCTACTATAATAATTTACTGCTACCAGCTCGTGTTTCTAGTCGGTAGGCGCCTTCGTTCTTCTCAATCTAGATCGGTCGGAGGAAGAAGCAACGTTTCTCGAGTCAGCCCTGGGAATCGAACCCGGAACCCAGCCTGTTTTCTTTTTCCTCGCGGTACCTTCTGCTCGGACTATCTTCGCTCCACGCCGCAAAACTGCCCCGCGAGTTATCCTATCGACCATTTCTTCAATTTCGCTGGATGCATTTTCCGTTACGCGAACGCGGAATCTCCGTTGAAATTCCGGATCATACATGACGCATCTTCGTGCCTTTTGAGGGGAAAAATTATTCTTTTTGTGGGTTTTATTTGTGAATTATTTTCTTTTTGATTCATCTGTTCTTTTTTGTAATTGAGAGTTTAAAAAAATAACGAAAAGAAGTAAATAATAGTCTTTTGATTTGTGTTACAAGTTGTTTAATCCTTAAAGGGTTCAGGTGAAGATTAGTGCAAATGACGGGAACTTTAATTTGCAACAAGGCTGGACCAACACCACCATTTTATAATACATTTTAAAATACAGCGACGAGTGTTTAACACAAATTACAGTGTAATTATTATATATGTACTTGAATTGAAAATTTGAAAATTGTTCAACATTTACATACATGATGCATTACATNACATGATTTGAAATACAATGTAACTTTAAATTATTTTTACATTTGCAATTCTTTACTGAAATTCTACTTCATTCCACTCGTTTCAATTTTATTATAATACACTCAACCCTTAAAACTAGAAATATTAACAAATTTTAGCTTCTTCATTTTTACAACTTTTCTATTGACTCCCATAAATATTGTAATAAATGTCATAATAGGATTTCTTTTTGCAATGTTTTCTTCGCACACCTCACATGACTTAGCAAGGCTGGATCAACACCACCATTCTATAATACTGTGACAAGTTTTTAACATAAATTACAGTGTAATTATTATATATGTACTTGAATTGAAAATTTGAAAATTGTTCAACATTTACATACATGATGCATTACATACATGATTTGAAATACAATGTAACTTTAAATTATTTTTACATTTGCAATTCTTTACTGTAATTCTACTTCATTCCACTCGTTTCAATTTTATTATAATACACTCAACCCTTAAAGCTAGAAATATTAACAAATTTTAGCTTCTTCATTTTTACAACCTTTCCATAAATATTGTAATAAATCTCATAATAAGATATTGTCAAATAAGATTTCTTTTTACAATATTTTCTTCACACACCTCACGTGACTTATATCTCGATAATAGTACTCTTTCACAATGAAGAATCCTTGTATACTTAATGTCTGGCTAGACGTTATGTATCTCCTCAAACAAAGATAAAAGATGCGAAGAGAGTATCAAGCGGAACCGGTAAGGGGCTATGGCTGAAAGTAACAGCTCTATTAAATGCGATCGTACAGTTTCGAACTTCCTGCTGTTGCTTCACCGACGACGATAATCGATGCTTAAGGACACGATGTAGGCAAGAAAGAATTCACTTGATCAGCGCTTGTTGAAGGATCGAGAACGGTGAATAAAATATATACATATTTCTGTAGTGAAACATCGGGAATTCACCGTTACGTAGTTCACCTCATAGTCTGAAAAGATCAAGGAAAGAATAGTCTGATAACCATTTGATTCGATAAGACACCAAATATCTCTGGTTTAAAAAATGTCTTTTATTTTTTTTTTTGTTATATCTATTACATTGAATTCAAGTACAATATATAATAAGCAAATCGCGAATATTTATACAAATATATATTTTGATAACTGCAACTAAAGAAATTTGTTTTGCTTTCTAAATATTATAATAAATACTTTGCTTTGGATAGTTTATACACTTTTGCCCATTTAAATTCCCTATGATTGAATGAACGTTATATAAAACGAGATAATTGATGACTTGCTAGATTATTTGACCCGAAGTATAGCCCATTTAAGTGTTCAATAGTAGTCAATCAAAATACTAGAACACTACTTACTCTGATATGTATAGATATCTTTTTCATGCCCGAGTTATTCTGAAATTGGTTGGCAAGTTGGTAATTTATGGTATCCGCGGCTTCGCAGAAGAAATCCAAATGAAATCCAGGAAATGAATTTTTAAAGACACTTCACATTTCAAATTTTTATAAGACTTGATAGAATAGCCATAGATTATTGACAAAATAATTATACATTAAACACTGAAAGATATAGAAAATGATAGGTAATGAAAAAGTCTAACAGTAGATTGAAATTCAGTATAGAAAAATGTAAGAATAAGTGCAAATATTTATACTGTGACAAAAAGTTCCTTAATCAGTGCATTAGATCACGCGATCTTCTCACCGCTGAGGAATCGATCCCGAAACAAATAATCGACGATCGAGTTTTCCTGTTGTACAAGCAGCTTCCAGTATGATGCTTCGTTGTATAGTTGTCCTGTGTAATGACACGTCCTCCAGTTATGGTGTCACTCGTCTATTGTTCGCTCGTTAATTACACAGGTGACTAGAGTCTCGTTCGCACGTCATGTTTTATTTTCTGGAGGAATTCCGCTGACACGGTGAAACATGGATGTAATTGGGGATCAGTTGGACAAGCATCATAAGGAAAACAGTAAAAATCATTAGCAAGAAATTATCGTGGTATGGATAGCATGAATAATATCGTTTGATCCTGTGGATTAATTTTAAACACTAAACCTACCGGCGCGGTCAAATTGACCGCTCTCGGAACTTGTACACAAATTTAACCATATTTAAACTTTATCACATCGCTTCATAATTTCTGACTTTTCCTAAAATATACATACAATATATTTTTCGGCATGTAATTTTAGTTTGCTCTTTTACTTCCTGAGAAAAATTCGTACTCTGCCTTGACTACCGTGAGCGGTCATTTTGACCGCCCGACAAAGTATGTTAGTTATTCTTAAAATAAATGCAATCGGTACAAAGAAAAGGCTATCTGAAGGTCAGATGACAAACAAAATCAGTAATAACAAATAATAACAGCTCGATCAAGATAGCCACCAGCTGCCAAGAGAGAGCTGGCAGGACTTCAGTTCATAATATTTTTAGGGACAAGTAAAGACAGCATTTTATCTTATCAAAAGTAAATTTGGACGAAATTTTATGAAAGTTCATCATTTTATATACATTTAGTTATAAATTAACCATTATCTAAGTTAAATCATAAAAACTATTACTTCTTTAATCACCGGTCATTTTGACCGCACACGGTAGGAACAGGTATACACGAAGTGTCGGTAGGTTTAGTGTTAACGTATACCTTAAATTCATATCATTGAACTTATTAGAAAATTAATCGTAGGTGATGAGTATTCTAGGGATCCCTAGAATGAATTTAAATAGTTTCCGAATCTTAAAAGATAATATTTTGATTAATACAAATATAGTGAATATAATCAGGTAGATATAGTGAACCGAGAACAAAGTTTATTCTGTAGAAAAATTCCAGTCGATAGCTAAAATTTATGTGTTTGGATTCGGATATTAGAGAACTAATTACAAATGCTAAAGTAATATTTCTAAAATTACGGTTCTAAATATCGATGAACTTAAACAGTTTAGAAATCTTGATTTAAAGGGGAACGATCATCAAGAAGTTTATAGCTCAGTCACGATAGTAGAGATCCTTACAATGAAGTCGTTTAACCAGGTGGATACTTGTCAGATACCTGTTCCACGAAGATACAGCATCGCCATAGAGATCGGAACCAATCCCTTCGTGGGAGAGACGAAACGATTTCATGGTCGTTCCCTGTTACGGTTCGATTGTCTCTCATCTCCCATCGGCTTTGTTCTTTCCTTCTAATGTTAATTGCATTAGTGTAGGGCGAAACTTTGCAAGAGTTTTCGCAAAACTGGGAGAGATGCATCGCTCTCTAAGTACTTTAACGTTGCAAAACAGTGCAAGATGCATCGGCGGTTGGAAATGTTATGAAACAGTTTGCAACTGGCATTTCCGGTTCATCCTCTCTTTTTTAACCGCTCTATTGCCCTCGTTTCTCATTATTCACAACAAAGTTTCGAAAAGATTTCTTTTTTTTATTATAACTTGTTTGTTAGTCGTTATTATCCAGGTCAGAGATTCGAAGAATAATTTGTTACCGATCATCTTTATTAAACAGAAATTTATTTCTGCTATAGAAACATTTATAATATTTTGAAATTCATTCTTTACATTTGCATTACAAAACATGTTTTCGAAGAGTATCGTCATATTACACTTCTCTCCCTTAAATATCCTTCTTGTTCAGCTCTCTATGCCCTGCAGTGTGTAATTCTTATATTTCATTACCATTTTGATTCTAAATTCCGCAAGACTGTACCTTATTACCACGTTAGCCATAACCTTACACTAGGTATAAATATTTCTACAATTATCAAGACGTAATTACACAGGTAGAAATGTAAAGAAGTGGTACTTTAAGGAATCTTCAAGACGTAAAAAATTAAAATCCAGTATTATACGTTAAATTAACTGTTGATCGTACTGTTTCATCTGATTTCTAACGATCATCCAAATTAGTGAATATTAAATATCGAAATATTCCTATTCCAACTTAGATAGGTTAATTAAAATAATGACGATGGTAAAAAATCATCTGGTAGCCGGTTATGACTTCATATCCTGTTGTTTCCTACCGATGATAATAAAAAATATACTTATTAGATAGAATCAAACTCTAATCTAACTGCGATCGTTACGTGAATTCAGATGCAGCGATCGACCCAGGTTGCATAAAAGGATCTAATAAACAGAAAACGTAGTTGGCGAGACTGACCTCCACCTTCCTCTTTGACGCGTGAGTGTATGTCTATTAACTGTATCAATCCTGTAGATATCGATCGTTTGAATTGATAAAGCATCTGTCGTAATTTATAGCAAATCGTTAATTATAGGTTGCTAAACTCGATCCAGCAGTAATGATTAAGGATGTATGCAAGGAAACATTCGTGGTATAACATGATTGAATTTATTGAACTTAATTAACACATTCTGTTCAAGCCATTTTAATGTCTTATTTATAAAAAGAATTTTCCCTTAACATCATCTGTAGGTACACAGTTATGGTTTATATTGCAATATTTTCTAGATATGTATATTAGCCTTTTTTATTTATATAGTAATAAATTTCATCCTTTTTCTTCGTCTTCAACCGTTATGGGATATTTATTATTATTATTATTATTATTATTGCTTAGTCCGTGCCTTTCGACTTTGGACGAGCTTTCGGTTTTACATCTCGTTTACCTATTTCGCTTTTTATATATCTACCTCCCCTCTTATCCACACTTTTGTATTGCACTCCCTTAATTATTCTGTCTCTAAAACTAAGGCAACTTTTGGGCTTTTGCCTCCTTGCTGTGCTTCCTTATTGTCCTTCCTCCCTGTCTTGTATTGCCCTTCTCTTCTCTATTATTGTTTTTAGTTCTGCTAGTCCTTCTCCAGTCTCGTTTAGAATTTTTCCTGTGTCCTTTGGTCCTCCAGTTATTTCGCATTCTTCTATTGCGTGTCTCAGGTCTTCTTCTTTCCTTTTACATAGGCTGCATCTTTCTTCTCCCTCTTCTTTCCAGTATTCCCTTGCTTTGGTCTCGTTTCCACATCTAAATCTTGCTAATATTTTTCTGTCCTTCCACTTCATCCTCCCTTCCAAGTATTTTGGTAACTCTTCTTTAGCGATTTTTCTGTAATGTGTGTTATATTTGGATTCCCTTATCCTTTTCCCCTCTCTTCTGCTTCTCTCTTTCTTCCATTATGGAATATAATTTATTTAATAAATATAATGAACGAGTAAGTCAAACGTACGCTATCCTGAATTTGAAAAAAGTCAATTTATAATTCTATTACTTAAAAGTATAACTATAATATATTTAATAAATATAACGAACGAGTAAGTCAAACGTACGCTATCCTGAATTTGAAAAAAGTCAATTTATAATTCTATTACTTAAAAGTATAACTATAATTTATTTAATAAATATAACGTACGAGTAAGTCAAACGTACGCTATCCTGAATTTGAAAAAAGTCAATTTATAATTCTATTACTTAAAAGTATAACTATAATTTATTTAATAAATATAACGAACGAGTAAGTCAAACGTACGCTATCCTGAATTTGAAAAAAGTCAATTTATAATTCTATTACTTAAAAGTATAACTATAATTTATTTAATAAATATAACGGACGAGTAAGTCAAACGTACGCTATCCTAAATTTGAAAAAAAGTCAATTTATAATTCTATTACTTAAAAGAATTCTTTAATAAAAAAATGTATGAAAGTAGATAAATAATTACCATTAATTTTCAGTGGTTAAAAATATTGCAAGAAGTTATAGGAAGAACTAAGAGAGTGATAAAAAAAGGGAGCGATATTTTATAACGTCCAAGAGTTGTTAGCCAAAGCCTGGTCCCCTACTTGAACTTGTTATTTCCAGTCGATTTCTCAAAAGTCGTTGATCCGAAAAATTACCAGAGATATTGCGGTTCAAATTTAAAACTCCATTGTAACGACGCTTTACCAATAATCGTTGCAACCTGGCTCCTCTTCTATTGTTTTTCCCAGCATCGTTCACCACTGGCTTTGTCATCTCTCACGCTCCCACACTTCGTGGCCAGTCGATTGTCACGCTCAGTGAGACATTACAAATTCGTTGATAGCTTTTAACGAGTCGTTTCCGTTTGATAATTTACTTTTTCTCACAAACTGAGGTGCAAGGTAATCTAACTGGGATTACTTTTACAAGAAACCATAAAGTATCAGAGTATTAAGGATATTGGAACATTATAACTATTGGATTGTTAGAGCATAAAGAATATAGAAATTAAATTAATTAAATATCTATATAAAATTAATATAATATTAATTAAATATCTTAATATTTAATATTCAATCTTATAATTAATAAATATTTTAATATTCGATCCTTAGATCGAAAGATTGTGGTATCGAAGCATTTAATATCAGAACTTTGAGGTATCAAGAATCAAAAAGTTGAAATATTAGAGCATTTAGGATTAAAAGTTTGGAACATCGGTGTATTTGGTATCAGAAGATTGAGGCATCAAAATATTAACTAACGAAGGATAAAAGTATCTAGGGTTGAGATATCGTAGAACTATTCGGATGTTGAATTAATCAAATATTCTTATTAAATAATTTAAAATATTGAAATATTAAAAATCAAAATTTTGAAGTATTAAAAATTAAAGTCGTGGAAAAAATTAGGAGTGGATATTAGGGTAATGGAGTAGCTTTAAAGATTGAGAAAAACTTCTGAAACAAAGTGACTCATCCAATTCATTATCAAAAAAAAAAAAAAAAATAATTGTCTATAGTCTTTAAAATACTCGTTTATGTTAATCGCATTTTGTTGTGCGAGTTGTATGTACTTATATACTTCTTTTGCGTTTATGTCATCCGAAAGTATGGTATAAAGAGTGAGTATCTCGTAAAGGAATCATGTTGTCATCCAACAGGTCGTCAGGTCTAAGGTCTTCGACACATGCGCGTCACGAACACAGACAATGGTCGTCGCAGTCGCCGTCGCCACATTAGAACAACCAAAATTGACGTTACTCTGAATAATTACGTTCCATCGTCATATTTATTTTAACCCTTTACACTCGGAATTTTATTTTAATTTCGTTACCAGCAGCTCCCAACGCTTTTAAGTGTTTTATTTGAAATTTATTTTAATTAAAAAATGAGACAAAGAAAAGAGTAAATCCAAGGCAAAGATTCCTTTCGCCTATTAACCCTTTACACTCGGAATTTTATTTCAATTTCGTTACCAGCAGCTCGCAGCTCTTTTAAGTGTTTTATTTGAAATTTATTTTAATTAAAAAATGAGACAAAGAAAAGAGTAAATCCAAGGCAAAGATTCCTTTCGCCTATTAACCCTTTACACTCGGAATTTTATTTCAATTTCGTTACCAGCAGCTCCCAGCTCTTTTAAGTGTTCTATTTGAAATTTATTTTAATTAAAAAATGAGACAAAGAAAAGAGTAAATCCAAGGCAAAGATTCCTTTCGCCTATTAACCCTTTACACTCGGAATTTTATTTCAATTTCGTTACCAGCAGCTCCCAGCTCTTTTAAGTGTTTTATTTGAAATTGACTTTAATTAAAAAATGAGACAAAGAAAAGAGTAAATCCAAGGCAAAGATTCCTTTCATCTATTAACCCTTTACACTCGGAATTTTATTTCGATTTTGTTACCAGCAGCTCCCAGCTCTTTTAAGTGTTTTATTTGAAATTTATTTTAATTAAAAAATGAGACAAAGAAAAGAGTAAATCCAAGGCAAAGATTCCTTTCGCCTATTAACCCTTTACACTAGGAATTTTNTTCAATTTCGTTACCAGCAGCTCCCAGCTCTTTTAAGTGTTTTATTTGAAATTTACTTTAATTAAAAAATGAGACAAAGAAAAGAGTAAATCCAAGGCAAAGATTCCTTTCGCCTATTGACCCTTTACACTCGGAATTTTATTTCAATTTCGTTACCAGCAGCTCCCAGCTCTTTTAAGTGTTTTATTTGAAATTTATTTTAATTAAAAAATAAGGTAATTAAAATAAATAAAGGAAGAAAGAAGTTCACTTAAATACTAGTTTCATTCACACTATTGTTGCATTTTGTAATTTTTTAGTGTATGATATATCTTGAAACAATTTCCACGATGCAATCCTGCTTTTCTTTCGCACATTTCACAAGAAAAGGTGGACATGAAAGAATGTCGAGTGAGACTCGACAAAGGAGTTCCTGAGATAAAACTGATGTCGAGTCACACTCGATATAGGAGTCCAAAGGGTTAACGAGCTTGCTAATAGTATGAACCAAATTATTCCTACGATAACATTTCATACGATTATAACATCAATTGTACAATTTACAGCTTTTTTTAGATTTTTATTTTTACGATAACGCTTAGTTTTATTTGTATGATATTAAACAATATTATCTTTAATATCTTATCTTTAATATTAGTAAATATTAAAGTAGCAATAAGAAGCACATGCACATACCTTTATTTTACAAATGTGTGATGTTTCTTTTATCAAATCTTACATTCCACTTTCATAGTATTTGTAGTATTGCAATATCAAATATAAATACTGTAACAAATGGTGTGCAAATACTTTGTATATTACATGAAAATAAGTAACCATCTGTACATAAATAACCAGTAACAATATTTATTTTCTCCCATTTCTACAATTAATCTCCTTTTAATAAAAGGTGTTAGCAAAATACTTCTACAGACACCAACTTCCTATTCCCTCGTAGAACAACTTCATCCTTTATAAAACAGGGTGTATAAAGATACGATAGTTTTTAATGAAGCAGCGATCGTGTCATCCTTCGGGTCGTCGGGTCGAAGGTGTTCAATGTACGTGCTCTTCAATTAACCCTCTCCAGCCTATCGACAGGTCTGATCGGATCCGTGCAGCCGCATCGAACAACCATGTTCGTAGTACTTTCGCCATGTTCACAGCGTGGGATGATTCGATCCTCTGTCTTTATACTTGCGTACCGTCAATGGATCGTAGTCTTTTCCACGTCAGTCATCCGCGTCATAAAGCCATCGACGTTTTATTCCAGCCTCGTTTTACCACCCACCTGTTCGTTATACTACCGCTTTATAGTACCAAAGACTAGTTGTTAGTAAATCTCTACCGAACGTAACTGAATTTCAGTCTCTGAAGTGAGTATAAATAAAATTGTCACGACTTTTATCTTGAAGTAACGGTTGTTACATGTCTATTAGAGCCATTAAATGAAAAGAGGTATATCATGTGACAATAAAGGAATCAGGTTAACAGGAGTTCTTTTCAATGGAGGATTAACCAAACAAAAGATTCTTTCGCCATTCATTCAAGGTAATTCCGAAATCTCTTTCCCAATGAAGACACAGAAACAGGTGATGATGATAAAAATTATTTTGAACACGTACAGAAAAGAGAAACGAGGTCTCGATCGATAAGGATTTCGAGAGTTTCGACGAAGCAACAGTACTTGATAACCTTGAACCAATTATGCATGCGAATTATTTCGCAAGCATTGCTCTGTGTTCGCATTTCACCTCGGTGGTTCTTCAGCCTCTCGATTTGCGGTCAGGTTCTTCGTTAATTTTCTATAACGCGCTTCTTATATCGACGTCGATCCTTCGATCCTTCTCACGTAGATATTTTTTTCTAGAAAATTGCAGTTAAGTAATTTCAATTTGAAATTGAATTGTGAATGAGAAACGCGATACGAACTGGAATTCTTGAGATTCCGAGGATACCGCGTTCGGAAAACAGGGTCTTCCCTGAGATATTAAAGTAAACTAAGTGGTTAAACTGGTCGGCACACGACAATTAACCTGCACAGTCACTTTATCTAAATCTACCGAGCCAGTGGACTCGACAAAGTCGTCCCTAAACTGGTATAACGTTTCTTTCTTCTCACGGTTGTACTCTGCACAATTGGCATCTCGTCTAACAGAATTAGAAAGCCGAGCCAAGTGGATGAAAATCATCGTTATCATTTAGATACTGTTGATGATACAGCATCGTTCACAACTCGATGTATTGATAATCGTAGATATTCGTTCTACAAGCTTAGTTGATTCACTTCGTTTCAAGAATTACTAGGGAAATTTTCACCTGATCCAACTCATATTTTTATTACAATGATCTTACAAATTCGCGTGTATATCTTCATTAATGCGTGATAAAAAAATAGAAGAAGTTTTAATTTCGTGCTTTATAAAGGAAGTTTAAACGATGTTCTATCTTGCTCATTCTCAGTTAAGCAACGCGAATAAATATTATTTTTACAAGTATGTTGACAACTTCCCTCAGCGTGAATTACAGTGACTTCTCGAGATCTCGAGCCTAGTTGCATTAATCAGAGGAATATTCATATTAAAATTGACTCTTCCAAATTTTTTTTATTTTATTTGGATGCACATTACAATCAATTCTCTCATTGAGAATTTTAAGCAAGTTTTTCTGACGTGGTACAATTACATGATTAAAAGTATTAAGTGTGTTTGATTCTAATTGAATCCAGTGCTTAAATCTAGAGGGTATTGTCTTTTTAGCCTGCGGATAATTATTCCAAAATTGAAACCTATAGAACGCCATTTATTCATATGAAATTTATTTATTGCCGAATTAAATGAATTTCTGTCCGTTGAATCTGCTTATCTAAATTCTCGTTATTTGCTTTAGAAGAAACTCCTATTGCACGAATAGTTTGCTCCCTGGTAATTCCAAATAAATGAAATTCCACTACTCCTGTCTTATTTCATTCCCTTAAGTTTTCATTCGTAACACAAAACACAATATTTCAAATCCCAGTGAAAAAACCTAATCTTTCTCTCTCGTCCGTAGAATCAAACCATAAACTTAATGACACTCCACGCCGCCCCAATTTTGATAGCCTCCACTTGTTGCTTCCTCCTTCGAACGCAGGCTTCTGCATCGCGCAATTGACGTATACGATCACATTAAACACAGACCGCTCCTATCATCACTGATATTTGGTTAACTGTACAAGATTGTGTGCACAAGCAATCTCTTAATTGCTACAAACATCTCGGTCGAGCGTATTCTTTTTCCTTTTTCTCTTTTTTTTTTTTTTTTTCTTGAAAAGAAGCGACTGACGAGCGATGAACGAGCTACGAGAGACGCACGAATAGTCGCGACGCGATTTACTTAATTACGGGGAACACCGTTAACGTCGTTGTAAATACACCGTTGTACCGTTCGTCAACTTTCAATGTCGACCAGTATATGTCCTGCCCTCGCAAAATTTACGAGGTACGCTTAGAATTTCCGTGCTCGCTCCTCCTCATCCTGTCCCCGAAGCGGAGATGTCTCTGGCTCGAACCTGAGTACAGTTAGCGGAACAGGGATTTAAATATCACTTCTTAGATACAAAAAGAATCTCCCTCTTGTTCGAGAAACCAAAAGAAAAAAAGAATTTCGATCTGTCTGTTCTTCGCTCATACGAGAAATCAGAAGGAAAGGAGAATTTTCTGTTCTTTCAGGACCCGCAGACTTTTGCATCGTCGAAACGATAACACCTTGGATGGAAGCAGTAACCATGATCTGAATATTTTAACAACATACATGTACGTGGTATAAAGATGGTTGCAACGTGAACGCGATAATTTCACTAGATACAAGGCAACGACATGCACGGATTGCGGTTTTTCTTGAAGACGCAAGGACGCCGACGCGCAACATTCTCGAAATAACACTTCAATTTTTCAGCGGTGTTTGTCGTGTTAATATTTTTACATAATTTCCAAGGCAACGCAATTTTGATAGAAGGTCGGTGCACTTTGATTTATGAAGGAGTTAGCAGGAGTTATTAATTTCAGTAGGAAGCATAATTATTCGTAAAGCTTTGACATTAACACATTGACTGTGTATACCGCGGATCTGAGTCTACGCTGTCCTTAGCAAAAATGCCCTATCTGACATCAAAATGTTGAAGTTTTACTTTTTTTCTTGAGCCATCTTCGTTTTTCTTATAACAGTCCCTATGATATTAATTTTTTTCAAACGATAAAATATTTCAACATATTTCGAAAAATAAAAGATTTACAGACAGGACGTTTTAACTACTAAAGGACCAAACTTAAATATGGGGCACAAACTGAAGATCACGAAATTGTGAAAAGAAAATTTGCTAATAATTCACATGAGTGTAAAAGTTTTATTGAGCCAGGTATTGTACGAAAATTATTTGTAACTATTGAGGTTGACTGAAGAACGAGTGGATGAATTTGTAATAGAAAAATATACGTAAATAAATAAAGGTATAAGTATAATGTATAAGTTTATGCTGATCCAGATCCTCACTCTCATAGTGTTACAATACAATAGAATCGATAGACAGCACATTCATATATTTAGAGTAAAGGACATTACCAAAAAAGTTAACATTGTAGCTCAAGCTAAAGGTTACGAGCAACATAAATAGAAACCTATTTATTAGCTTCTTTGTTCCTAGACCTTGTAACCCAAAACATAATTTATATTCGAGGGCACAATAATATACACCTCTCCTTATTTAGAATATTTTTTCTTTCACTAAATTCTATTTTCTGGGTAATAGCGGTCTCCAGGTCACGGATGTACAAAAATAAAGATGTAGAATTTTTCTCGAAGTAATTACTTCAACAGCTACTATACAGTATTGTAGATAGTGAAAATACATAATTAATGAAGCACTGAATGTGTTAAAGAAAGATTTGTGTCCTTTTATGTGCTATTTAAATTGACAATAGATTATTCTTTAGTGATTCGTGATAAAATATGAAAAACAGTATATTTATGAAGAATACAAAAGCAAAAAAGATTTTAGCAATTCTATGATTAAAGTCGTGCACAAAAATATTTTCTACTGTCACGAAATTCGTAAAGAAAAAATACATAGATTATCTCCGATATGGATCTATTCTAAGCAACATTGTGGCAAGACCTACCACTAGATGCCAACGGTTGAACAGGTTAATTACCGAGCAGCGACCAGTTTTATCTTGAGGCTGTTGCCGCGAAAAATTTCCCGACCCCCCGGTAAATTCAAGGATCACTCGTTCCTAGAAACGTAATTACGCTGTGAAACACCGTGGCGATGTGTCGAGATGCTTAAAAGACTTCTAGTAGGGAATAACGTAAAATCATGGTAATCTAAAAAAGAATTAATAAAACTAACATGTAGGCATCTTTTTTTAATTGTGACAGCAGCGTGGTGAAGCGGAACTTCGTATCAATCGTGATTAACCACTGCGAAGAATATTGACGCCACTTCCTCGATGAACGTGTGAAACAGGCGCATGGTCGCCATTGCGTAACAATCGTAAACGTCGTTTATTAGACAACCGTGGCCCGCTTGAAATTCACTTCTCACGTAACTCGTCAGCAACCGTGATATCGACTCAAGAAAGAAATAATGGCTCCATGATAGAGGAAAGGGAGCTCTCAGGTAAAAGCAATCGCCTCTGTCTTTTTCTCTTTCTCCACGCTCGCTGGCGAATGTGTAACGCAAGGTCCGTTAATTACCACAGATTTCTATCAGCCTTAACTAGAAACGGTGCGTTTATTCATCGCGCTCTCCACACAAGAGCAAAAGACACGATATCAATCAAATCGGACAAAAACGGTTTGTGGTATATGTGTAGCGCGCGATGAGAGACTAGAGGTGCGGATGAATTAGAAGCGATTCTCGTGTGGAAAAATAAACTTTAACACGAGCGCTACCAACCTCGTCAAAATAGCGGATATTAGGTCTTTTGTTTTTAAAAGTATTTGGTTAAAAGTATCTGCAAGAGTGCAGATGCTTTTGTGATATTAATGTTGAGTTAATTGAAATAGAAATGTAACTGAACATATTTATCTACTTATATTATACATTATCTATATATTATATATTATCTATATCTATTATAGTGGATATTAGGTCCTTTTTTTAGAAATATTTGGAAGGCTAGAAGAGTGCAGATACTTTTGTGATATTAATGTTGAATCAACTGAGATAGAAATGTAACTGAACATATTTATCTACTTATATTATACATTATCTATATATTATATATTATCTATATCTATTATAGTGGATATTAGGTCTTTTGTTTTTAGAAGTATTTGGAAAGCTGCAAGACTGCAGATACTTTTGTGATATTAATGTTGAGTTAATTGAGATAGAAATGTGACTGTACATATTTACCTATTTATATTATATATTATCTATATCTTAGATATTATATATTATCTATATCTATTATAATGGATATTAGGTCCTTTTTTTAGAAATATTTGGAAGGCTAAAAGAGTGCAGATGCTTTTGTGATATTAATGTTGAGTTAACTGAGATAGAAATGTGATTGTACATATTTATCTATTTATATTACATATTCTCTATATCTATTATAATGGATATTAGGTCTTTTTTTTAGAAATATTTGGAAGGCTAAAAGAGTGCAGATGCTTTTGTGATATTAATGTTGAGTTAACTGAAATAGAAATGTGACTGTACATATTTATCTATTTATATTACATATTCTCTATATCTATTATAATGGATATTAGGTCTTTTTTTTAGAAATATTTGCAAGGCTGCAAGAGTGCAGATGCTTTTGTGATATTAATGTTGAGTTAATTGAGATAGAAATGTGACTGTACATATTTATGTATTTGCTTTCGTTAGTATTTATTGTTGAGGTTGAGGTTGACTGATTGAAGAACGAGTGGATGAATTTGTAATAAAAAATTATATTGAAATAATTAAAGGTATAAGTTTATGTTGATTCAGATCCTTACTTTCTTAGTGTTACCAGACAATGGAATGATAGGAGCACGTTCATATATTTATAGCAAAAGGACATTACCAAACAAGTTAACCTTATAGCTTTGGCTAGAGGTTACAGGGAACGTAAATAGAAATCTGTTTATTAGTTCCTTTGTTCCTAGACTTTGCAACCCAAAACATAATGTATATTCAAGGGTAAAATAATATGCACCTTTCTTTATTTAGAATATTTCTGCGTAATAGCAGTCTCCAGGTCACGGATATACATAAATAAAGATGTAGAGCTTTTCTTGAAGTAGTTACTTCAACATTTATTATAGTAAACATATTAAAGACTGGCATAATGATATAAAAGTACATAAATATATTTTTAAACCTATTTTTACAAATTCACTTATAATCGCTATTTTAATATCTCTATCTGGTACTATAGCCTAAGCAATTAAATCCAAATTAATTATATACCTAACAAGTTTCTCAGAAGGTAAATGTGACATAATATTTTTATTTTTTATTACTCCTGAGTGGGGAGGGGTATGGCCGCGTCTATCATCTCCTCCTCTTCGCATTTGTCGCTAAAGATTGGTAGTTTTCGTTTATGTTAATATATTATGTTAGTATATTATCCAATTTGTTTGTATGAAGTGTTTTTCAATTTTCCCTTTGGAATTTTATGTGAATTTTGGCTAAAGATATTTTTTTATGAAATTATACAACATAAAAAGAATTGTAGAATATAAAAAGTTAATCTATTATAGAATCCACTAATATCCAGTTCAAGTCAAAAAAGCAATACAAATATAAATATAATAAATATGATTAATCTTCTACAATAGTTTAATTTTTTAACAAAACATTTACAGCTAAACTTCACGTGACATTCTTTTCCATTTTCACTTGCAAATTATGTGCTCGTAATTCTTCAAGAAAAACCGGAACCATTCTACACACTTAATTATCTTGTATCTTTTTCATGAAATTCCTCTAAATACAAAAACCACAAGATAAGAAGGAAGGAAAAAACGGTCGATCGTCGACCAGCGTGGAGTCGTGTCGTAATTTCCTTTCGGTTCGCTATCGACATAAATTTCGACCAACACAACTCAGATTCCTATGCGCGTGCGTTCGATGACAAACTGACGTTTACCACAAAAAATTCGATCAAACGCCTGTCCCCACAGTTGTCTGGCGTAAAATGCGAGCATCGCGAAACGACTCGTCTCATCGTTCACCCAAGTCAACTTGTTCAGAACGGTTGATTAATGAACGTGATTATGCAAAGTGGATCAGTATCTCTAAGTCGCTGGACCAGGCTTATCTCGTCAACGGTGACGCCGCGCTGTCTTCTGACGCGAATCCTGCAGCATTAATTACTGATAATTAAGGACGTTGATTTGCAAATTTTCCTTTGGGTAAAAGTGACGCAACTTCCCATCAATTTCCTTTCTGAATTTATTTTTTGCTTAAGAGTTGGTTTTCAAAAAAAGTCTATATCTCAAGGTCAGTAACCTTAACATTAAGTCACTATAGTCTGAATCATATGCAGATATTTATATCATTGATAAGTTCTTGGATCGCAACAGAAAGAAATCGTCTTATTTTAAAAGTGAATTGTAAAATAAATTGTATGTAAAGCATGAAGTAGTCGTTGGTGTAGAAATTAAGAAAAAATATGTATGAATATACATATTCCAAAATACAAATTATTACTGCAGAAACTAATTGTCACTGAGGACAGTCTTATCAAAATACGCTGATCTCGAATTTGTATATAATTAACTACATAATTAAGATCATATACGCTAATGAAGATAGTATACACTGATAGCAGTCGAACAAATCGACATTTTGTAACGAATAATCGTAAAAAGACGTCAGAGGAATCAAGCTTCTGGACTTAAAAAGATTAATGAAGCTTTGGAACATTCGAAACCGATTTGGAGATCATAGATTCCAACAGATCTTAGCCTTGGCCATGTTTTCAAACGACTATCGACTTACTATTAATACTCGTTAATTTGATAATATATTTTTTTCGTTCTTAATTGGAGCGATGTAATTAGTAAAAAAAATATCGTACTATTCCAATTCGTATGGTTACCATTTCTTGTATTTACGAAGATAAGCCTTTTTATCGTGGCTTCTCAACTTCGATCGAAAGCTGAGAAATCTCTGGAAAACTATTAGCGGTTTCTAGATAAAAACCGTAAGAGAACGTCCGTGTGGAGAACCATGCATCAGAGTTTAATTATTACGAACCTGTTGGTATGGCGGCGACACAAGGATATCCGCAGATTGAGTCGCTTCTTCGGGATGACAATCTCCCTGTCGAGCTGCCATTCAGCTAGTCGTCGGTGGTCTTTGAGGACCTATCACGGAGACTGCTTCGTCATTGTCACCGGAAGTAGCGTGTTCGCGTCAGAAGCGGCTGAAAATCTCGATAAAATCAACCTACTCTACCGTTCTCATTGATCGTTGCATTAAGTTTTGTTTTATTGTGTGATTAATCAAAATAGTAAAAATAATCAATTTATAATTTGTCAGAAATTTTCTAAATCTACAATAATGTATTTTGGGGTTTGAATAATTCTTTACAAAATACACTTGCTTATGAAAGTATTTGAACACTTATCATAGAAAATTTTTGATCGCCATAAAGAGTAAATATCAAGGTAAATTCTGAAAAATAGTATTTGTAACATCAGTTTCCTCAATTTTCCAATTTATGGAATTGATCAGTAGTTAAATTATTAAAATATTGAATACGTTTATTCTGGAAATATTGAGTCACGAGTATCCTGAAACATAAAAATACAAGGCGTATCGATGACTTTATCGATTCTATCAATTTTGCTAATTGTAGCACGAAATGTCGTCTTCGTATTCCATGATCAAATATTCAATACGTTTATTCTGGAAATATTGGGTCATGAATGACCTAAAACATAAAAATACAAAGTCATATCGATCGCTTTATGTCTCTTGCTATTCTTATACCAAAGAAAAAGGGCATTCCACTAATAAAAATCGTTGTCCAAGTAAGAGAAGCAAGAAGATACAGCAATAAAACGTGACCACTCAAGAGGAGATCACTAAATCAGAAAAACGAAAGGACGAGGTCAGTAAGGTGAGAGTAAACAAGATGAACCTTAATGCCAAAGCAAGCTAATTATTTTCATTTTCACTGACTCAGGCGGAAGCGATTTGCTTCTTAACGAAGTTAACACATTGTCCATTGATAATGCGGCAATTACTGGATTTAATATGCACAGCTGTACGATCGTAAACGTTAACAACGCGAACGTGTGTGGAAAATATCTCAATGAAGATATGTGGTTTCAATGAAATTCAAAACACAACGTTGTAAACTATATCCATATATAATACAACGTAATACAATAATTCTATATAATATAAAAGACGTTAAAATATATGACATAAGAGATAGTAAAATGATAAAATGACAAGGAATTTGGAATGAAAAATTTAGACAATAATTATTTCTTTCAATGAATTTCAATGAAATTCGAAACACAACGTTGTAAACTATATCCATATATAATACAACGTAATACAATAATTCTATATAATATAAATGACGTAAAATATATGACATAAGAGATAGTAAAATAACAAGCAATTTGGAATGAAAAATTTAGACAATAATTATTTCTTTCAATGAATTTCAATGAAATTCGAAACACAACGTTGCAAGCTATATCCATATATAATACAACGTAATACAATAATTCTATATAATATAAATGACATAAAATATGACATAAGAGATAGTAAAATGATAAAATGACAAGGAATTTAGAATGAAAAATTTAGACAATAATTATTTCTTTCAATGAATTTCAATGAAATTCGAAACACAACGTTATAAACTATATCCATATATAATACAACGTAATACAATAATTCTATATAATATAAATGACATAAAATATGACATAAGAGATAGTAAAATGACAAGGAATTTGGAATGAAAAATTTAGACAATAATTATTTCTTTCAATGAATTTCAATGAAATTCAAAACACAACCTTGTAAACTATATCTATATATAATACAACGTAATACAATAATTCTATATAATATAAATGACGTAAAATATATGACATAAGAGATAGTAAAATAACAAGCAATTTGGAATGAAAAATTTAGACAATAATTATTTCTTTCAATGAATTTCAATGAAATTCAAAACACAATGTTGTAAACTATATCTATATATAATACAACGTAATACAATAATTCTATATAATATAAATGACGCAAAATGTGACATAAGAGATAGTAAAATGATAAAATGACAAGGAATTTAGAATGAAAAATTTAGACAATAATTATTTCTTTCAATGAATTTCAATGAAATTCGAAACACAACGTTGTAAACTATATCCATATATAATACAACGTAATACAATAATTCTATATAATATAAATGACATAAAATATGACATAAGAGATAGTAAAATGACAAGGAATTTGGAATGAAAAATTTAGACAATAATTATTTCTTTCAATGAATTTCAATGAAATTCAAAACACAACGTTGCAAACTATATCCATATATAATACAACGTAATTATTTAATAATTACAACATAGTAATTATACAATTATTCTATATAACATAAATGACGTAAAATATGGCATAAAAGATATCAAAATGACAAGGAATTTGGAATGAAAAATTCAGAAAATAATTATTTCCTTGTGATCGTTGAAAAACATCTTACCTAACGCAATAAAAAAGAAATTCATAAATAATTCATTTTACCTACGAACTGTGAAAAAGTACGTTGCCTTACGGAATGTTAAACAAAGTCCCCGCGAAACATAGAGAGATCAAAGGTTTCTCAAACGCGTATCGCCAAGATAATTTCAAAATTACGATATTATATTACACGGTGGTAAACACACACTGTACGACTAAATAGAAAATCAACGCGTTGGCAATCTCGACGGGAGATCTTGGAAGCTTCAGGTAAAATCGAAAAGCAGAAACAAACGACGGAGAGAAGCGAAAAGAGAGGACGTTGGCGAGGAATGAAAGCAGAGTGAGGAACCACGAAAGACAAGGATCAGGAAGAGAGGCCAGGTTTTGCAACGTAGGAGCAACGGGAAGAGGCGAACAAGGAAGCCGTGGGGAGGTCGTAAGAAGGCATAACGAGGAAGAAAGAATTGAACAAGAACGGTAAGGAGCCAAGGAGTCACACGGTGTTCCATAGGCATAGCGGATCTCGACGTAGCGGTAGATACTTTCAGATAATACTCTTATTTACATAGGTAGGTGCATAAATGAAAAGCAATGCGATGCATCGGAGTGCGCATATGGCCGATGAGTTATACATATCTGGGTAAGTGGATGCAGGCCCGTTTCTGAACCCACTTTAAGCTCTTAACGACGATTATTTTCGATATCATGGAGATTACCTGTGATAATAATGCGTTTTTTTAATAGATCCGCGCGTCTAATTGCTTACAATGGACCACCCGTTCGATGCAAACCGCTTACTCGGTTGATATGGATCATTTATTAATAAATGTACAGTAGTCTTGGACATTTAAATATTTTATAATATGAATGAATAAAATTCAATACTTTACTTTCTGTAATGTTTCTAGTGGAACTTGGAATTATAAATATCCTGTTATTTAAAGTGTACTCCACATGTTGATTCTTTCAGGAATAGTTGTACACCATTTTTATATTATTTTTATATCATAGCAGTTGTACGGTGATACGAACTGAACAGCAAATGTAAATATTGTAAAGATAGATAGTAAGAAAAGGAGTAAACCTGTATTAAGTAGGTAGGCTTCATAAAATTGTAAAAGAAGGTAGGAGGAGAAGTAGTAACAAGAAAATATTAAGCAGATTCTTGAAATTCTTTCCCATAACAAGAATGTTCAAAAATACAGAATTTAAGATAGCTGTTTCCCATTTATGACATAGTATGTTTCGTAGCATTACGTTCGTTATCATTTGTTTCTGATTATTGGTGCTGTAACTGTTTAAGCAGGCTACAGATTACAGGAAATGAAATTGCACTACTTTCAAAATAAGTAATTGTGCAATGTTATTTATTAATGAAATCTCAATTGATTAAAACAAACGAATATTTTAAGTTTAAATTAAAAGCTTTTTATATTAACAAATTCTATAAATGAAAGTTTATGAATAATTTATAAATAAATTTATAAATAAAAAGTCCACGTTAAAGTGTACGTAAATTCTTCGTTTTCTCAATTTTTTCACAAAATGGATTCACCACTCAAAATGTATGGTCGAATTAAGATAAAATTTAACACAATAGTCCAGAAAATACTAACCATTTACACATATAAAAACCACATAAAATTATCTGCAGAAGGTCACTTAGTTTCATTCATCTATTGACGTAAGTTATAACACATTTTGTCTTTAAATATTTAATATTGCCATTATATCACACGTTTAAAATGGCGATGTGAATTGAAAATCCCGCCGATGACGCTTCTACATTTTTCAAACGCTCAAGACGTTCTTCCAAAAGAAATTCACCACCGAATTGCAGCATTTTACCGTAATAAAGTTGTAGATGAATCATTGGTCAGACGATGGGTGCGTGAATTCAATAGACAAACTGTATGTGATCGTAAGCGTTTGGGCCACCTGTCTCTCATTACAGAGGAGCTCAAAAACGAGTCTGCGACTTCATTGCAAATGACAGACGCGTCAAACGAGTCAGATTACCATTTTTTATTTTTCTTTTTTTTTTGCAAAACTTAAAGAATTTTCTGGTCGATAATCGTTTCAGAAGAAACGATGATTTAAAGGACTGCGTAAGACGATGGTTATGCGAACTGGAGGCGGAAATGTATGAATGAAAATATAATTCAAAATTCGTATAACGTTAGGACAAATGTTGGAATGGGGCTGGTGGTTGTATTGAAAAATAACTTAGTATATATACTATTTATTTCAAAACAGGTATTACGTTCTGGACGATCTAGATGATATTGATCCAAATCAAATTTAAACTCGAAAAACCATACCGTGAATTTGGCTAAATTGCGTTAAAATTGATACAAATTTCTCGAGGAAGTTGAAAACCCGAAGAAAAGTTCTAAATGATATATCGCACTTTAGTAACATTCACGCTTACAAATACGCGATTAATTTCATTAATTAAAACAGCAATGGAAAACTGTCTAAAAGAGAATAGAGCAAATATCGCTGTTGCATATTCGTGTGCCTATGGAAATATATGCAAAAAGAAACTAAATTTTATTGGCATGCCAACAACTCGATAAAATGTAATGTCTAACATCGTTTCCATTTATCTAGTTAAGTTCTCGTTCAATGGATCGATTGATTATTACCTCGCTATTTCCTTTCGCGAGCGAATTCAGGGATTTCGTTGCTTTATTTTCACCGCGATCTCGCGTAACAAGTTTCTTCTCGTGGAGAAGCTTCAATTTTCTACAAAAGGAACAATTATTTCGTTGATTTGCACAGTTCATACTCGACAGCGTTAACTGTCACTTACGATAATGATAGTCGCCAATGACTCACAACCTTCGATTAAGCAAATGTTACAACTTATCAAACATACGACTATTTATGTAATTGCAAATTATGTAATTGCAAGCCTCGTTTACCTTCTGGCCTTCGCTGGTTACTAGGATTAAAAAGCTCCTTTCTCGGCTTTTATACGTTGCGTGCTTCCAGGAACTTGTATTTTACACTTTGGTACTTGTTTTAATTTTCTGCATGGAAGGATAACAAGTCGTTGGAAGGAAACGGATTATTCTCAGTCCTCGACTATCGAATTACATAAAATACTTATTATTATTATTATTATTATTATTATTATTGTCGATGTATAAACAGAGGAACGCGTGGATAAATTGTAAAGTAGAAAATATATTTTAATACAGAAGTGTAAATACAAGTATGGATATAATTTGAACTGGTCCAAATCCGCTCGCTAGCAGTGTTACCCTATAATTGAAAAACCCCAAAGCCACCATCGTTCTATGTCAACTATCTATGGTCTGCCTTCGTCCCAGTCTTTTGTCTATACGCTGTCGATGGCTTCAGTGCTTGAGAAANTTTTTTTTTTTTATAACGTTTATTGGTCAAGAAGATAAGTAATTACACGAGTATGATATTCAAAATAAACATTGAATTTCGGCTGTGGAGTGGATTAGGCAAAAGTACCGATACGTGACGGTACATCATAGCCATACAATATTTTGTGTGTAGGAATTACATATTTTTTTTTTTTTTTTTAGCGTTTTAGATTGGATTTAAGTCGTACTATATTGTTTTCTTTCTTCCTAACTCTGTCCTGAAAACTTGGTCGCAAAAACAGGACAACCAGATGTAGAGTTTTCTAGAAGTTTTGTCCACTTCAACAATTATTATTACTTAGTCCGTGCCTTCCGGCTTTGGACGAGTTTTCGGTTTTACATCTTGTTTATCTATCACGCTTTTTACATTCTCTCAGTCTTATGGCGTTATCACCTTATCGCCTCCTCCCTTATATCAATCTAAACTCTTTTCCTTGTCTATATCTGTCTAAACTCTTTTCTTATATATCTACCTCGCCCCTTATCTACTCTTTTATATTGCACTCCCTTAATTATTCTGTCTCTAAAACTATGGCAACTTTTGGGCTTTTGCCTCTTCTCCTCTCTTCTCCATTCATAAAATTCTTATCATTCTCAAGTTTCTCAGTTTTTAGTCAAATTGTCAGGTGCAAACATGAAACTTTATATGGCATAGCAAAGTTTATTAATTACCAGTATCTAATTTGCGTTTATTTCCCTTATTTCGATTGTCATTCATTATAAACATTACGTACTTAACTTATGCAAATATTTTGAATTTTTGTTTCCTAATCGAGTAACGTTATGGTCGAGAATGAGTTCATAAAGCATGTGAGCAGGTTCTAATTATTCTGAATGATATCCAAGTTGGATGAATTGCCTAGCTATGAAAGTACTTAGCAAATATATATGTAACGAATATTCTCATTCAGACAAAATTTAATAAATGAAACTCATCCAAATTAAGAGAAATTTACACTTGGAAAATCACATCTAAATTGCCTAGATAAAATAAAAACACCTAAAACATACCTAAATTGCGTTAAAATTGATACAGATTTCTCAAGGAAGTTGTAAAACAGAAGGAAGTCGATCCAATTTCATCGTCATCGAATGAAATCCGCATTAAATTTCGTAGTGACGGCATCGTCATAAATTAAAGGGTAAAGGCGGTACCGGAGTGCAGTCTTCAGCCGGAGGGCGGTCATTTTACACCTTTGCTGTTGTTTCCCAAGGACATTCTCGGTTTCTTGCCTAGAGGATACTTCTTACTATTTCGACGAGAAATTGTCAAGCTTATTGCACTCGTTTCTTCGAAATGAAGTAAATAAATCCACACCCAGGGTGGTCCCTCGAAAAAAAAAAAAAAAAACAGTAATTCTAATTGGATTTTCAAAACTTAAATACATGGAAAATATTTGTCTAAATCTCTTTAGATCTCCCACAGACTTAATACAGTGTAACACAGTAATTATTTATAAGTAAGACATTTTCTACGAATCTACTGCAACTTCAAACCACGAAGTTAATTCTGTTTGAGATAAAGTGTCCTTAAAAATCTTAGTTGAGTTGCTTACTGTGGTTGCACCAATAAATTACTTTTACTGTGTAAGACGTCTCGTGCTCTCACGATTATATATACAGTGAGAGTCAAAAACGAGTATACATCTTTGTTACGTCGGGCGACTTTTTACCTGGACCAGGTCACTCACCTCGGGAGAAATAGCAACCAGATGCACGGTCTTTCAATAGCCTCAAGGATCTATCATAAACCTTGGCCTATACACCCCTAAGATCCTTCAGACCAAAAACAATCACTTGCCAATTCTACCTGCATTTGCCGTCTGTCTAACACATGTTGACCACCTGGAATGGCCTTTTTATTGTCACCAATAAAACCTATTCCCTTACTACCAACGAAAATTTGCCCTTAACAAATCGGCTTTTTTCGTTTCCTTGGACACACCCATCCCTAGGTTTCCTCCTTAGTATCATCTTCGTGGAAAAGTAGTCTAACACCGTTGTTCGAAGAGTCGTCTTGTACTCTCACCTCGCTTATTCTGCCTTGTCAAGACTGTAGTTGAGTTGTTTGAATAAACCACATTTATACGTGTAAATCCAGTCTACCATCAATTAACCACCTCTATTATCATAAAAGAAATAGGGGATCGATCAGTTCGTGGCGTCGGTTATTTAATCGTAACGAGAATTTACGACTCTCGTTGACGCGATATCTTTGAACGCGTCTCTCCGCGAACTATCGTAACAATCTTGAAGACACAAAGTTTATTCGAAAACTCTTACGCATATATTGATTACATTGAAAATTGATTGAAACATATAAAGTAGGAGTAGAAATTAATAATAAAAATAAAGTCAATATTATACAAAACTTATTTTTGTAAGGTGTATATCTGAAACACAGAGGAGAGAGAAGAGAGAGGAAAGAAAGAGAAACGATGAATACGTCGATGATTCGAGGATTTCGCGGGAAGAGTTAACAGTATCGAGGCGATTCTGATGCGACTGGCTGCTGGCGGCCGTACCCACGCCGTCCGTTCTATTTCTCCGGAAGAAGGAACGATCGAGCGAATAGCAACCGTGAAATCGCGATACGTTTTCGTGTCCGTAAAGAATGATTAGAGGATCGTGGGTCCATCTACGCGATCGCTTTCACAGACACCCGGAGATGTTGCTATTTTATTCCCTCTAATTCGTCTTTGCGTATTTTCTGATTCCTCTGTCGAATCGATGACTGGTCAAACTCGAACCGTTATTTTCTCAGGAGTGTTTTACGATTAATATTAGATTGTTGCATAATAATGTTGTCTTTCTACATTTTACAAATATTTTACATTTATGAAGCATTCCATAGTTGTTTTCATTTATGTATTATATTTGTTACGCCTGGCGACTTTCTACCTGGACCAGGTCACTCACCGCGGGAGAAATAGCAACCAGATGCACGGTCTCTCAATAGCCTCAAGGATCTATCATAAATCTTGGCCTATACACCCCTAAGGTCCTTCAGACCAAAAACAATCACTTCCGAATTCCAACTTTATTTGCCGTCTGTCTAACACGTATTGACACCGGAAATGGTTTTTTATTTTCACCAATAAAACCTATTCCCTTACTACCAACGAAAACTTGCCCTTAACAAATCGGCTTTTTTCGTTTCCTTGGACACACCCATCGCTAGGTTTCCTCCTTAGTATCATCTTCAAAATACCTGCAAAAGATTTTGTATCACCGTCGGAGTGGCGAGCGCTCGCACACCCGCTCGACGCTCGTCTGCTTTCGGCTTTATATTTTTGAAAATATTTAGAATTGGCCTCTGTCACTTTGTAAATATATTCTTAGATAGTTTATCTATCGATTTATGCAATTAAAAAAAACGATTTTTTTGACATTCTAATTCAGGAGACCCCCTTAACACGTTCACGCCGGCGTGACCCACCGGTGGATCACACGTGTCTGTCCAGTGGGGCGGCAGTGGGTCACACATGTATTTCACAAAATAGGTAATACTAAATAAGTTTATATTATTTTATCTCAACATTATAAACAGTGTCTGGCTTTAATTTACTATTTTTCCCCTGAACAATAACACACCTGTGATTTTTTCAAGTAGCTAGCATACATACTGGACTTTTGTCAGTCCATTTTAAAAATTTAACATAACGCTATTTTCGTCGTGTATGTTCCTTACGCGCGCCGTTGTTCTCCGACGAACATGCATGACTATTCTTTTTTCCTATACGGAACTGAAAAATTTTTTGATTCTCGCTATGGACGTTTCTTATAGAAAAATGTTCACAGAATTGCGTGCAATAATCAGAATTCGCGTCAGATCTCCCTTTTTTTGAGAAAAATCGAAAAGAGTAGAAAATTAGGGCCAAAGCTGGTCCCGTCAGCTTTACTTAACATTTATAGATATATGCAAATTGATATTGTAGTATCTTTCGATGTGTGGTTCTTCTAGAGTAAGGATAAGGAAGGATGTTCTATTTAAAGTGAAGTTTAATTCTATTTTAACAAGCGATACCCAATACAAAAACTGACTACAATATCTCACAGCTTCTGCTTCCCAGGTCAAAAAATGCTGACCCTCAACCCTCGCACTCTCCTCCCACTTCTTCACTCATTTAGTTTTTACGTCATCAAAGCATACTCTCTCACTTAGTTTACACTCTTAGTTTATTCCTTAGACTCTAACCTAAATATATAGACTAAGCGTATATCCCCCTTTTCCGATACTACGATATTGTCAAACTATTGTATATCAATGTATCAGTTGAAGTCCGCGGAATTCATTGAACCCAACAGGAATCGTATAGCTTTTGTAATTTTGCTATAAATTGAGGTCAAAGTTGAAAAATTGCGGTCCTGTCGAACAGTCTAATGTGACCCACCGCCGTCCCATGAAGCAGACAGTGAATTCGGGCGCCGCTTCACTGAGAAAAACCATGAATATCGGCGCCGGCGTGAACGTGTTAAAATAATTAAAAATCAAATCTTATCTATATCTTATGATATTACAATCTATAAAGATTATTCCAAAGTCAAAGTAGAAATTTAAGAAAAATTCTTTAGTAAGTGACGAGAGATAGCCATGTTATGTACAAGAGTTTTTCCATGTTGTAACAATATGGAGCTCTTAGTAGATGAACACACCAGAGAGAAAAACGCAAAAGCTATGCCAACACGTTTTTCCTCCGACACGTGCGTACATCTGCGCTCTTCCGTTCCGCAATTTATTCGGAATGCTGTCTTAGGCGCCACCTTGGGTGTTTCTTACGGGAAACGCCAACGAAACGTATACTGTGCGAGTCAACTCCACATTCTACCCTAGCAATTTCTTTCTTCGTGGTATTATTGTGTAATACCATTTATAGTCTTACATTCGTTACTTTAGGACAAAGAAAGTAAAGTATGCGGTTCAAGTGAACGCATAGCTGTAAACGAGTTCCCCGAGCCTCATTGTGCTTTATTTAAAAGATAATATTGAGAATTAGTAGCGCAAGAGGCACAGTATTTGCTCAAGTAAAACAAGATTAATTTCTTTTTACGAGTAGCATTCGTATCCCGTTAGTTCTATTAAATTTAATCTAGTTATCCTATGGAATATTCTTTTTATTTTACGATACAAAGATCGTAACTGTAACGTCTTAATTAAACTAATAAACACAAATAACATCGAATTACATAAGTGTTTAATATGAAATTCTCTAGTAATTCGTGTGATCAAACTAATGATACAACTCATGCATTAACATAGATGTAATTCTAATTCTGGTCTAGAGGCATGAGTTTCAGCTATTTTTTTAGGTCCAATAAAAAAAACAAACAATACTTTTACTATAGATTTTTTTGCAAGATATTTGTTAATGTTTAAAGAATACATGAAAAAAAGTGAAAAAATTAAAAATTCAAAAATTTACAGGCTGATGGAATGGGTGGTGTCAAAAAAATGGCGCGCGATGGTGGTTACGACTTGTAATCTGAGACAAAAAACAAAGAATTCGTAATTTAGAAGAATGCTGCTATAGTCCGGACTAACAAAAAGTTGAAAAAAAAGTATTTCGCAAAATTGCGGCCATCTGAATAGAAGGTAGGCTTTTTACCACTTTTTTTCACCTTTCCAAATTTTTTAAAAATAGTAAAAATTAAAAATTTGTTGTGATTCTTGTTACTACGATAAAGAAGTGTATAGAGAAGACTCACGCCAAATTTCAGGTAAATTAATTCAATAGAACTGGAGATATCGTGGGCACCAACTCGAAAAAAGTAGTTTCGAGAAAAACGCGTTTAAAGTTTCGGGTTAAGTTTCGCGCAGTATAAGCCATACAATGGTACTTTATACGTACATTTTTTCAATCTGCGATTCCTGCTCCATACATTAAGCCTTCCACTACTTCAAAAAAAGCATTTTCCGCACTTCTTTTTTCCAAACAAGCAGTTCTGGTCGCCTTTGAAGCGTTAGATGCTCCTATTTCTGAGCGCTCAATCCGGGTATTGTCACGTTTAACGGGGAATGCATAAGCTTCTGGACGAATCGTGATTCCCATAACGTTCAGTATTTTTAAAATGGGTATAAAACCTTCATTAAAAATACTAACAGCGAGAAAAGTAGCAATTTCAATGGTCCACCTTCCTGCGTGAATGTGTTTCGGACCAAAAGTCCATATCGAAGAATTTAACGATTCGTTATTATTCTCAGTTTTCGAACCCAAACATCGTTCTAATAAGGTATTTGCAGACTAATTTTCATAAATTGGCTTTATAACTTCCAATACATCGTCACTTAGAGGAGAATTTTCATGGACAAATTCATCAATAGTGCCCTCAGCCACAGCTTTTTGCTTTTTGTTCGATTCGTTCGTTGGCGCGTCACTAAAACAGCTATATCTCGGAAAATAAATTAAATTTTGAAAAATCCTCTTAAGCACATATTCTTAAAGGTTCAAGCTTCGAAAATATGAAAAAAATCGATTTTTCCAAATTTCTAGACCAGAATACCCCCTTAAGCATTTCTGGCAAATTAGATTGTTCAAAAATACACGAAGTACGTATAATCCTACACAAAACCATATAAAATATCCAAAATACAGTATTTATTATAATATTTATTGAAACAAATCTTGTTTTACATTCTGTCTCATTAATTGTAACAAAATTCTTCACAAAACTATTCACAAAAATGTAATCTTGCACTATTATCTGCAATCTATTAGTAAACGTAAAATATATGCATGACATTTGAATGCACCAGTTTACTGCTAGATTATCGTTGAAGTTAACTGAAGAAGCAAAAATCAAAATCCAATATCAAGCATCATCGCTGCATCTCCTGACAAAATAAAACGTCACGTTGCAATCAATTCGATACCTTGACTTTCTCCCATTCTTCCATTGTAATACGCGCGGTAAGTTTTATGGACACGCGTAATTACTCGATCAACGTGGCTAGCGCGAAGGTGTCGAGATTCCGGGCGCGCGATAAAGCCGCGTCCACACGAAACGCCGGCTGAACGGAGCCGTTGTACGCGGGGGATCGAGAAGAACGAGCATGTGGGTGAAGGCTATAGCGTGGAGGGCTCTCCAGGATGTGTCGAAAGTGAAACCCAAGGCCCCCGTAGCAGCGTCGTGTTCACGCTGGGCGAGGAACGCCGCGTTCGTCCTCGACGCGCTCGATCATTGTTTTAAACTCAGATCGATCTTCTCCTGAAAATGTGACCGTGAAGAGTGTCCAAGTGGAAACATCCCACCCTTTCATTGTCTAACAAACATCGTTGTCGTTGTTTTTGCCTGTATTCGCCTTCGAACGCGTGCTTCCTTGCTTCGATAGATCCTTCTTTCTATTATCCTCTTATTTTGTATGTTTCGTCTTATTGACATCATTCATTTATCTATTGATGCATTTCTTTAATTATCTGATACTTTTATCTGCTTATTTTTTAAATATTCAAGGTTATTGAATTGTCCTACATTTTTGATCCTCCTAAAATTTGTTTATTCTTCATGTACAAATTACAGTCATCAGAGTCTTGAGAAAGATATCCTGGTTATCTATTTATGCATTTCTTTAATTATCTGATACTTTTATCTCCTTATTTTTTAAATATTCAAGGTTATTGAATTTTCCTACATTTTTGATCCTCCTAAAATTTGTTTATTCTTCATGTACAAATTACAGTCATCAGAGTCTTGAGAAAGATATCCTGGTTATCTATTTATGCATTTCTTTAATTATCTGATACTTTTATCTCCTTATTTTTTAAATATTCAAGGTTATTGAATTGTCCTACATTTTTGATCCCCCTAAGATTTGTTTATTCTTCGTGTACAAATTACAGTCATCAGAGTCTTGAGAAAGACATCCTGGTTATCTATTTATGCATTTCTTTAATTATCTGATACTTTTATCTCCTTATTTTTTAAATATTCAAGGTTATTGAATTGTCCTACATTTTTGATCCTCCTAAAATTTGTTTATTCTTCATGTACAAATTACAGTCATCAGAGTCTTGAGAAAGATATCCTGGTTATCTATTGATGCATTTCTTTAATTATCTGATACTTTTATCTCCTTATTTTTTAAATATTCAAGGTTATTGAATTTTCCTACATTTTTGATCCTCCTAAAATTTGTTTATTCTTCATGTACAAATTACAGTCATCAGAGTCTTGAGAAAGATATCCTGGTTATCTATTGATGCATTTCTTTAATTATCTGATACTTTTATCTCCTTATTTTTTAAATATTCAAGCTTATTGAATTTTCCTACATTTTTGATCCTCCTAAAATTTGTTTATTCTTCATGTACAAATTACAGTCATCAGAGTCTTGAGAAAGGTATCGTGGTTCGCTTTGGAAATTTTGATCATGTTGGAATGATTCAAGGATGAGTATACGTGTAATTCCTTGGTTTAGTGTTGGAGAACGAGGTCTGTAGGCTATCTGCGATGCGATCTGTTATTCGTAGTTAGAGTATGTGTATGTACGTAAAAACTTCTCTATTGGTAAATTCTTTGAGAGAAGCTTAAATATCGTAACACAGTCTTACATATTTCTTATTATTTAGCTTTCTTGGTCGACGGAAGAAAACACGTTAAAATCGAGCAAACTACAATAAAGAAGAGTTATAGTATTTTCAAAAAGAAACACGTTCGACAGCGGAAGAGGGCAACTTACGTAATATCAAGCACGCCAACTGGATCATGGGTGCCAAGCATCCTTGAGCCAATAAAATTGGGAAGAGAAGGTTCCCAACCACCGACCCTAATCTTCCGACTGACATCACCAGACTCACTGCGATCGCCCTAATTTTAATGGGAGATTTTAATTTAATTTTAAATTCTGCATTTTATGATCTCATGGTAATACCTTAGTTAATATTATTATTTAACTGATACTATTATTATATTTAACCTTAGAGAAGTTGGAAACATAATGACTGTTGCAGCAACGATTATATTTAGGGTAGTGTTTGTCAATCCAATGAACAAACTCGTCAGAATTAGTGTTAGTAATGCGTCAGACGACCAGTTCAGACAAACTATGCATATAAATGCTACTCCGTAAGAAATATCTGTAATCATACGTTAATACTATCAGTTAAGCGCGTAATGTGTAAATATAATACAATAGCGTACACTGATTACCAGAATACTGATTATTGGAATTGTATAATGTAAAATTTGAGGGTGATCTCTTGTAAGAAAGATCGTAAAACTGGGAAAACTTCTTGTTTCTGATTAATATTAATATTTACAAAATAGCTCAAAATGAATGATCTTTCGTACAAAAGCGAAATTATTCAGCGTGTGTCATAAACAGTTCGGATAATCGAAATTTTGCTATAATTAGACTATAAAATTTTCATTAAAAGTACTCACACAATAAGATTTTGTAATTCAAAATATTCAGTAGAAAACTACTCAATAAAATAAGAATACCTCCAAAGGCAGTTACAACGATCGTATTCACATAAACAGACTCACTCACGACAATCTAGAAAATTCAAAGAATATTGTGTAATCAGAGAAACACAAGGAGAAATAAAATTTATTGACAGGGATGATGAAAAAATGTTTGCTAAGTAGGCTGTCCCACGTTTGTACAGTTCACGTTCTCTTCAATGGCTGCGGAAGTTCCGTCTACGACAGAGAAGAAATCCAAGATCTCGCAAAATGTCGATTTATGTCCTTCTGTTAGATTATGATTCACTGGATCGAAATTTCCTAGTATCGTGAAAAGTTGAGGTTGCCACATACGAATCGTATTGGTTCTGTAAAATGAAAAACGTAAAAAAATTTACTTAATATCAATTTGTATTCTCTTCTTCCTTGGAATGTCCTCCTTTGATAAGATTGTTCCCTCACTGACGTTTCGTGGATTTTTTTACGATTACTTTTTTCGTATCAGACTTGATAAACGTCACTTCTCGATTTCTTGTCTTTTACGTTTTTTTACTGAGCACAGCAACGCGACGTCAGTATTTATAGATAAAGCAAATAAGGTCGTTCGTCACAAACATTGTCATTCTGACGAAATGAATCGATTAAAAATTTCATTCTACTAATTACTTTTTAACAACAACCCATTTGCAAAGTTCCTTGTGACACTATTACCGATCACGGATAATTGTGTTTACTCCAAACTTAATGTAATATTAATTCGATTAATTAAAACGAAATGCTCACGTGTACATTGAACCAAATTGCATAACTGTGACCAAGAGAATTCGATTTAAATGTGGAGTAAAGAAAATTGCCTTCTTCTCTATTTTTCCATCGTAATCGTTATCACTTCCTTCCTTAGGAGATTCGTTTTCTAGATATTGTATCTTAAACAGAAAACATTGACACTGTTGATAAAATCTTTTGTTAAAAAGATGTATTATTTAATCCAAATATGTCTATCGTATTTCTAAGAAAATGATTGCAAGATTTTTTGCAGCACTGTTCACACTGATATTCTTGGGATGAATGATCATTTCTAGAAACTAGCTAATACCAGTACAAAAATTTAATCAATATATTTATTTTAGATATCAAATAAAGAAAAATGTAATAATGTTTCGTAGAACATCACGAAAAGATTCCGACATATGTGGGTTAAATTATTTAAAAGCTGAATAAATTATTGAAACTTCTCACCGGATATTCTTCCGCGGATTTTCCCGTGTTGATGCTATAAATCATCTTGAAAACTTTCAACGCATCCTCCGTATGACCCTGTGACATGAGAAACTTTGGACTTTCCGGAAACAGGAAGAGACAAATAACGCCGATCAATATTGGTATTCCACAAACGGAAAGAAAAAGTCTCCAGGAATTGTAGACAAACGCACCGTCCCACAGGACGATGGACCAGCGTTGTGGAATGATGATGAACGCCAGCACTACAAGATTTAGTCATCTGACATATAAACAAGCGTTTTATCTTGATGTCAAGCCACATATACCACACCTGCGCTTACGATATTTCCAGACGTAATGGCAAAACCGACGATCAATGAAATTCTTCCTCTTTCTTTTTTTCCATAAAATTCGGAAGTGTAGGCCACGATGGAAGCATGGGGACCGCTTATTCTAACGTGCAATAACTATTACACTGTGTATTTGTGAGAAACTTAAATGTAAAAAGTAATCTAAATATTAAAAGAAGTTACTTTATAATATTTTATACCTGTTGCAATATTTTACAAATGAAACAAGACTTTATTCAAGTCCTACTTGTTTAATTAAGTCAATTAAAATTGGACCTTGCAATGTTATCCGTAATCCAATAATTATTTTTAATAACTCGAATTGACAATTAAAGGTTCAAATAATTTAGAATCTCTGTTATAAACTCACATGAAACCACTAAGGAATTTGAAAGATACAAGCATCCAAAAATTCTGTGAAAAGCCTGACAGGAAGTTGCAAATACTATCAGCTATATAGCCATAAAGAAAAACGGCTCTCCTGCCTTTAGCATCCGCTATGTAACCCCATAGAAAACCACTAGAAATCATTCCTAAAAGTTTCAAATAAATGCCTTTAACATATATTCTTATGGACACTAAGATTTTAGATTTAGCGTACTAGTTGGCCCTGTTCGAGCAGAAGTACAATAAGAACAGTCTATAGCAACTACTTATTTTAATCAAGTAATTAGTCGCTCACGTGATTGACATTAACTACATACTTATGCAGTATATAAAATAATGTTAATCATGGTATTTACTTGCGTAAACAAATATATCAAGGAATGGACTTGCGATCATCGCAACAAAATCTTTTTGAGAGAGTTACAATACAAACCTACGTATATGATGGCATTTAGCACACCCTTCTGAAAGAATGTCATTTGCAAATCGCATTCTGCAGAGGGAAGAATCAACGCGACACTGGAAGTGTCGATACTAGTTGCCCATGATACTGGAATAATCGTCAGTAGAAGAAGATATTGAAATTTTCCATAACCAGCTGCGGCAATGGCTGTCTCGAAATCCGCAGACTTCTTTTCACTCACTTCATCTGTTCAACATACATTAGACAAAATGTTTTTTAAGAAGCATCTGTTTGAACAATGCAACGATACAATTAAATAAACTGTTCTCCACGAGAAAAACTCACTTGAATCTTTTCTATGCCCTTTGGTAAGCTTATCCGGAACAGCAATGATGCTAATTCTATGTGGCATTTTTATAATTTTCCACGCCGGTCGTAATTTTCATGTGCACTAGATGATTTCTACTATGAACGTACGTTTTTCTATTTTACTTTATAGGAGAAATGTGTCAGAGACAGTAACACGCGTCTCCTAAAACAGCTTAAATTAAACGAACTGATGAAAGCCTATAGAGTGTTGTCGTAACACGTGCACTGGCTCAGATATTCACAAACAGTTTTATCTTTTATGTAAATAACCGTCAGCAGTTCATCACTGGCATTACATATCGAATTAAGATGCAAAGTTATCGTTCGATCGATTAACTAAAGAATAATAAATGTTAGAAAAGAAATCAGCGGTTTCACTTATCTCAGCATATTAACATTCGTCGATTATTTTTTTCCATCTTTTTTTAATTAAAATTAATTTGATATACGCGCAGAATTCCAGGTTGACAATTAAATATTTATATTACACTAATTGAGTATACTTTTACATTATTTTTACGAAATATACATAAACTGGAGATAACTTGTGAATATTTATTTAAATCGTATCACGGTACAAATAGAACTAACACGAACGTAATATAAGCCAGCATCGCGCGAATCACGAGGCATTAATTATACAATTATCTTGTTGCTCTTGCACGACTAGTTATTAGGGTAAAACCCATAGGGTGTAAGTAGACGATTTTATCGATTAAATTATTCTTTTCCGTTCTTTGAATTTGCTGTTCGAAAAGAGAGCAAAAATAATAGAATATAAAGTAATATCAAATATTTTGAATTCTTATTATTTTCTTCCTTTTTCTTTATCATTCTTCCTCTCCTTTCTTAAACGACTAATTCGTTAATTGAAACAACAGTGCTCTTGCACTTACTCTTGCAAACATTACAAAAGAACACGTTACATTTTCTGCGCCACCTTGAGAAGATGATTTCAACGACCTTTCTCGCTTATCGGAGATCATTTTACAAAACACATCTAATGATCGTGTCATGTAATGATACAGTAAATCATAGAACATATCGTATGACAATAAAAACATGTTTAACTACGTCGCGTTTGTTCAGATAAGTTTTCCTTTCGTATGGAATAGAAACGCATGGAATTTTTGAATCTATGAATCAAGCTGTTCAAACGCTAAGTTAAACAGATCTATAAATTAAATACTATAGAAAAGTGATGATGTTATAAACACTATTTCTTATGATTTACGATTTACGTCATCTTCTTGCGATGATTCTTCCTATAAAAGTTTAAATTGAATATCGATCGTGGGCTTATGTAATCGACCAGTCAGGCTTCTGAGAGACTCAATTGTATCATAATCAAGGCAGAACAAAAAATCGAATATTTCCCGAAATCAATTTCCTCGAAGCAAAAGGAAGAGAGCAGGAAAACGAGAAGGACGCTTTGTTCGCCGTAATTAGCAATGCAGTTAGTTAACTTCGCGTTAACGATCAACAAATTGTGGTCATTCCTTTTAACTCGTAGTAACTTACACGCTTCGCGTACTTTGACAGCAGCTTTTGTTCCTTTGTCTTGCGACCGATACAGGAAATATCATGTCCACCCTGACCTTACGTCCGCGATACCAGCCAGATACTCGTTGAAAACGACCGAAACTCCTGCGAAGCTAACGGCCATTGTCTTCACGGGAATCTCGATTGGCGATGGTCAAAGAATCCAAGTACTCGTAAAAATTCCATCCTTTCATAGATTTATTGTCAAATTTCTACTCTTTCCCTTTCTCCGTTTTTTAAAACAATTACTTCCTGTTGGATACTTGATGCTCCTCTAAAACGGCTAAAACGGCCCTTGTCCATGTTTGCCTTTTTCTCAGGAAATTGAAAGAATACTGACATCTTTAACTGTTAATCAATACTTATATCTTATATTTTTAACATAATATTCACTGTATTATACAACTACATTATGAAACCTAGGTAGAGGTTTTTGTAGAACTATTTCATTTTGGTTTGATAATAAATAAAGACAGAACTTCCAAGTACTAGAATGCATTATTTTCTAAAAGAGAAAACAAAAATTTGGAAAGAGCCGTTTCCGTTGCAAGTCTCTCAATTGTCAAACATTATCCAAATCTAAAATAAACTATAAATTTCCACTTTTTCTCTTTAATATGAAGTTTAATTAGTTTCGAAACGGCAAGTCTTAGCAATATCTAGTTTATGCGAGTTTGCATTCATCGCCTGTAAACATGAAATCTGATAGGCGGTTAATGAGATTTACCTTTAGCTCTTCGTTACGTGGTCATCGACTCAACAGAATGCCTCTGCCAAGCATATTATATTAATACGCTATTTTATACTCACAGCATAATTATCTATTACCTCTTTGATCTTTATTCAAACACCATTATATACCAATAAACCTTATATATCAGTTGATCGAGGAATAAAATATCAAACATAAATATTACCAATACATTCTACGTATAGCAATCAGAAACAAAATCATTTGATTTTATCTTCCATGCGAACTTTGATCAACTTCCGGAAAACCATTAGTATTATTCGAATCCGTAGCAGAAAGACACTTGTCGGACGAAAGCTGCTGTTGGTTCTTCATCCGTTGCTTGTTGTAGTCATGGCTGGCTTCTCTCGCCTGTCGATATTCCAACGAGCTCATGTACTCCATCACCTTGATCGCGAAAGGGGGAAAAGAGTTACAAGGTCAGGCTGTATCGTAAGAACACAAAGCTCGTCTCACCGAACTAATTAAAGTTTCCTGTTTTTAAGGCTCGTCCGAATCGACGTTGCATGACAAATGGCCTGGTTTTTAGACTGTTCGAACGATTTCTGGACGACGCGACGCGAGAAACGAAGATTTCGTCGTTGTTCATACGCAAAACGCATAATATTGCAATACACACGTATTTGCACGGATAACCACGTGTATAGTTGATCCTTTTACCAAAGTAGAGTCATTGTTGATTGGATATCGACAACTTAACACTAGAACTACCGACAGTTAACACGAAGCTATTTCTAAAAAATACGTAATAGTAGAATATTTTTATATTTATTGATTTATTACTTTCTTACAGAAGCAATTTAATGTTATGTAGTACATTTTTGGTGTTATTAATTCATCTGGAATCCCTAAATGAGGGTTGACACATTTACAAAATTGTAGAACCAGTCTTTTGATTGCTGTGGTATTTCTAGTGTTAGCATCTAGCGATCCAGCGATTAATCTGGAATTTTCCTGATAACTGATATCGTCATATTGGATGATACGCGGTAAAAATTTTAAAAACGTGTGGCAAGTTGTAGAAAACGAGGAAACTGATTAATTGACACTATGTCAAGTATCAGTCATTTTCACTGGTATTGGTATAAGTAGCCTTGATACAAAATTATTTTCAGTTTGAATACATACAAAACAAAATAAAATTCATTATATTATTCTTTTAGTTATCGTTGCGAATGTCATTACATCATTGCGGAAAGAAAATATAACATGAAGTAGGAATTTGAAAATAAAACTGTAAAACCAGTTAATTTGACTGGTGTGGTAGTTCTAGTGTTAATAATCGAACTGATTGGACTCGTAACACTAATATGGTCAATCAGCACAGAATATGTAGCTTAACACGTTCACGCGTTCGTGGGATGGCGGTGGGTCACATTAGACTGTTCGACACGACAGCAATTTTTCAACTTTCACCTCAATTTATAACAAAATTACAAAAGCTATACGATTCCTGTTGGGTTCAATGAATTCCATGGGCCTCAACTAATACACTGATATACAATAGTTTGGTAATATTAATTTGCATATATCTATAAATGTTAAGCAAAGCTGGCGAGACCAGCTTTGGCCCTAATTTTGTACTTTTTTCAATTTTCCTCAAAAAGTAGAGGTCTGACGCGAATTCTGACCATTGCACGCAATTCTGTGAACATTTTTCTATAAGAAAGGTTCATTTCTAGAATAAAAGGTAGAAAGTATGCCGCGAAAAAAGCCAAAAAGTAACAACATATTGTGATCGTTGTAAGGGCCAGCCGGCACTCTGTCTGACATGTTTTTAAAAATTACATGAAAAAAGGAAATAATTATTTTAAGTTTATAATATTGAATGTTTTTATGTCTGCTTATAATATTGAGATAAAATAATATAAACCTATTTTGCATTACCTATTTTGTGAAATACATGTACGACCCACCGCCGCCCCACGGGACAGACACGCGTGACCCACCGGTGGGTCACACGGGCGTGAACGTGTTAATGCGAAATAACAAGGACACGTTTGATCGAGAACACATAAGAGACGACACGTTCTTTCCTTTTTTCCTTCTTTTCCGTTCCTTTTCTTTTCCTGGGTACTATCTGTGTTATACAGGATGTTCAGAAAATCGATGCCGAATTTCAGAAGTATGTAGTTCTGATTAAAACAAAGAAAAGTCTTAATAAGCTTCGGTTCAAACATCATTAGTTTCGTTATGTATGTATAAGACTTTTTTAATTGCGAGATTGTAAATGCATAAGAAACTTAATTGCATGTTTATCGTGCGTAAATCATTAGATTAAGCGTAATAAACACATCATTATTATATAATTGTACTGATATCGCTTATTGTTGGTAACAGTAATAAAATAATAATGCTTTTCACTTTAGTATTATAGCATTCGCGCGCGTATATTTCACAATTATATCATAATTTATTTTTACGTTATTTAGTTAATTGCAATAAGAAAACATGCTGATATGTCTGTTACAATGAATAGATATCATATCGAACATCGGACATACGGTAGCTCATGAAATTATTCGATTATTTGTATTATGTGTGCTACATAAAACACTTTAAAATTTCCTTGTAATTAAATATCCTGTACCTCCTACCTACATTCTCAGATTAATGTCAAATTTTGTCAACGTAATCATGATAGTCGCGTCTCATTATACTGCCAATAAAATTTTAAAATATTTTATATAATACATACAATATATGTACATAGAAGTTTTCTATAATTTTTCAAGCATTTTCATGAGTTATTGTATGCTATAGACAGAGATAAATAATATGTATTTCGCTGATGAAAACGCCGTGTAACTTCCTCATTGGACCCATACTTATTAAATTTTACTATATACGCACTTCTGAAGTTTGAAACCAATTTTCGGGAACATCCTGTATGGGTAATTATTGCGGATCTACGCGCGTACGTATACGAACATTATCGCGTTTTCCGGTTTAATTCGCATACTTGCCATTTAACCGCGATAGATTTTCATCTACTGTTTGCGATCTCTCCGGCATCGAGGCTAGCGGGATTCGTAGCGGTAAAGGACGATTAATATAAGCAGGAATCGTACGCCGCGATAATTGGTTTTTATCCAGAGGAAACTCGGCCAGATACGGGAAGAACGATAATGCGTTATGTAATCGATGAGAAGATTGATATCGAAGAGAATAGTGGAACTTCTCGGTGATAAAGTGAAAAAGTAATCGATTCACGCCTGCGGCTAATCACCACACATCGTATTATCTTATGATGTCGTTAAATCAGGTTAAAAATATACCTGTCCGAATTCTAAGAACGACTGATTGCCTTATATCTACCGTCACGCCTCTCTTTACTAGACGAACTTCTGTTTTTTAAAACCAAATCGATCGAAAAATTCGTGAAATAGATTCAACACCTCCGTTTCCTGTTGTTAATTAAATATCGAACCGATGTTTGGCCCCGTTATATGAATTCGGATACTTAGTTATTTTTAACAAGAGGTATTTTATTTAGAAAATTATAGATAAATTCAAATGATTTTAGTATATGTCATGTATATTACTAAACACATTTACTATTTAGACATTAATGTTTAGATAATTACTATTACTATTTAGACAATTATGTTAATATCCGATAGAAGCTTAGAAGACTCTTCTTGATTTGATTTCTAATTCAGAAATTGCGAGATTTAAACATAAGGAGTGTACGAGTAACAAACTAGTTTTCAAAAGTCATTATTTAATAAATCTTTACAGACTTTTGAAAACCAATTTATCTAAGTATAATAATATATTATAAAGCGATTAAAACCAATTGATCTAAGTATAATAATATATTGTAAAGTTAAATTGCTTTCAAAAGTCATTATTTAATAAATCTTTACAAACTAGTTTGTTACTCGTACACTCCTTATGTTTAAATCTCGCAATTTCTGAATTAGAAATCAAATCAAGAAGAGTCTTCTAAGCTGATATACAAACTTCGGATATTAACATAAACATTAATGTCTAAATAGTAAATGTTTTTAGTAATATACATATTAAATTGTAAATTATATTACACTTGCAATAAATATCTTGTAATTTTCATAGAAATGTTCAGATCTGTTTCTCTAATTTAATCACTATAATCATGCCAGTACCCATGAAATTTGAAAACGTTGAATATACTACATATTCATAAAAGTTTTCTATAGTGAGTGTTCAAGCATATAAATTCACAAGTCGTTGTATGTATGTACCTACACGAATACATTGACTGAAATTCAACGTTGAACGCGCATTGTGACAGTATGTATTATTAATTGTCGTATCACGAGAGCGCTATATAAATCTCGGTTCAAATACGTACAACGCATCGCGTGATATAAACATCTGATATCTGAACTTGGATCAGCGATGCAACCACGCTGGGGCGTGTTAGATTTTCCACACGCGAATACCAAAGAAGTACGTGAATCAGAGATAAATACCGAGGAAACACACCGAACCGAATCAAGAAAGTTTCATCGAACGGTATGATAATTAATTGTGCATTGCCCGCTATAAATCTCGTCCATCTGGCCGAGCCTTAAACGAAATTTCTATGTAAAACACTTCACACGATCAATGCGCTCCCTAATGAGCGGATTAGATACGATGAATTAATGACGTCAGGTACTAGCTAGTCATTCCGATAATGCGAGTTGCCAACAATTAAATCGAACGATGATTCATAAGTTGGTTTAAACTTGCATGGCATGTTTTATTCTCCACCTACTGCACTTTTCTTTAGGGACTAATGTTTACATCTTTATTATTATTAGGAACTAATTAATCAATTAGAGATGAGTGGCGATTGCATTAAGGGAAATAAAAAAAAGTGCAATCCCTGATCACCGAATTAAAAGTGTTCGAAACTTTCTATACTTCTCACTTTTTCAATCAAATTGAAAAATGAGCAAATTTTAATAGCTAAATTTATTAATTACTACGATTTTTTATATACATACATGTTGGTAATTTATTTCCTTTCTTTACCTTCATTATAGCTCATATTCTTTACAGCATGCTCCATGTATATTGTTGTGTTATATATTTTATATTCTTATTGTTTTGCTAAATATGTTGGTCAACGATGAATAAATAATTTAACTATGCTCCAGTAATTTTAATGTCATTCAAGTCAGATGAATTGCCTGACCTGGGAATACGAGAATATTTTTTGACATGGTGTAATTATAAATCAAATAAAATGAAATATTCGTAATAGTGTAGGTATGCAATAATAATTTGGGCAATCAAAAACAATTTGTATCAGTGTGTATATATATGACATATTACAGTTAAAAAAGTGCATATGGTTTTAATTCGATGACCAGGGACTGTAATTTTATATGATTCAAAATGATACGGTTACCTCTTTTTCGTATTTCATGTGACCCTTCAATATTCCGTATGAAATCATACCAATGATGGTGAAGAGGATCATTCGCTGCATTTGAATCTTGTTGGGAGACCACTTAAATATAACCATGATATGGCTGGAATTTATAAGAATGATACCCAGTATATAAGAATGTGTACAGTTTATTTACAAAAAAAAAACTAAAGTTCTTACTTTTACAAGCATTGCTGTGTCTGATGTTAACAATCAATGCTAATTAAAGAAATGAGAAATCGCTTTTACGGCAACTCAGAATTTACCTCTTCATCGCGTGACTAAATACAAATCGTAATCAATTTCGAGATCGATATCGTTACTATCTATCGCTATATTCAGTGTTATTAATTTAGAAGCACAAATATAGAGACTTTCTATTTGTAAATAGAAATGAAAATAGAATGTTGTGTGGTTTCCAAATCGCAACATAAAATATAAAAAAATTATGGTTCGTTATAGATCGATATAAATTGCGTGTCATGCATGATGCTGCATATAATGTAATGTAATTTTAATCTCCTACACGTAACAATTTTATCGTAATTCTAGTGACGTTTAATGCCACATGTGTCCATTGACGGAAGATAAGCAGATACAGATTTTCACCTTTACTTGCACAACGTTAGACTTATTATTTGTCATTAATTACTTATACTTATTTTTTATTTTATCTCTCGTGAGACAATCTCTATTTCTAGCTCGATATGGTCATCGAATCGTATTTAAAATTTTTCACTGAAATAACGCTTCTTCGAACGGCGAAAGATCTACCGTAGGTAAATGTCCAAAACGATCAAGATGTTATAAACAGAATTTTTATTCTTAGCGATCATTCGCTAATTTTTTCACTTTATTTTCTTCAACTTGTTAAATTGATAACACTTTACATACATACATATACAAAGATATGTACACTATAAGTCGTTAAAACACACGCGATTACGATAAAGACATCTCGTACGTGTAGCTTGCAAGTATTTCCACTAGATGGCGATGAAATCTGGGCAAGATGGCGTCCGGTCAATAGACGAAGAGCAGGGAGGCCGGAGGCGCTCTCGAGGTTCGTGGGTGTTCTCAGCCCGGAGCTGGAGAGCCTTTGAGGCCGTCTATCATTGACATTTTTTTCTCCACCGTAGTGAAACGATCGACACGCGAGTGAAACGTAAAAATGTTTCGTGAGAGAGTGCGCGTTACATATATCTCGGCTTGAACGTGCCGTGTTTCTCGAACTCGAAAGATGCTGCCATGTAAAGCGACGACAGAGGAGGCGCCTTCGCGAAACTGTCAGGAAGATCGTCGTCGTCGTACGTGAGTCAGTGCGCTCGGTCGATTGAAAGAAGGCACGTACGTACAAAATGGCTTCAGGCGACAATGTGGACGTGATCGAAGTGGTCGAGACAAGCTTCTCTGGCCCGGCACAGGCCACGGAGGATCATCTCAGACCGGAACAGTACGCGGACGAGGACAGTGAGTAGCCCTTTATCCACGTTAAAAGTCCTTTGTTGTTTCTCGGACAAGTGTCACGACTTAACCTATAAAAGCAACGCGATTTCAAACGCCTATAACAACGGGTATCGTTTCTCGCAGTGTACGGGGCATTTGCGCCGCGGGACGTGACGAGATAGGCGTGATCGATCGATTTTACCCGATCGGATTTTCGTTTCGCTTCCGCATGCCCGCACTACGTACCGTCCTTTGTTAAGTCGCCAACCGGACAACCCAATATGCTCTTTCAGGGCTACACTGTGCTTAATCCAGTTCACTATTTGACAGCTGATGGGTGTCACCAATCGTATCATATAGTGGCGCCGGACTTGTAAAAATCGTACTCATCTGTCAGACATACTTCTTTTCCAATTTTTTTCATGAATCATCTTTAAAACGCCTTGAAAGTACGACTAATTTTTCCTCCCATTATCGCGTTACAAACACAAAGAAGATGACTACCGAATGAACTTTCACGAAAATAACATCGGTCCGAGTATGAATGAAAGTTGTACGTGGAAAACCGAGTTCTCAAACAGAAAAAAGTTGAATGAATCTACCTTGTGAAGCCTTGTACAGGGGCTGAAATTTAATGATAACGGAAGCAACGGTACCAAGACTTACATATGTCAATAGTGAATCCGCGTCGCAATCACTGTGTGCACGACTTTCGTTTTTGAACTCGGTTAACGTTCCACTTTCTCGCTTCTTTCCCGGAATACACGCGATTGACTCGGCTGGTCATTTTAAGCGTGCGATCTTTCTTTCTTTACATGCATGGTTCCTCCGATATTACTCACATTAGAAACGGGACTTTCGTTCGTTCCGACGCCAACGTAATATGTGTACATATATATATTACGGCGTGCACGTCGAGAGTCGACTGTTACGTGACCTTATTTCGTGTAACGAACATGTTGTTTTCGATCTGTTACAGGTAAATCTACAGGGGATAAGGTGACAACATTTGAAGTAAGTGAAGAAACGTACAAATCTCGCCTTTTTTTCGATACGGTGTGCCACCCGTGAACAAATTTTTGTTTCACGCGCGTTCTGTAGACACTTGCATGCTCTAACTCAGTATACGATGGACGAAAGCCGGAGATAAGTAATAAACACTTCTACGTAGGCATCGCTATCAAAATTCTCGTGGCAACTTTCAACTTGGCGACTATCATCCTTGCGTTCTAATCATTTATTTATTAATAAATTTAACAACGATTAAATTATTAAAAATTCTTGTTTACAAATCATAGTGCAGGTCATATATACGAGATATGAAAATTTGAATCATATAAAAATAATATTGCGCGAAATTCTTTTACATATACTGCCCTCTTTAATTAAGACGTTCTATATATTATTCTTTCATTTTACAAGATACGAAACACAAGCAGAAAGTAAAGAATATTGATGAAATTGTATAAGATAAACATCAATCAAGTACTTTGCTACTAAAATTTCAAAGATTTCAAAAAGTCGAGTTAATCATTTTAATCTGTGAGTGGTTCATGTATATATTAAAGTATGTGAAATTTCCTTATACTTCTAAAGTAAAATTATATTATACAGGATCTTGCGAAGTAATTTAAAACAAAGATGACACAAAAACAATAGTAGATCAGTTTTCTCCAGTTTCGAAATGGTAAATATAGGGCATTTTAAATAAGGAGAACAATATTCATTTAAAACTGGTGTTATAATATAACAAGCAATAAATGTAACAGAACGTTATATAAAACAACGCGCTCCTTAATCATGTAACGCGCGTGCATGTTTAAACGCTTGAATCCCGTGCAATTTATTTTCAAGCAAAAAAAGAATCAGCGCCCGGTAACATAGTAACGTTCTCAAACACGGAAATATGCTTCACAGATGCAGGTGAACATTATGTAAGAAAAATCCTCGCTATCTCTCTGCTGCTTCTATATTTTCACATGTTTATTTCATTTGAATGCATTATTTCACTCAACATGTCAATTTTGCCGCGTCTCGTGTCATCTCTGAACAATTGATCGATACGGAACGCCTCGATTCTTTTCGATTATACAACCCATAGAACCATTCATCATCTGTTTCATTCACGATCGACATTTCGATTGTCAAGATCGAGGATTCTATATTCGCGCCAGCACGTGTTAATCGATTTATCTTCGACGCGTATCGCGACCATCGTCGATAAACGAGACAGATGCTCGCTTCGATTCTCAGATCGATTAAATCGTTGTTTTATCGAGTATCATCATCTATTACAACGTTCGCCGAGATTTTCTGGGAAAAAACACGCGGGAACGTTCCGACAATTGAAATCATTGGTTCGAAATAGCAACGTTTTCAGTAAGATGGTTGAATTCATCTTGCGACGAGATGTATTATGTGTACCACCGGTCTCTAGAGACAAGAATAGTTGTGTAATTATTCATTCGTATGACGCATGCCCGTGTATTTCTTCTTCGGTGCTTCCTCTCGTGCCTCAATGGACAGTGAACATTCGACGCGACATTGGAGCACGCTTCCATTTAACAAACTTAAGAGAAACATAAAATAAAGAATCTTTAATCGTTGAGATGTTATGGAGGACAAAGTGAACGCGAGTAAAGTAATTTTCCTGCGCTATCTTGTTTTCGAGATTACTCATTTACATCGATATCTTCAGCTTTCATTCACTAATTTATTATTCATTAATTTTAGTATATTTTAACATTTAGTTCCGTGATTAAATACAGGCGAGTAGAATTTGTTTTCGTAACTTGTAGATTAGAGATGTATGTACAATGTTTGTAGTGTTTGTAGAATAATTTGGCCTGTTTTTTTTACAGAGCTCGGCAAACCAACATGGCACCACGGGGCCCAAGACCCCTGTGGGGGTGTCGAGAAACAAATCGGAGCGAGAGAGAAAGATCGGTCACAGAAGAGTTGGAGTGGGAGGTGAAATCACGTACAAAAAGGTATTTTGAAGAAGTACAGATATATCGTGTTTTATCGTTTTGTAAATAGTCTAATAATATAAGGAAGCAGGATAAATAGATAAATCCCACTGAACAACTTATTGTTAAAATGATAACAATTAGGAAAGAGATAGATGCCAAGGTTAATAATAACACATTACCTTGGAACATGAACTTGATGAATAACAACAAAAGTGAAAAATTATTATTAGTCTAAAAATACATTAAACTCAGGGTCAAATTAAACTAGGTTTTATTATTGTATTTCATCCACTGTGTAGATCCAAACGACACAAATCATGGGTTCCATCCAGCTAGGCATCCAACATGCAGTCGGTGGTTTGGCTAGTAAACCAGAGCGTGATTTACTGATGCAAGATTTCATGACTGTAGAAACGACGAACTTCCCGAGCGAGGGATCCAATCACACTCCAGCTCATCATTTTTCGGAGTTTAAGTTCAAAAATTACGCACCTATTGCATTTCGTTACTTTCGGGATCTCTTTGGCATTCAACCGGATGACTTTTTGGTAAATATAAATTGGTATATGTATGTTTGTGTTATCTTCTTTCGTTATCGCAAATGAGTTAGGAAAGAACACAATAGATTACAAATTCCGTATGTTCCTGCTCGTAAACGGTCATCGTCTTATTTGTTTGCTAATTAGCGTACATCTAACGACACCATTTGAATATTCAGATGTCGATGTGTAGCGCTCCGTTACGCGAATTATCAAACCCCGGCGCTAGTGGAAGTATCTTTTACCTAACAGATGATGACGAGTTCATCATAAAGACTGTCCAACACAAAGAAGGAGAATTTTTACAGACGCTTCTTCCAGGATATTATATGGTGAGTTATCGAATATCTTTTTAAATATAATGTAGCTTTATATCAAAGATCATCATTGAAGAAACAATTTTTATTTGTAGAATCTAAATCAAAATCCAAGGACGTTGTTGCCAAAGTTCTTCGGGTTATATTGCTATCGGTGTAATAGTAAAAATGTTAGATTAGTCGCTATGAATAATCTTCTGCCCTCGTCGGTGAAATTGCATCAAAAGTATGACTTAAAAGGATCAACATACAAAAGAAAGGTTCATAACTTTGAAATATTTAGATATCGGCTTTGTGAACAGTTTTCCAACGAATAATAATGGAATGGAATAATGGAATATTTCTGCGATTTGTAGGCATCGAAATCAGAAAGATCTAAATCTTCTCCAACATACAAAGATTTAGATTTCATGGAACACCATCCAGAAGGGATCTTTTTGGAGGCAGACACGTATAGTGCCCTAGTTAAAACTATTCAAAGAGATTGTCGGGTGTTGGAAAGCTTTAAAATCATGGATTACTCTTTACTCGTTGGTCTTCATAACCTCGACCAGGCTGCAAGAGAAAAAGCGGTAGATATAATAGAAGTAATACGAAAATATTACTACTCGTTATCAAGGATATAAAGCACACTTTTTCCTATCATAGCAGGAACAGAGATTATCAGCGAGTGCGGAGGAAGAAGTCGGCGAAGTGGGAGGTGAGAGTACAGCACTTACTCAAGTAGAAAAAGAACGGGAACGAGAGGACAGAATAGGAGCCAGCGCTCTGAACCGATCACGAAGCATAAATCGACAAAGGTTGGTTGCGCACAGTACCGCTATGGAGAGTATTCAGGCTGAAAGCGAGCCGATAGACGCGGAGGACGATGTACCGTGAGTATCATGTTTTCATTTCCTCGCATGACGATTGTATACAAAACGAGTGATCTAGTAACGTGATTTTAATTATGTTCGTGTTCCTAGCAGTCCAGGTGGAATTCCTGCTCGTAATGCCCGCGGCGAACGCCTTCTACTTTTCCTTGGTATTATTGATATTTTGCAAAGTTACAGGCTTAAGAAAAAATTAGAACATACTTGGAAGTCGATGATACACGATGGTGTAAGTTCCATAGACTTCCCTTATTTTTCCTATGATGATCGATCTTTCTATGATTGTTTATAAATAAACGTATTATATTGTCATTCATTCTCATTTACTGTTTTGTATATATTTTAAAAAATGTGAATTACCTTTGTTTGCAGGATACTGTGTCTGTACATCGGCCAGGTTTTTACGCGCAACGTTTCCAAGATTTCATGGCGAAGACAGTATTCAAGAAAATACCGTCACGTAAGTACCATCCTAATCAGCCGCTTCTAACAAATTTGACCTCAATGTTAACACTGAACAAGGCTCATTCTTAATTTGTAAGCAATTTTTTTTAATGAGTTACTTACCGTTATATTTTTGGGTTCATTAATATTGACTGACGTTTCTCGTAGTATCCCGTCAAATCGATTTAGCTATATATCGTATAAAGCGTTAAGTACAAGAAAAATGTTAAGCTTTAAGTAGAAATTATAACGACAAGTATTTTTATCACCAGCTGAACGTGATTAATTGAATTTTTCTGTTTATAGTAATAGCATCAATTGCTGTGATTCAACTATATTATAAACAATACAATGTTATCGCATAGTACTTTTTACAAAAAAGAAAAAAAAATGAAAAAAATCTTTGAAACATATTTTAAATGTATGGATAGGTAAATGGGGGTAAATGGAGAGTTCGGAAAAATTAAATTTCTAAGGGTAAAACGCTCAAAAATGTATGATACTTATATATTTACGTGCATAATTCTGCCATTTACAATTAAGTAGCGATGTAATGATCTTGTTTAAGATTCCAATTTGTATAGAACCGTAAGCCATAAGCTAGAGTTACGTATAACTATATATATTTTTTAGCTTTCTTATTATATAAGCGCTATCACTGAACGTTTAAATTTATTTATTCGATTCAGTGAAACATTATTTTATTTGTTCGTAATGCATGATAAGTTCATTATCGAATCGTACCATCAGCGGATCATTCGATTATGTAAATTTTCAATTCCATCGATTCCATTCACACATATCATTCCTTTATTTTTAGTTTTCGGTTTATTTTCCATTTCTTTTTCTACTGAGAAAAGAAAAGAGCTATTCGAAGCGAGAATGAGCGAATATCGATTTCTTTCTATCGTACTATTTATCACAGACAAATTTAGCCGTCCAAAAAGATTCTAATAATCGTAATAGTGACTTAAAGTAATTAAGTGACTGCAGAGAATACGATAAGTCCCGTGCGGATATCCGAAAACTATGTACGCATTTGACTGCGTCTCATATCGAATTTTAGGAAAGTTTTTAAAATGAAATTGTGTTTTATGTGTACGTATAGTATATATGCGACAATATTAATTAATGTTCGGAGAATATAGTTGGCAGCCTCGACGTCGATTTTTCGGATACCTGCATCTCCTTGATAAAGCAACGCTATCGATCAAATATCCTGGGTTTATTGAATGTCAGTTGGTCACTTTTGGGTTTTGTATTGTGGTGTAACTAATTGCTAACACGGCACACATGTTTCTTAATATTTTTTTAATTTCGTTCAATTTCATAACGTTCTTTCAATTCGTTTTTCATTATTTTGTTCGTTTTAACATTCGATCTCATTATTCACTTCGCATTTCGTTTTGAAAACAATCATTTTTTATCTTGAGATGTTTAGTAAAAATGCCATTTCACGAGTATAAAGTAATTAATCCACTGGTGTCCACACACGTAGCTGAGTATTTTGTTGCTAGTAATTCCGCTAATGTCGAGCAAAATTTTGCTAAGTAAAGCACGTAGATTATCGAAGCATCTCGAGAAGCACTAGTAGCGATTACGATCGAATAGTATATAGAAAAAGGAAAAGACTAATCGATAATAAAACATAAGTTTTTTGTGGAAAGCGCATCATTGTAAAGATAATTCCGTAACATTTCTGTCTCTGGAACGTAGCCGTCCCATATGAATAGAATTTTTAACGACATATGCTCTACGTGTATCGAGTGATTTTCAGTCAAGTTTTCCCATCGTCGAAGTTCCTTAATCGTTATCTTATGAACGTGCCAAAGTTTTGTAAAACTATTTCCACGTGTTCCTAGTAGTGTACAAAATAGTAAATGGGTCGGGATTACAGAGGTTTCTATTTTATGAACACGCGAGAGAGCAATCACTGACGACTTGAGGAAGCCTGCTATCAAAACAATGTCATAGATCGCACAAAATTCGTATAATAATCTATATAATAATAGATATAAAAATCGTATAATATTAATAATTGTGAAATTTGTTAATGATATACAGAAGGAAGTTCCAAAGAAGAAAGATTATAAATCTTTTATATACATATTTACCGTAATCATTTTTAAGTATCACTGACAGTTATACAATATGAAATAATTTTGTGCGATCCATTGTAAAGTTTAAAAAAACTCCTTTACGGCGTGTATAGTCGAGTATATTTTGGCAAAGCTAGTTAGTACGGTATGGATGTATCAGAGAGAGTATACGAGAGAGAATGTGAGAGAGAATTAAATGGTAGAAGTAGATCACGTTCTTTTTTATTGTGAAAATATTCAGCTATCAGCTCAACGTGGACACCAATGTACATATTTATATATTTTGCAATAAACATTTTCGCTGTTTACAACTTCATTTCATTTATAAAGCCTACCCGTACATATTATGTTTTATTTTTTCACTTTTCTCTCTCATCATCATTTATCATTCTGCTTTTATACTTTATTTTTCTTTTCCTACCGATATTTATTTTATCAATTAATATTCCCATTACTATTTACCATTACCATCACCGCTATATTACTGCTTTATTGCAACGTATACTGTTATCAAACACTATCTCGTCATCCATTATAACACTTCACGTTTCCTTCATCGTAGTCATGGGCTCATCTATAAGATTTTATTTTCTGCACTATACCGTCGCGTGACACTTTATGTACTGTCTTAAATAGCATATCATGCGATGTGTTTGTTGTTTGTGTTTAAACGTATATACGTTTGGGTTTTAATCGCCACATGTTTACCACGTGTACTTTGCGATGCGATCACCTACTAAAGTACGGAATTCATGAAAGAACAAAAAGATCAACGAGACGATTTTCTATCGATCCCTCTTACCTTCATCATCTTTTCGATGCTATAAAAACATTCTTCCATCTTTTTGCTTTTTTTTTGTAGATCTTTCGTTCGATCGAAATGACCAATTTATTTGAATTACCATAAGTTTTGTATTTCGTTCTGAAGACACGTTACTGGTAGATATCTCGCGCGGGAATGTGGATTATTCGAACGAAAACGTGGAATTTGTTTGTATTACGCGATCTATTTATTACGGCACCATTATTAATCCATGTTCTTAAAAGATCACCTCATTTAACGTGAACGTAACGTGAGATATTATTATAGCTGAATCAAAAGTCAATCAAATTTGAGTTAACATCTTTCAAATTAGTTAAGTAATGTTTAAGATCCGTAAACTCACGCCACAAACAGAAAGTTATTCCCTGAGAAACACGTTAGTGGGACTAACGAGCCGCTATTTCAAATAAAAAAACAAATCGTTTTCGCGCTCTTACCATACAATTGATATTCGGATCAGCATTTTATAAATTAAAGTTTCACAAGTAAAAAGAATATATGTATAAGATCAAATAAATGTATTTACACGTTCGAATAATCAAGCTTTCATCGCGATGAGAATATCCAATCGTTGAAATGTAAATTAACTCACGATAGGACGTATAAAAAGATAAACGATACACTGTATTTATTTATTTAATCATTTAATCATTTGATTTACAAGATCATGAATGGTGGTGCTCTTTTACCGTCGCATTCTCCTTCTTTCTCTCTCTTTCTCTCTCTCTCTCTGTCTCTCTCTCTCATACACTTTCTCTGATCTACGATTCTATTTCGAAGCAAGATCGTAAACCACGCTTTCCTTTATGTTGCTATTTTGATTCTCGACAGTCCCTATGATCTATCGATCGTTTTAATAATTCCGGTATATATAAAAGATGTTTAAGTACGGAGTTAGCTAAATGTTGATGTTTTTGTGTCCCGTGCACTTCTTTTCGTGTCAACCCCCAATGACCTGATCTGACCTGCTACCGATCGAAACTCGAAAATCGAATACCAAAAGTGGACCTGCCTGAGATTAAGGGGAATCATCGCAAATTCCGTAACCTCGTCACCAGCTACATAGGTAACTTTGTCTGTCTGTTCGTCCATCTGTCTGTCCATTTTTGTATAGTTGTACGTATAGTTGTGTTTTTTTATTTCTCTCTTAACTCTCCGTCTTTTTTAACTTTTCTTTTGTGTCTCTCTCTTAAATAAATTAACGTCGATCGTTTATATATGCTTGTATGCGAACACATTTTTCTCTCTCTTTCTGGTGTCGATCTGGTTTGTTGCTCCTTCGAGTCCCTTAAATTGCTCCACGATATTTTTCTATCGTCGTATTGCTGGTTTTTTTTTTATCGATTTTATCTTTGGTCTGTGTTTTATTTTATATTTCTTTGTTCTATATACTTACTGAACTATCAATATTCTTTCTATTTGTACCCGATCGAGTTTCAACTAATTTAGGCGCTTTTCTCTTTTTTCGCAAATACAGTCTTTGCTCAAAGTGAGTTTTTCTATATTGAAATTCAAGTAGCCACAGATACGTAGAACTTTCAGAGTACTGGTTTTTCCTAGATAATACCTGTATCTATTGTCTGGCATGTGAAACCAATCTTTTTTTAGCATTTGTGAATCGTAGATTTAAGATGTTACACACATTTACTTGTAAGTAAGAAAGATGGTAAATGTAAAATGCTTTCTTTGCAACCCTCTATTATTTTCTTTTCTTTTTATCCAATCTGAACTTTAAAATGATAACATTCAAATGGAATTGCGTGTAACTGCAATCTGTTTCCCTTGTATATTGTATATAACGTTAATCTTCTGTGATATGCTTATTGTTTGTGGGTTTGGAGTCTTCTTTTTGATTTTTCTTTTCCTTGTTACTTTATTTTTAATCTCTCTTTGTATTTTGCCAGTGTTCAATACTCACCGTCACTTTTTTCTTTCATAACTAGACACTCTTTTCCAAATAGAAAATTTACACTCGAAGAATTCATATTTGCAACGCTTCTTTGATTGTCTTTCTCTTTTATATCTAATCGAACTTTCCAACATTATACGAACACATGTATATACGTTTGATATTGCAAATGTAATTTTAGATAATTTATACATTGGATATGTAAAATGTACTCCGAACATCTTTGCTGATTATATCGAGAAAAGCGTATTCCACGCTTGAAAAATAAATTCATAATTTATATATATATATATATATATATATATATATATATATATTTGTATACATACTTAACGTTTCAATAATCTCGTATAGTTGGCAAAAGAAAGGAGTGCAGAAGTTGTAGAAAAAATTTGATCGAGTTTTCCGCCCTCGTTCTGATTTTCTCTATTGCTTTTTGCATCGTGAGATCTGCGTGCCTGGTTCGAATTCTCTCCCTTTCTTGTTATCACTTTCTCACACTTTTCTCTTTCCGTCCTTCTTTTTTAAGCTTCGACACGTTCACAATTTTTCAAGTACACCAAGTAATCACCCAACTCTTGATCAATGACCCTTTTTTTCCGCCAGAATTTAGGTCAACCTCCTCTCTAAAAGCATCTAAGGAACCACTATCCGATCCTATTTATAATCGCGATCGAGTTTTTATTATCGTACCGCCGATTTAGACGACGTATATCCGAATTTTCGTTAGGAACACTTTTGTCTAGAACATAATCCACACAGTATATATATATTCGCATACTCACACATCACCCCGTTTTTTAACTATGAAAACCACGAATTTAAACCCAATATCGAAGCATACTCTCAAATTACGTATGCAAGTTGTGAAAAGCAGAACGACGGTGTTAAGTGCACCTTTATTCGCTTATTTTTGCTGCAATCGCAAAATTACAGAGGTACACCGAGTGTTCACAGTATTACGTATTATGGTTTTTCTTATGACTGATAAATCCATGAGAGAAGATGGAAGAGGACAAAATGCAATTTAGTATTTCTTATGATAAGCAATATAGAATGGAATAATATAGAATTCTTATGAGTGATAAATCTATGAGAGAAAATGGAAGAGGACAAAATGCAATTTAGTATTTCTTATGATAAGTAATATAGAATGGATTGAATATATTTTTTTAAAATCATGATTTAAGTCATAATGACGAGACCATGAGTGTTATTGATATAGTTACATATAATTCTTGGTATATTATATGAAAGCGGTTATTGAAACGAATTCAACAGTCTATAACACAATAGAATTTGAGGTCTCTGAAATAGCGATTTTATAACAAATTCCTATCGTTTTCAACATGAAAGGCATAAAAAACAGCAAAGGAAACCAATGCATCGAATATTATTACTTCAATAATTATCAACAACCTCTTTCATACGATGAAACGACAATTATAGACATTTAATCATAGCTTGCTCCATCACAAAACCATCACAAATTTGAAAAATATATTTAGACCATCATATTACGTATAAGAAATAGTACTATGTGCAATTTATATAAAAATTTGATCCTTTTCTGCATTTCTCATGAACTTATCAATTACACAGGAGAAAAACGCTGAGAAGTAATAGCATGAACACTATTTCTATGGTCCAATTGAAACCGTTTGAGGAAATTCTTCCCATAATCGACTCAACAATCCTGAAGAAAAGAAAAGAACGTCTGGTTGCGTGCCTTAGCTCTGCCGTTCGTTTCCCTCCCGTACATGAGAATAATTTCCCAGAGATCCGTAGCACATTGTCGAGACTCGCGGGCTCGTTCTAGTTAACTTTGTTGTCCGGATTCTAATCAGACCTGAACACAACGTATACAGCGATACAGTCTGATAGAAACCGATAGAAGCCGTGGTCACGCGTGTTCTAGCGAGTAGAAATGTTCACCGATCGCGATCGATCGAACATTTGTGAACGCCTGTTCGCCACTATACGTTGCCACTGTGTCCATGTACGTATATATATATATATATATATATGTATATATATACACATATAGTAACGGACAAAAAACAGTTGAAATATAAATGGTATGAAAATTATCATAATTTTTACAAAACAAAATCGTATCTGACAAGAACAGGTGATGGTCAGCAACATACAGCAGTAAAAAATATTTAATAGGAAAGTCACTAATATAAGCACATTTAGCAACTTTAAACTTTACTCTGTCCGCTATTGTATGTACATACAGAGAGACATGTACAACAAAGAAAATGTAGCGTGTAGCACAAGTGACACACACGTAAATCTAACTCTCTGAAGATTATAGAAAGACTAAAAGGCCCTCTCGCTTTTAGATCGGTCAGATCGATAGTAAGAGGGAAAAATAGAAAAGCTTTCGGTGTTGTGTCAGCTTAACTATCGATATGTCGTAGACATTGGCGAGGAGATTAGATGAACAGACGAGGGTAATTCCTCGTTTTGCAGTAGTAGTTTCGTTTGTGCCTACCCCTGTCCGATAACGTAGAGAGATCAAAGAAGCGTAGCTCCAGACGTTGTGGAGAAAAAGTTTATTAGACTTAGCCGTGACAAGCAGTGCTGTAGCGAGATTCACTTTACATGGGTGTTGATAGGAAGTAAATTGGAATTTTTAGTTAAAGAAAAATTGGATAGTTCACGCTTTGTGGTATGTGTAATATTCGACATTTTATTATAACATATTCAAAATCCAGTTGGTAATTTGGATGTAGTTTTATGTTTTACTTATTTATAGTGCAATTAATACTAAATTAATATTTAATGATTAACAATTTCTTATCTATAATGAACAAGTAAATATTGATGTTTCTTATCGGTGGATATTACTATAATGTGGTATAACATGGTAGAAAATTCTATTGACCACATTGACAGAATATTATCTCAAAATATACCTGTGATAAATTGGAATTTTTAGTTAAAGAAAAATTGGATAGTTCACGCTTTTCGACATTTTATTATAACATATTCAAAATCCAGTTGGTAGNTTTGGATGTAGTTTTATGTTTTACTTATTGATAGTGTAATTAATACTAAATTAATATTTAATGATTAACAATTTCTTATCTATAATGAACAAGTAAATATTGATGTTTCTTATCGGTGGATATTACTATAATATGGTATAACATAGAAAATTCTATTGATCACATTGACAGAATATTATCTCAAAATATACCTGTGATAAATAAATCCAAATATAGATGAAATATATATATATATATATATATATATATATTTCCATGATGAAAACCTCCTATATGATAAATAGGATGTCCCAAAAAGATTCAAAAGAATCGAACGAAATATAATAAAAAGTCGAGATAGGACCACAAAGGATTATTCGAGAGACCTAGTGGAAAAATGGTACAAGTGCATTTTTCCCGAAAATTAGATAAGTAGAAAAAACAATATATACATACGTATGATCTACACTTTAACTGAACTTAATAACACTGACCAACCCCATGCAAGGCGCATTAATTGCGATACGGTGTTGCAGTAAATACGGTGCGAAAATAGAATGTCCGTAACGCAATGGCACGTGCGTAATGCGTTTCGCGACATACACGGCGTACACGAAGCGCAGCGAAGAACTTTTTCAAAACAAGTACGACGCTTCACGCATAAGCTAACACTTGCTACGGTACTGACGTCAGCTTTTGTAGCATTAACTCGTTTGATATCCCCCTTACGATACATAGGCACCGTTTTGAGACTTTTTTTTCCAATTAATCGTTCCGATTTCCATGAGTATTATCGATGTTCTTAATCCTGCACATCGATTCCATCTACATCGATTACAAAGGTGCTAACAACATATCGATATGTGTTTCAGCGTTGAAACATTCCCCATCGAAGAGAAAAAGCATAACCAGGCCTCTCAGGCCCTTGGACGGCGACTTCGATTCAACCGGTGAGTTTGTCTCATGATTTATATTCCCTAGAAATTCATTTTTTCCCAATATCTGTTTCTAATTCGTTTCGTAAGCTTCACGCGGTCTGACGTGACCGCAGGTTTCGCGATTTCCGGACCATTTCAACGAGCTACATCAGTTTTATGATATTTTCTTATTATTCATTCTTTTTTTATTTGAAACACTTTGCACGTGTATTTCAAGAATGATATACCTCAACAACAAGTTCTTCAGAAAAAGCAGAGAATTATTTGGAAGCTTGCAAAGAAATTATTTAACTGAATATGTGCATAATGGTCAAATAATAAACGCTAAACAATAAAATGAAATGTTATTTTTGTAATTTTCCACTCTTGTTCTTTCCATGTTTTTCTAACACAGAACTGAATTATTTTGATAATGTCACTTTTCAAATATACATACCACTTGTTAGTTGTAACTGCAACATGGAGAAGATCGTTTTACAATTATTATAGTCGAGAAATTGGATCTGGTCCGGGAATCGCGCAGATGTTATACGAACGAATATTCTCCACTATTTTATTATTGGCTTTGCGCTGAATTTCACATGTGTAGCCAGGCACAGCGATCAGTGCAATAAACTTAGATCCGGCATACCAATGTTCCCCGTGTCCAAAACATTCACCACGATCCCTGTCAGCGTTGGCGCCACGAAATGCCATTGAACCACCATCCTCTATCAGCCGTTCCTTTTGACAAGATATTCTGCCGCTTTTACGAAGATTGCTCGCGCGTGCTTTCACGTGTTGATCACGTATGCCTGTTCGTATTTCGTGTTGGTAGGTAATCCATTATTTTACGATCCTATTAACCCTGCGGAAATCGCGGTTCATCTGATAGATATTGGATGTACATATCGTAAATACGACATATTTCCACCATAATGAAAGTACAAAGACTGGGGTACTGAGAGGGAAAGGAGAAAAAACTGTGGGTAAAAAAATAAAGGGGAAGTTAAAAAAGAAAGAAAAATGGTGTAACGGAAAGGAGGGGTGTAGAGAAAAGGAAAGAAAGGCTACAAAGCAGGAATGAAAAAAATAGAGAATGAGAAATTTTGGGAAAGGAAGAGAGGAAGATAAATATGGAAGAAAAGTAGAGAAGTAAAGGAAAAAATGATGAAGAGCGTTGAGTGGTGGAGTATAAACTGTGGAAGTTTAAAGAAAAAAGTAGAGAAACTAAACTACTCAGAGTAGCGCATGTCTTTTTTCCTACTGATTTCATAGTATACATAAGCAGAAATAATCTAATGTCTGTTTTAATAATCTACTTTTTTGACGTTATATCGTATCTACATTAAGAAAATTAAATATACTTCATATATTACATCTAGTTTTTAAATCGCAACCTCCGCAGGGTTAAATTTGATCTCGTATGAGTAAAACTGGGAAATAGTATGGTTCCCATCGAGACAAACATTTTTTATTAGAATTTCATTCTCATTTCGCAATTGATTTGATCATTTTAAACTCGCCAACAAACTATAAAGTAACCAAATCGCGTGACAATATCTCGTAAATCCGATACAATCGATAGATACATCGAAGAATTTAATAAATCGCCAGCAATAAAGAAAAAGACATCAAAGAATACAATTCAACTCTATCGTGAATTATTGCGTATCGAAAATATCGAGAATTTATGGCTCTATCCGCCTGTCAATCGTCCCATCAAAATCCGTTTGATTCTATCTGCAGACGCAAATAACGTACGTACACAGCTTTCTATCGTGAATGTCAGTCGAATGCGCGCATTCCGACCATCGAATCCTTCTCTGTTTTGCCTCGAACGTCCCTTGCTCGAATCCCTGTTTTATTTCGGGACATCTTCGATCCGTGACTGGACAGAGAGACTTTGGAAATCAGAGGGCAATAAATCGACGTAGATGGTCTCTGTACGATCACGAACAATGAAAACAATGAGAACGTGGACGTGGCTTTGTAGAAAATGTCGAAAGAGAAAAAAAAAAAAACGCGGAAGTTTCTCTGTCCGATCAAGAGTCGCACACATGGTGATACGGTAATGGTACATGGTGTTGTATGGTGGTTTAGCGGTGCCGACAACCGGAACTTCGACAATGCATGCTACGTCACCCACGAAGGCTGGTGAGTCTCATACGATCATTTATTTTCCTAATATCCGTTTAATATCGTTGTCTCTCTTGTGTCGATTAAACGTCCAATGAAGAATCCTCGACATTTCTGTAACATCTAGTACGGTGAAAGAATAAGTGAGATAACAATAACAACATATATGTAGTAGGAATATTTGTGATAAAATCGAAAGAGATATCTAGAAATATTATTGAATCAATCATTATCACTGATAAAGCAGTCTCGAATGATAGCCATCCGTTGTTCTATTGTTACGTACTTACATATTAATATTTTCTCTCTAAACGAGCGATGTCACGTTGCTTCGAAATTTTAAACGATCTAGACACCCTTGCACAATAGCGCTAACATCGTTAATTAACACTAGAACTACCGATAGTTAACACGAAGCTATTTCAACCAAAACCAGTGAAAATGACTGGTCTTTAAAATATACCTGATAATAGAATATTTTTATATTTATTGATTTATTACTTTCTTACACAAGCAATTCCATGTTATGTAGTACATTTTTAGTATTATTAATCCATCTGGGACCATCATCCCTAAACGAGGGTTGACAAATTTATAAAATTGTAGAACCAGTCGTTTTGACTGCTGTGACATTTCTAGCGTTAGCATCTAGCGATCTAGCGATCGATCCGGAATTTTCCTGATATCTGATATCATCATATTGAATGATACGCGGTAAAAATTTAAAAAACGTGTGGCAAGTTGTAGAAAACGAGGAAACTGGCTAATTGGGGTTCGATAAACAGATTGCAGGACTCTTTTACACTTTGATAAGTATCAGCCATTTTGACTGGTGTTGGTATAAGTAGCTTTAATACAAAATTATTTTCAATTTGAATACATAAAAGACAAAATACAATTCATTATATTATTCTTTTAGTTATCGTTGCGAAAGTCATGAACATGAAGTAGGAATTTGAAAATAAGTTTGTAAAACCAGTCAATTGGGCTGGTGTGGTAGTTCTAGTGTTAAAGTTTTCAAAGTGACGAGAGTTACAAATTATCAAAACTAGAAATTACTTTTGCAAAATAATGATTACCCTATTTTATTTAAAATTATGAAATAGAATCTTATAACCTGTACCTCCTAAATCGTCGTCGATTCACTAATAAATATAATTAGAGTTGGTAAATTATTGCCCAGAGGAACTCTGAAATGCTTTTTGTCGAAAGACATTTCATTTCCATGCAACTGAAATGAATCACCGCGAATATCAAACTCGCACGCGATACGAAGATTTTCGGTTGAACGACTTCTCGAAGCAACGTTGCACGATTCGTATCGCCACGCGACCTCTCACTCACCCAGCTTCTCTGTTTCTGTCTGCCCCATCTCTCTGTCTCTCTCTGTCTCTTTATCCGACTTGATCACCGTTGTCGCTGTACACGCAACCCTCGTGCACTCGATCTACCCGTTTCCGGCCACCATCGTACGACCTTGGAAACCGCCCATCCTGGACGACACAACGAAAACAGTAACCCCGACAGACGCTGCAATCAGCACGACCAGCACGGTGATGTCAACCGGTTCCGCGCCAATCGCCACCTCCACCCCCGTGAACTTCGCCGCGGGCCCGGTGAGTCCGCCTCCGTTGACCTTGGCCGCGGGTCCAGGCCTTTCTCATCACGAGCCACCGGTGACGACCTCAGCGGCCAAGGTCACGAGCTACCCAGCAGTCCTGAAGGGCAGGACCGCCGCCAGTCCACCGATTCCGAATTTGGTACCCTCCGGCAAGATTCCACCCCCTGTTCCTCCAAGAGGTACCGGTCAATCGAGGACCACGAGGTCCTCTGAGGAGCACCGTGGCCCTGGAACAGCCACCTCCACGTCCTCGATGACATCCAGCCGAGGTGACGAAGCAGCCATAATCACGAGATACCGCTTGCATGAAAGTTCGAGCATCCTGCACCATCTTCCCACACCCGATTACATTTCCACCGTTTCTGCTGCGTCCGCCGTCACTACTTCTACTACTACTTCTACTATCTACTCTGCCGCTACGTGTACTACCTCTTCTTTGCTGTTCTCCGCTGGTACCACCACTACCACCGCCACCTCCAACACCGCAAACTATTACTCCGATTATAAAAATGCTACCGATACATTCACTACTTCTATGTCCACCACCGTCAATACCAACGTGTTGCATGCGCGTGCATCAACTCCTGCATACCTACCCCCGCGATACGACAGTCTGATGTTGCACGATCGAACGACCGACGTGGCTGCAGCTGCCTTGCAAAGCATTCACGAGGAACAAACGCCCATGCGTTGGAATGACCGTTGGCCGGCCGAGGATGTTTACGAAGAGGAGGAGGAATTCGTGAGCGTGGAGAAGGTCGATGGTTCGTACGTGATTAGAACCAGCCCTTATCCGTTCAGACCAGAGAGAGGGAACTTTAAGCGAAGGGAGAAAAATATATCAAGTAATGTTGAAGATTCTGTAGATAGCGGAGAGAAGAGAACCACGAGCTCGAAGGCTGATCACATGGCCAAGTTCACGTACTTCTTGAACCCTGCCTCTAGACCAGAACTAACGAACTACAAAATGTCGCGGAAGGATAAGAAGCACTCGGAGACCTACTACGAGCGAATGAAGAGGAAGCAGAAGGAAGTGGAATCCTCGATCACGACGATCACGACGATGGCACAAAGAAGCAAGATCGAAGATAGAATCGAAGCTGCCAAGATGGACGCTACGATAAGTAAACAAGAAGAGGCTCCTGAGAAAAAGATCGAAGTTCAGAGGCTCATGGATCGGAGAAGGGATAGTAAATTGTTGAGAAAGATCAGAGAAAAGTCTGCTCAGAGAAGGAAGAAGTTGGCTCCTGAACCATCGCCAAAAATGCAACCTTTCAGCGATCTAACGACGGTGAATGATAATTTTGAATATTTTGAGAAGAAGAGGAAAATAGACACTGGTAAAACTGCGCCTTCGCTTTCGCCTTCGAAACCTGATTATAGAAATGATGGGAATTTGAACAAGTCGACGAGTGATGTGAAAATGTTGGAAAATAAAGAAAACCAGATTGTTCTTAAGAGTGATACGAGGACCTTTTTGGTTACGAAAGTTGATGAAGACGTTCCGATAAAATTGAAGAGTATTGACATGGTTTATTCGTGTGAGAATGTGAGAAAAATTGATACCAGAAATAGTAAAACATTTATAGTACCTAATAAAGTTCAAGTAGATCAAATATCTGAAAAATCGAGATCGAATCCCAGATATAATGAACAGCTGAAAAAGAGCAAGAATGAAAATTTTAATATTCTAAAATCTCTGACCAAGTCTGATAAATCGCAAGGCGAGTTTCAAGAACATCCTTCAAACATTTTGATACCTAATTCTTCCTTTTTACACGGCTATGGAAAGTCTCAAAAGAAAACGTTGTAACCAAGGAAAAAGCTAGTGTTAAACTTAAACATTTTTTTTATCGGTATAAAGGGACCAAAATATGAAAATATCTAAGGGATCGATAGGATATTTGAAGTATTAAAAAATGTACAACATGGAACACAGTGACGCGAAGAATTAAAGGAAGTTTCGATTTGGAACCTGAAAATGAGAAACATACTCTGAAAGGAGTATTACTCAATTAGCATATTCTAAAACAAAACTTTTCTCTCCCGCATGCGCAAATACACTTTGCGTTATTCTTTCTGTTTTTTCATCTTTCATTACACACACTCTCTCTTTCTTTCTCTCTCTCTCTCTCTCTCTCTCTCTCTCTCTCTCTCGTCTGTCAATCTGTAACGATATAGATCTGTTTAACCAAAGACTCATGCAGAAACAAGAAAATATTTTTCCCACTATTACTTCTATGAGAACGAAGGAGTTAGTAGTTTTAATGTTTAGGTATTTTCTACCACTAGATGATGCACTTTGTCGTTACTGTTCTATTGTATACTCTGAGCTCGATGCCGTATCGACGTCGATTTTATAGCGTCGACGAGGTATCGTTTGAAATGTCGGGCCCGACTATCCTCGGCACGCAGAAGTTCCACGTTTGAGAATGTAGTGCGTGTAAGAATTGGTTTATTTCTGGTCTCGATTGGAGTATATTGTATTCCTGCATGCGTAGCGATCTTCTATCCGTTGATAGGACAATAATAGACGTAACTTATGAAAACGTAATCGGAAAAGATTTTTAAATGTTATTATTATATTTTGAAATATTTCGATCTTATTCTATTTAGTATCTATAGAACTTGATATAGCTGTTACGATTATCTATTATAACATTAAAAGTCAGTACTAATTGTTCGACGATCGTTTGAACGTTTAACTCTTCCTAGGCAACCGATCACAGTATTTCACTGGGGAATTCCCGCGAAACGTATTTCTATTTTTCCCGAACAACATTTCGAACCTTTAATTTAAAGGCTGGTTGTATAATTTAGTAGAGACTTTAAGAAATATTGCAGAATCTTTTTCTATTTTTTGAAAGCCTAGTAAAGACCTAGTCAGGCCATAAACGATCTATCTTGCCTACGAAGAATAAAATATGATTGCATACTAAGAATGAAAGTAAAAGATCAAAGTTTCCTGAAAAAAGATTACAAATAGTTACGTCTATATGTAAAAGGTGTATTTAAAAATTGTCAGTCCTGTTGTGCATTGTTTGGTTGTCTAAACAGGACAGAATCTTATTGGTGTGTTTGTATGGTGTGCTGTTGTACCACAATAAAGGGACGTTCACACGAGTCTATTATGTACGGTGCAAATACCCTTCTCCGAGTAAAATATCAAGTTGCCGTATGACATGTTGGCTAAGTAGTTTACTGTTTGTGCACCTCTGTAGACACGCAAGTAAATGTAGCTTTAGAATGGCAATATATGTTTAACTGTTGTCCCACTACGTCAAGTTAGAATGGCTTATTCGAACTGACTTCAATAGGAAGTACTGATTAATTTCTAACGTCACGATTATTTACTCGAACAGCAATGTTGCTGCCAAATTTAATAGCCTAAATTTAATTAAAAAGTGTTCAAAGTACGCTTATGCAACGGAATCTCATTCGCACTGTGTATTGTTTAATAAACGTTAGAAATGCTCGTAATTTTATTTTTTAGCAATTGCTTACTGTGATCAATGGTAATACAGCGTCAAGTAGGTAGCATTCAAATCCTTTCCAATCGTCTCCTGTTAGAAAGAAGTAGTTTTCAATTTTTCACGTCCGTTTCTTTGACCCGATAAAATAACGTGGAAAACTTTAATCGTGGATTATTATATTCTTAGTATTTTACACGGTGTAAAAGTGAATATAAAATGCAATATTAATAATTAACACGGGTGTATTTATTTGTTTGCTTCAGCACAATGTAACAAATATTTATTATACCGGGTTAGCAAAATTTGCTCAAAATTGTTGGAAATATTTTTTATTTTTTCCCCTCTGAAGGACGGTCTTTCCACGCTAACGACTCTCCCCTGTCCTTAGAACCCTTGACGACAAAGCAAGCACACTATATCGTGTTCATTAGGGCTAACTGTAGTGCGCTTTTTGTAGGTGGCACCCTTCCTTCCACTTGTTCCACCCCGCCCCCGCCCTTTGACGATGCAGTGCGCTCAAATGACCAGACCTTGGCTTCTGGTGGTCAACTTCAACAGGGTGCACCGACCACGATCTTAACGAGCAGTCTAAGCAGTGCTCACTCCAAGCAAAACAAGGTTGTGCACCATGTTACTCTCACAAAGACTTATCACGATGCAGTGAGGTGAGCAAACTTTTATTTTCTTCCATAATTTCTCGTATTTATCGAATTAAATTAAATATAAAATATTGAACATTTATAACAAAACAACAACCGTATATACTTCCAGATGATACAGCGATTTTATTGTTTGTATTTTCAACAAAATAATTTGCAAATTCCCTATGCAATTTGACATCAAATTAAATTACAAAAATAAAGGATGACAGTCCTTCGAAACCAAAAACTTGTGGATAATTATACTTAGCGATAAAAATCGTAACTGTCGTCAATTCTTTAATGCGTCAAAATGACACACTGATCTTCCTACCGTTAAACCAAAATTTATTCGCAAATTGTTCGAAATTTTAAAGAATCGTCTCCTGTATCACTTTCATTTTATACCCAATTTTGTGCCTGTACATTTTGTCTTTAACCCTTTCGCTTCGACAGTGCAGTCCGCCGAAGTACTGTCACTGACCGGAAGCGCGCGCCAGAAATGCGCACAGTGTACGTTTTCCTTAAATAACAATAATTCTTGTAAGAACCGTATATGAAATATCGTTTCACTGTCAATGGATTTAACAGATTTTTTAGCAGGAAACAGTATACGATCGTTTGGATGTTTGAAATATATCGCGTAAAACGTTATAATGTTGTTTCAACAATGAGTAACTTTTAAGGGGGTGTCCTGAATTAGAATGTTCTAAAACATCGTCTTTTTGTGATTTTTTTTAAAGGGAAAGAAAGAAATGAAGTTATCGAATCTTGAGGTATGGTTTTATGTATATTTAACGAATACAAAAAAATTTTGTTTAAAGTAAAGAAAAAAGTATAACAAATTTCTAACGCTATTTAATGGGCTGCAGTTTTCAATCGGTGGGAAAGATCCACCTCGTAATTCTTGAGTGAAACAAAAAACCAAAAAAGGATTGAATTATTATATATTTTTCTTCTCGATGAACTAAAAAAGTTCGTTAAAAAGTTTATTTAAATAATTGTTATAGCACCTTAAAGTTTTTTTTTTCTTTTTATGAAACACATTTTTTCTTCAATCCCGCCAAAATTTTTAATTTCACACTATTTTCTGCCTTTTGTTTAGTTCATCCAGAAGAAAAATATATAATAATTTAATTCTCTTTTGGTTTTTTATTTCAGTCAAGAATTACGAGGTGGATCTTTCCCACCGATTGAAAACTGCAGCCCATTAAACAGGGTTAGAAATCTGTTATAATTTTCTTTTCACTTTAAACAAAATTTTGTTGTACTCGTTAAATATATATAAAACCATACCTCAAAATTCGATAACTTCATTTCTTTCTTTCCCTTCTAAAAAAAAATCACAAAAAGACGCTGTTTTAGAACATTCTAATTCAGGACACACCCTTAAGAAGTGATTAATCCAATATATCAATAAAATCAACAGAAAATGTTCTGCCCATAATCAAAAAATATATTATTGACTACACATGGCATTGGTATATGCCCGATATATGGGGTGCCGAACCCAGGCCATTTCGTGGATGTCGTCTATAAACGACGCTCGTACCCACAGGTCATCTCGCCTATAAGCGGCACCCGAAGCGAAAGGGTTAATCATCTTGAAGTTAATTTTTATCGCGGAATAATCTTCTCGAAATTTCTTCTCGCTTTTATTTGTCACGATAGAACTATTCATAATAGCAATGCGCTAATTATTTCGAGCAGCGTAAAAGTCTTTCGAAGTTTGGAAATTCACACGAAACACATGATTTTGAAATTTTTGATACTAAACATAAAACAATGAAATACATCGTAGTCGATTAATATTTCAGCATATCCGACGTACACTTGGAAAGCAGCGGTAGCGGAAGCGGAAGCGGCGGAAGGGAAACGAAATCTTCGTTGAGCGTAGAAAGCGGTGGTAGTAGTCGAGGAGGTGGAGGTCTGACCTGGACACCACCCGCTGGCAGCGCCGAGGGTTCTACGCCCACCTGGACAGAGGGCACGCCGTCCTTTACCGAGAGTTCCAGCAGCGGTGACGCAGGTAAGTTCCCGTACGCGCTCAACATCTACTACGCCACCTGAAGGCTCCCACTACGTGCCTCGAGGATTCCTTCGTTCTCTTCTTCTTGTTCTTCTTCTTCTTCTTCTTCTCTTCGACCTTCGCGACAAAAGGATTTGCATCGGGCGCGACCATCCCGTTGATTGCCCTGTCGATTTATAACGACTGACTGGGAAAATAAGGTGAAATGATATAAAATTTCAAGTAATTTAACATAAAATTTGAAAAATTATTGAGATCACATTTAGGCTGTAACCTAAATAAGATCAGACTTCTACTTGTTACTTTTGAGAGGCTGGTATTAGTCATGAAAGTTTCCATGCACTTTATAAGAGCGATATTTTGATGAAAATAAAATTTTGCCAAATTTTATTGTCATTCGTCTATTTTATAACAAGAGGGATAATTACAAGATATTTCAAAACCAAAAAAGTTTCCATAAAATATTATTTAATCTATTTGAAATAATAATACTGCATATATACATTGTTTTCTTGTATGTTTGAATATTTTCATAAAATAACTTTGAAAACACTAACTTTTATTATGATTATATTTATCATTTATTTTTATATAATTTACAGTGACTCACGAAGTATTCTTACACTTACAAATTTCAATTAATAAAACGAGGTGTACTAAACTAATTTGTTAAAATAATTTGTTATCTATAGTGACGGGAAAGTGTCAAGATTACGTCAGTAAAATTTGAAAACCATTCAATAATATACACAGCAGTTATGATACATTTATTACAAAAATTTATGAGAAGTGTCTCACAAAAGTATTCGAACGCTGCGATAAAATGATAGTTTTTCATCTTCCTTTGCACCGAATGTGAACAACATTGCTAAATGAAAATATTGGTACGTTCGCTTGATGTTAGGATATCGTTTCAGTAACAGTAACGTAAAGGTGTGCACAATAGTATTTAAAATGAATACCAAAAAGTCTGAAACAAAAGTGTGAAAGAGAAATGATATTCCGATTGCACGAGGACTGCAAATCATATAACGAGATTGCCGGAATTGTGAACAGAAGTAAGTCCATAATACAATATATCATAAAAAAGTCAAAGAACGAGGGAACACTTGCAAACAAAGCTCTATCAGGTCGACCAAAAAAATTGACTGGAAGAGAGGAGAAAGTTATCATTCGTGAATTAAAAAAAAATCCTACCACATCCGCTACTCAACTCGCAAGTATAGCAGCTGATATGTTTCACAAAGAAGTTCACCCGGAATTACGTCGACGAATCTTACGAAACAATGATTTTCATGACAGAGTATCGCGAGAGAAGCCATATGTTAATGCGGTAAATCATAAAAAAAGATTGACTTTTGCAAAAACCTATATTAATAAAGATAATTCTTTTTTGGACAAAGTCATCTTTTCGGACGAGTCAAAGTTTAACATTTTTGGCTCAGATGGTCAAAATTATGTGTGGGCAAAACCAAATACGAAATTGGAAATTCGACATTTACATCAAACTGTGAAACACGGAGGTGGATCGGTCATGGTATGGGGATGCATGGCTGCCAGTGGCACCGGAAATTTGATATTTATTGATGGAATACTTGATAAATATCAATATTTAAATATTTTAAAAAATAACCGTAAAGAAAGTGCCCGTAAATTAGGATTATTGGAAGATTTCCACTTCCAACAAGATAATAATCCCAAGCATACTGCTAGAATTGTGAAAGAATGGATCGTATATAACATACTACACGTGTTAATTAATCCATCGCAAAGTCCAGACATAAATCCGATTGAAAATTAATGGTCTGAAATCGGAAAAAGATGAAATAAATTTCAGATCATTGGTTTACAATGATAAAAAATCATTGGTTTAGGGTATGGAACGTCGATTGAGACACACTATTGCTGCTAAAGGTGGTCCAACAAAGTATTAATATTAAATAATTTAATAATATATGGCTATTTCAAATTTTACTGACATAATCTTAAGACTTCCATCCACCTATTGACATCTGCTTGTCTAAGCAAATTACTTTAATTTACATTATTTCGGCCATTCAAGTTTGCATATGTAAGCGTTCTAATACTTTCATGAGCCACTGTACATATTTAACACCAGAACTACCACACCAGTCAAATTAACTGGCTTTGCAATTTTATTTTAAAATTCCTACTTCATGTTATAGCTTTCTTCCACAATGATGTAATGACTTTCGCAACGATAACTAAAAGAATAATATAATGAATTTTATCTTAGTTTTTATATACTCAAACTTAAAATAATTTTGTATCAAGGCTATTTATACCAATACCAGTCAAAATGACTAGTACTTGTCAAAATGTAAAAGAATCCTGCAATCTTTATCTTGTTTTGTACAACTTCCCGCACATTTTTTAAATTTTTTACCGCTTATCATTCGATATGATGATATCAGTTATCAGGAAAATTTCGCTAGATACTAACGCTAGAAATGTCACAGCAGTCAAAACGACTAGTTCTACAATTTTATAAATTTGTCAACCCTCGTTTAGGGATTCTAGATGGATTAATAACACCAAAAATGTACTACATAACATGGAATTGCTTCTGTAAGAAAGTAATAAATCGATAAATATAAAAATATTCTATTATTAGGTATATTTTAAAGATCATTTTCACTGGTTTTGGTAGAAATAGCTTCGTGTTACCTATCGGTAGTTCTAGTGTTAATAAAGGTAGCCCTTCGTAGGGTGTACAAGAATTTCGTGACTGTAGTTCTTTGTTCCTCCGAAATTATTTTCTCTTCATTACGTTCGTTACTTGCTTAGTAGTTACTGTTGCTTTTGTTAGAACAGAGATAAATAGAATAGTTTCTATTGAATTTCGCTATACAAAAGATATGAAAACCATTGATTCTAGTGTCATTCATAATATAAAGAAGAATAGCCTCGAGCAGTAAACAACTAAAATTCTGCAAACTATAATCATTTATCTTCTGAAAAAAAAAAGAAATAGAATAATTAAACGGCAAAACGTGCGAGTTAATTCAACGATGATATTATATTTTTTTAAACCAAAGTTATTTTCGAACAATGTCGATTTATGGGCAATCAACGTGGCGCTCTCGCCAGCAATCAGAAGTCTGATTAACGTGCCACGATTTAAGGTAGTGTTCTGAAACGAACGAGAGTATACCGTTGTCCAAGTAATTGGAAGCACTGCGTATTAAGCTCGTAATATTAAGCTTATGTCGATAGAAATATTATTTCTGCTATTTGTAAACGGGGAATCACTCCGTGCTAAAATAAATGTGTAAAATACATAGAGACTCGTGCTACTAGCTAGCTGTTAATTCACATACATGCCGCATAATCATCGAGATAAATAACAATAGTGTTTCTATGATCATGACACAAACAGTACCTACATGTTGTTAACCACCTACATCGATTGCATTCTATGTACCAACGTTATTACGTAATCCGGAAACTAAATGAGTTTTACAGCAAATTAAGTTAGACCGTTTTGCCATGGTATACTCGTCGTACCTCATTCTTCGTTATATTTTAACAAAATTCATCTAATCACGAAATCATCGTTGTGATACTGATTTGTACGAAGAATTAAAAGTGTTAAATCTTGTTAAATGACTTACGTTACGTAGGTTTAATTCTAGTCTCAATTACATACCTTGTACTCGTTTTAATCGAATTGGAAAGATCATGCGACGAATTGATCATAGTTGAAGGAAAAAAGAATGGAAAGAAAAAGGAAGTTAAAACGAATAACAAAGACTCAGTGCCTAAATTTAATCTCATCGCCTATGTGTTGTAGACCATGTCTCGAGGTTATTCTCCGTAAGTGTTACGGCAAAAAAATGCTCTTAATTCCATCGATCGTGTAACATATGCTGCGAAGGTGCTCGTCGTGAAAACTAAAGTAACGATTAATAATAAAGCAGAATGAAAGCTGAAACGAGAAAGGGGCGAGCAGCTTCGATTGTTTCTTCAAATAATTACGATACAATCCAACAACCACTTTTCTTAGTCCTGTCTAGGTGATCTCAAAATCTTGTCAAAATATTCGAACACATTTATTTCTCGACGATGAGAGCGACAATAAAGCGACAATTGCAAAAGGAAAAAGTACACGAGATCTCATTCTCGCTGAAAACCCCATACACACGTCTCTTTTACTTCTTTTATGATTCCTTTCAAAGCAAGAATGGGCATCGCCTAGAACCGATGTTACCTCTCGAGATAAGTCTAAACATTTTCTTTTTCTTTTTCCCTATCTCTTTAATTTTCTCTTCGATTTTTCGCTACACTAGCATATGAATATCGTTATGTGAAATAGCTACACACGCTTCTTGTCACACGTAGCCATCGATTAGAACGATGCACGCTTTTTTCTTATCGATGCATCTTGATAACTACAAATAAAAATCTCGAAAGGACCATCTATATAAAATGAAAAATTCAGTCACCACACACTTTCGATAATCACACGCTCTTTGCATGAGATTTAAAATAAAACTAGGAGAAAAATAATATGATTTGCTGGTCCTTTTGAAGACCAGGTTATTTATTATAAATTAAAAGTTTCTCCTTAGATTCTCTTCCCCATAGATAGCCGATTCGACTCAAACACTACCGCTAGACAAACACGTATCTACGCTTCGGTGATCGAGCAACAGCAACAGGCTGATCTTTATTTTGCACTATGACGATTAACGATAATTTTAGGTTGTCCGACCACACCGATCAGGGGCAGCCAGCGTCACGATGACGGAGGGAGAATCGCTGCCACCGTCGAGGAGGCGCTAGCCAGTCTTACTACAGAAATGGTAAGTTGGTAATCGTAGCTTTGAACGATTGGTCACTCGAAAAGTTGTGGCAGCGATATTTGGAGATTGTATCGTCATGTAAATACTTCAAATTTACAGTATATGTAAGTTAGATTATATTTCAATGAAAAATGTAAAATTGTTTCACGACTTTGGCCTATACAGGCGATTTTCAGATATGGCGATGAAATAAAATAATAGGAATAAAATTAGGTTCACGATCTCCAAGTATCGTTATTATATCTTCCTCGACCGATTCCTCAAAGCGGTAAGTGTGTAATGAGAGCCCGGTGACCGATCGATCGGACTGTGTAAATGTTTCCCCCGAGTGGCCGAGGGTATTTGTAACTAATGAACTGCCCCCAGACGACGACGTGTCGCGAAGCGTGTCATTCGCGTCGCGCAACGCGATCGTCTAAAAGAAGAAAAAAAGATTTGACCTCGTATCATACATTCGTCGTGTCTTTGGTCTCGTCTGCGTTTCGTGTCAATGTCGAGTCCCTGTCTTTTGTGTCGAACCCATAAAGAAGTACCGATTCGATCGCGCACGGAACGTTCCAAAGCGATAATTTTTCAAACTTGAATACACATCTTTACAAACGATTCGAATATGAGAATGGTTTGAAAAGGATGCATGACAGTCTTATTTGAAATCTTCTTTGCTTCGAGCATCTTGGGCTGACCTTAGTATAGTTTCATCTTTTAGTGATCTAATTATATTGTAGCATACTTTAGTAAAGGAAGCTGCATGTGGAAAGTTAGATGACAGAATAATTTTTTCAAGTTTGAGTATGGAATATTTTATAGCGTCAATTCTATTGTTGGTTTATAGAGGGTTGCCCATTCGAGACCGTCTCAGGTTATGAGCAATGATGTAAATTATTATATATGATTTCTTTTCTAATTTAGTTACCTGGCTACAATTTCAGGTATACTTCTGAGATAAAAGATATATATCGGCGAGGTTACTCTTTCTATGTTTTATATATATATGTCGGAGATGAAAGGACATCGAGGCCTTTCTTCTGGAATTTTTGGGAAGATCCCCAATACTTTAATCTATGGTTTATCATAGATGTACTTAAGTAATTGTTTATGATTTAATCCGATCATATTTGTCCGAGATTTGTGATAATGAGCTTGGGCCCGAGGTGACACAACTGGTCGCCGACGTAGCCACGGTCACGGGATGGACGTTTTGCCTGACGAAAGTATGGAATGGTTGTATAGTTCTCCCTAAAAATATAGTTGTAGCAGCATATAGCCACGTGTGGTTTTGCCTCAGAGGTGTCGATATAATGGGACACACGTTGTATTAATTAACACGTTCACGCAGGCGCCCGAATTCACTGTCCGCTTCGTGGGACAGTAGTGGGTCACATTAGACTGTTCGACACGACCGCAATTTTTCAACTTTGACCTCAATTTATAACAAAATTACAAAAACTATACGATTCCTGTTGGGTTCAATGAATTCCGTGGACATCAACTAATACATTGATATACAATAGTTTGGCAATATCAATTTGCATATATCTATAAATGTTAAGTAAAGCTGACGGGACCAGCTTTGGCCCTAATTTTGTACTCTTTTCGATTTTTCTCAGTATGTATGTTAGCTACTTGAAAAAATCACAGGTGTGTTATTGTTCAGGGGAAAAATAGTAAATTAAAGCCAGACATTGTTTTTTTTATAATGATGCTAAAAAGGGGGTTGATCTATCCGATCAGATGTCATCCTATTATAGTAATTTGCGCAGAACCATAAAATAGTATAAAAAAAATTGTAATAGAATTAATATATGGGACTTGCCTCGTAAATGCGTGGTATGTACATAGAAAATGGGGTACTAAAAGTATGAACATTTGAAAATTTTGCTAAGAAATTATTCGTCACCTTTTAAATATAGTGAATGAATAGCATAGTAAATTAAAGACGGACACTGTTTTTGTTTTATAATGATGCTAAAAAGGGGGTTGATCTATCCGATCAGATGTCATCCTATTATAGTAATTTGCGCAGAATCATAAAATGGTATAAAAAAAATTGTAATAGAATTAATATATGGGACTTGCCTCGTAAATGCGTGGTATGTACATAGAAAATGGGGTGCTAAAAGTATGAACATTTGAAAATTTCGCGAAGAAATTATTCGTCACCTTTTAAATTTAAATATAATGAATCCCCACAGAGAAGAAATGCCAAGTGAAACTGAAGCAATGCCCGAAAAACATTCACATTATCTGCAGTCGTACCAAGGGCCCGCGAGAGAAACGAGACGGCGGTGTAAAGAATGTTATAAACGCATTTTTAGAATAAAAGGTAGAGAGTATGTCGCGAAAAAAGCCAAAAAGCTAACAACATATTGTGATCGTTGTAAGAGCCAGCCGACACTCTGTCTGACATTTTTTTAAAAATTACATGAAAGAAGGAAATAATTATGTTAAGTTTATAATATTGAATTGTTATGTTTCTACTATTGTATGTCTGTTTATAATGTTGAGATAAAATAATATAAACCTATTTAGTATTATCTATTTTGTAAAATACATGTATGACCCACTGCCGCCCCATGGGACAGTCACGTGTGATCCACCGGTGGGTCACGCCGGCGTGAACGTGTTAATAATCAAACTCCAGGCAGAAACTGTCAACAGCAACGGCGACTGGAACTTTCTCGATGCTTCCAACCAGTATATAACAAAGGAACGCAATCGTAAAGAGAGGAAAGTTTTCATCGGCCTTTTATTCGTGCGATCTCCTTGAAAAGTTACATATCGTCTTAAATATTAGCAAGATTTAGATGTGAAAACGAGACCAAAGCGAGGGAATACTGGAAAGAAGAGGGAGAAAAATGATGCAGGCTATGTAAAAGGAAAGAAGAAGACCTGAGACACGTAATAGAAGAATGCGAAATAACTGGAGGACCAAAGGACACAGAAAAAATACTAAACGAGAATGGAGAAGGGCTAATGGAATTGAAAACAATAATAGAGAAGAGAAGGGCAGTACAAGACGGGGAGGAACGACAATAAGGAAGCAAAGGAAGGAGGCAAAAGCCCAAAAGTTGCCATAGTTTTAGAGACAGAATAATCAAGGGAATGCAATACAATAGTGTGGATAAGAGATGTCAAACCGAAAGCTCGTCCAAAGCCGAAAGGCACGGACTAAACAACAATAAATAATAACATATCGTCCAAGCAAACGTATTTTGTGCTTCAAAGTATTCTACGTTTAACAAAGAGTTATCCCGTTGACCGTGGATTCCTTATTGAACCTGAGAACATTGTCAGTAGCATCTCGAGTGTCTAAACACCACGGTTATTTGTCAAACTCTGTAAAAATCATATTTATACCTGTGAATATAATCTCTGTTGTACAAAACGATGGCTAATTCAAATGAAGATTCGTTATACGCCCTCAGTCCTAACGATAACCCGACATATATATATATATATGTAATAGAATAGATCGATCATAAAATACAGGATGTTTCTAAATTTGTGGTAAAATCCACAATTCCATATGAAGCTCTATTTCTGAATAAATTCATAGACTAGATTATTTTTTGTTACATTTAACATTTTTATATTAACACGTTGACTGTTACGCGTGTTTTCACGAAAGCCTCCGTCAGACTTTTTAGTAATGCTAGTAAATAACTTTTTTAATAAACCATTTTCTTATTTCTTTTATAACAATTAATTCAATAGCTCTATTATTTCCTCTGGAATATCTTTTCAAATGCCTACGACGATCCTTCGCAAGTAGTGAAACAAGCGACACCCGAATATGGGTTTCATGGCAGTCAACGTGTTAACAGAGAAATTCTACACAAAAATTTGTCTTTTAACTTTTTCAGCCTACACTGTATAATGCTGTGAATCTACAAAGCAGTACAATAATATCACAGAGATACTTGTAAGACGTAGACATAAATCAGACTACATGCACCTGCACACATACATAATGTAAAAAGTTTAAACATCGATTTATTCGAAAATAAAGCTTCCTGTAAAAAAAATGCCACTCATCGTTTCGTATAGATTCGTCCTTTTTCAAATTTTATTATGTAATTTTTTAAAAATTCTCTGTGTACTATATGCTGTATAGTTATAAAGCACACTGTTGGAAAGAGTACGAGGGCAATGAAATGGTCAAATCGACTTCGAACAAAGAAAAGTCATTCCACTTAAAATAAAAAAAAAAGGTCATCGAATTAGCAATCTGTCAGATTTCTCCACATAATGACTCGTCTGTTGCGACACATTGAGAACGTATCCTCGAATTTCTGCGTACGCACGAATCACATCGTCCACCGTAAAACTCGTATCAGCGATTATTCGTCGCGTGGTTCGCCAGTGCGTGCATTTTAACAAGAGTAAACAAGCTCGAGGGTTTGCAACACGCGAAAGAATGTCGAGCACGTAGAACCGCGTAAAACGTTGGCCAGGTAATTCCATATTAACCCAGTATTACCGTCGTCAAGAATTAGTATTGGTGAAGCATTTCAAACGATCGTCCTGACACGACAATGTCTTTCATGTTTCACAAAATAGGTATTATTTCGTTAAAAAGAATCTTACGATTTACCTGGTCGCTTGATATTTCTAAATTTTCTATAAATATTTTTATAAATTTTATTTCCAAGAATAAGTAAGATATACTTTGGAACGATCCGTGCGAAAAGATCAGATTATCTGAAAGGTTTCTCTATTTCCTCAAATCAGAAGATACTGCAGCAAGAGTGAATTCAAAGCAGCTCATCCCTGTAACCTACGTCAAGTCAGTTTGGATTTGGTCTGGTGCGCCGTCGTAGCGACGAATCTTCGAAAAAAAGAAAAAAAAAAAAAAAAAGAAACGAAACTCGAAAGAATAAATCATAGAGAAAAGCGTTTGGTCGCGAATCAAGACGGATTGCCGGGATGGAAGGAGTGAAAAAGTTGAATAAAGACACGTAATCTGATACGTCTTTAATCATTCCCTGCGCATTTTCGTGTTACATGGGACACCATACTTTATCATATTCGATTCTGTACTTAACGAACAGCTTGCGTGGGTGGAAGAAGTATTCGTCTTGATTCGCGAGTTTGTGAGGTATTAATCATCCAGCGTGTGTGAATCTTGCATTTATTCGTATGGAATGAATTTAATGATTTAAATAGGCGCGTTCTCGCGAAGCAATTAAAGAATCGATGAAGAATTAATGATTCTAAAGCTTTGGAGCATGTCGGATAGGCCAGGAAGCTTATACAACGTGATAAAACTCGGCCTACAGTATTAGAGGACTGTATAATACTCGTTCAGGATACAAACACTTTATGGAGAATTCAAGAATCCATCGTTCCAGTTGTATCTTTTATATGTCAGGTCTCATCGTATCGTTCGATTTTCAATAAGTAGCTAGTTAAACGTAATAATGTCACGTGTTTCGATATCTCACGAATTAATACACCGGTCAGCACAATTTGAGGTTCGTTTAGCTTTTTTTAGATTTTTCAAAATAAATTTTTATACCCATTACTTGTATCTGTATATTTTCTTTTAATTATTATCTTAAAGTCAACTTTTATTAGAGCGCCATATTAACAACGTTTGAGCCTATCAAGCCTATAAATGTTTCCAGTTTTGTTTGCTTAATTAACAAAATAGAACCGTTTGTAATAACAATCCCCTAATTATTTTGAGCAGCGTAACTGGATTTTAATCGATTTCTGTATCAAGCAATTATCACCTGACTTAATCTCAATGTAGACAACCTGTTTGCCTCTTTTTTTAATAATTTTTCATTTCCTATTGAAAAATTTATATTTTTATATTTTTCAAATTGTTTACAAACCTACATACACACTCGTTGGATAACCATTTTGGTTGATTACACACGAACTTTTTAAACTTATAGACTTATTCGCCTATCAACTATATTTAGTCATACTTTTCTCAAAAAAGAAAAACGCGTGTCATTATTACAGTTACGTAATTCGTTTTCTCGTTGCTTGTTCATATCCTAGCATTTAGCTGTAAAATTGTATCATCATCGAATCGCCGAGCTTTACGAGTGACGTTTAGGTTACACGCGATGGGGAATTGTCGCGAAATATATTCATTCATTACCTCTTATCGTAACTGACAATTACCTGTTGTTACGTTAGTTAGTTGTAAACGTTAAGAGGAAGGCACTCGAGAGGTATAAAAGGAGTAAAACGAGGAAATGAAATGACCCGCGGACGAAGGAGATGTAAATAATACTTACAATCTAATTAGGACGCAGTCCTCAATCCCGTTTTTATTACGATAATATAGCCACCGGTCGTGTACATGTACCTATATGTGTCTCACGTTCTGTATGTCTCCTGTACGTAATTATACATATACTTATACATATGTACACTGTACACACATAAAGCGAAACGTGTATACCGCATTTATTGTCGAGATGGTCGGTGAACTCTTGAATGTATTGCAAAATGCGGAAGTATTGAATAAAATTATCGTGATTTTGAATCATTTTTGAAATAGAAATTCCGATAAAAAGCGTTAAAGATTTTGAAAATCGCTAAAATTTCAATAAAAGTAACTGCCAGTTTTAGAAATATTCTGCAGAGCTCAAAAAATTCGTCTGCTGAGATTTTAAAATTTTGAAACATTCAACAAAAATTATAGATATCAAAAATAGATTTCCTAGAAAGTTAGAAATTGAAATCTATAATTTCGAAAATTTGAAAAATTTCAATAAAGAAAATCCTACATGTCAGAAATATTCTACAGAGCTCAAGAAATTGGTCTCCTGAGATTTCAAAATTTTGGAAGCTTCAAAAAAATTATAGATATCAAAAATAAATTTCCTACAAAGTTAGAAATTAAAATCTATAATTTCGAAAATTTGAAAAATTTCAATAAAGAAAATCCTACACGTCAGAAATATTCTGCAGAGCTCAAGAAATTGGTCTCCTGAGATTTCAAAATTTTGGAAGATTCAAAAAAAATTATAGATAACAAAAATAGATTTCTTGCAAAGTTAAAAATTAAAATCTATAATTTCGAAAATTTGAAAAATTTCAATAAAGAAAATCCTACATGTCAGAAATATTCTGCAGAGCTCAAGAAATTGGTCTCTTGAGATTTCAAAATTTTGGAAGCTTCAAAAAAATTATAGATATCAAAAATAAATTTCCTACAAAGTTAGAAATTAAAATCTATAATTTCGAAAATTTGAAAAATTTCAATAAAGAAAATCCTACATGTCAGAAATATTCTGCAGAGCTCAAGAAATTGGTCTCCTGAGATTTCAAAATTTTGGAAGATTAAAAAAAAATTATAGATAACAAAAATAGATTTCTTGCAAAGTTAAAAATTAAAATCTATAATTTCGAAAATTTGAAAAATTTCAATAAAGAAAATCCTACATGTCAGAAATATTTGGCAGAGTTAATAAAATTGAATATTAAGATTACAGTTTCGAAACTCGAAATCAATTGGAGAATTCATCGACGATCTCGATGAATATTATAAATATAGTAACTGCGCAAACTGTATTATACGTGATACGATAAATGAGATTAATTAACGGGAGTGCCGCTGGTACCGTGTACGTATATATATATATGAATGAAAAAAAAGTTTATATATATATAAATATTACAGTAGCCGCAGAGCAAAGTTAAAGGAACGTTTTGAAAAAAAACCAAAATGTTGTTCAATTAACACATACGTACACGTATAATGATATATTGTCCTGAATGAAACGCTTTCGACAGTCGATATGTTGTATTTAGGAAAACGGTGGTAAAAATCTAGTCGCAATCTCGGTGATCGGTCCGTGTTGTTCTTCTTTCTCCGAGAACTTTTTATTTCGTAGCTTTAATCGCGTCTTTTACTTTCTATATTTATAATATTTTTTTCTTTTTTATCTAATAGAAAGGAATCGCTTCATTTTTGTAAGTTAGCATAGTTGGCTCATTTTTCTTTACTTATTCTGACCAATAAAAAGCGTGTTTGAAAGTTACAACGATTAGGAACGCGCACATTTTTCTTTTTTCATTTTCTATTTTTTACATCTACGATTTAACCATTGAAATCCAGGGCAAATATAATAAATAAATAATCAATCGTTTCACAAATGCGTTTTCGTAAATAATCGATCGGTGTAAGAAATTGTTCGAGTACAAATTGTCGTTTACACTGATTTTACAAATTTCCAATGAAAATTCAACTAGTATTTCTATTGCGATCTTCTTCCAACGAGGAAACGCGATTCGTACAACATAGCGTAAAACTATTTACTCGATAAGAAGCTATGAACCAATCTACGTGTCAGTGTTGCATCGAATCTGGCACCTCTGAAAATTTCAAAGGTTAAATCGGCTGGAAAATCTTTAACCCGTGGACGCAGATTGTACGACCCGAGAGGGAAAAAAGGAAAGGGAAAGCTTGATAAACTCGTAACTTTGTTAACTCGAGATACTGTTTTATGGAGTATCGTGTATTATCATTCTTGTTATATACATATATATGGTAGCTAGTACGCGAAAGAACAGTACCAGTGTTTATTAGCGATCTTGAAAGTGTGATATTTTTTTAACAAACATATCGCATCGTACGTTCGAGTTCTGCGAGTGATTTCAATGCTTGTACTTGAAGGAATGCTCCAAGTAGAAATTCAGGGAGGATTAAGATGAAATTAAATTAGGATCGATGGAAACGCGCTTAGAGAAGATTTCGTGCCAATTAAGTATTATTGCTAACCAGAGGAAAGAAATTTTCGTTTCAAACGACAAAACGAACGAATTCAACGAAAAATATCGTTGTTAATAAATTTCTCTGAGCGCAATCAATCGAAGATCCGTCGCTTTTTACGCTTCTCTTTGTCAGAAATTTCAATTGTTTGTCGATAATCGTTCGCAAGCCGTTAAACCGGCATATCACATTCCACACTGAATAACATATTCTGTGTTGTGTGTGCTTTGAACACAGTATCGTGTTAACTTAATCAGCTGTTTTTTTATTAACTCACTTTATCGAAGTTTATCTATATTCAGGGTCACTCTGTTTTTTCCTCTTTGTGTGTTCCCATTTCTAACGTTTATCCCGTATTTTACAATCAGTTGATATCAATCAATTCAATCCAATTAATTGACTAATCTCAGTCGTTTCATTCTTTATTCGTACAATCAGAGGCAAAGTACGAAGCAAATGGAATTAAATCACGAAAAAACGGATTAATCGTGCATAAAAAAAGTTTCATTAAAAAAGAAGAGTGATGTTAATTGAGCAAACGATAGAAATCACAGAATTGATCTTTTTTGTGCTCGTATTCAGAAAGAAACGAACAACACGAGGAATTTTGTGGAACAGAGAAGGTCCCTTTCGAAGTACAGTCAAGTGAGAACGAGTTTCAAACGTGCCAGCGCGAACCATGTGTCGATCATGAGGAACGTGCAAAATGTGTTAAGAGTTCAACGCCGGGAGCCATAAGGATCCAAAGAAGCGGGACTATAAGATAAATTCAAGTTTTTTAGAAATATAATCCAACAAGAATCGCGTATAAACTGTGTGTAGAAAGATAAATGGAAAGATTTAAGAAACCAAAAAGCAACTCAGATTTTATCGTCGAAATCTGTGATCATACGAAGATGTCTAATAATTTCTTCCTTTCGTACACATCGTTAAATTAACGATATTTTTAACTCGTTTTTATTACCGCATACTCGATCATTTTTTTAATATTGTCGAATTGTAGATAATTAGGGAGAAACTATGCCTGTTTAACCGGTTTGTACGATAGTCAGGCATAACTATGATCTTAATCCTCTCGTGACTATAAATCAGCCTTGCGTCTAAGTGTCTACTTACTAACTGCATAAGATTTCGTTCTTTTTTTCCTTTTTCGTTGCATCAACGTCATCGCGTCGTATGTTTTTTGATAATCGTGTAAACGAATGAAAAGAGAAAAGTAAAAAAAAAAAAAGAGAAGTCTCGCATTAAGGGAATTATTATCGAAGCAATATACCGCATATCGCGATCGAAGAGATGAAAACGGAAAACAATCAAATTCCTCGCCTTTGTAACGTCGTTGCGAGCATGCGGAGGAAACGCCAGGATAAAATGGCGATTTTATGGAGTGGCTCGTTTCGCCATCATTCGCAAACATTCTTCCACTTTGTGCTTCTTCTTTCAAATTCTCGAGACTTCGTGTCCTTGTGATTCAAGTTATCTAGTAAATCTTCGAATTTGATGATGGTTCGAAGATGACAAAATACGAAATAATCTCGAGAAATTGATTTTGGAAAAGAAGTTGAGAAGCTCCCGTCGAATTTTACAAGACGTATTACGTGTTAATTGATATTTTTAAAAATATACTTTCGTCGGTATTCGTTAGATTCTTTCGGAGTTGCGTACAAAATTACATAAGCTTTCGATGGAATGTGATTTATTCGCGTTAATATTTACTTCGACTTTATTACCTGAAAGCCGATCCTCTTTGTATTCGAGGAAAATATTCGAAAGATATAGTTTCGAGTAGACTTGCGTAGAGAAATCGTGAAACCAAACGTGCCATTGAAAATGTTCAATTGCGTAGAGAGAAAAATGCGTGCACGAGTGAGGTTGCAAGAGCAATTAAAAGCGATTGCAGCCGCTGGAATAATTAACCCTTTAACCTAGCAATATATGTTAATAAAACGACTAGCGTTTAAGGCATTAATCGAAACGCGTTGATATCTTAATAAGCTTAATATTAATTTTCACATTTTATTACTACACATTGCCATCTTTTATTGTGTCTATAACAATTCCTGTCTTCAAATTTAATTGCCTGGTTAAAGAGTTAAAACGTTAAAGAGTGTAAACAACAGTTATGGATCGGTTGCACTCATATATACATTTGTAACATTCTAATTTAAAAGTGCCTGCTACTATTTTTAATTATTCATAAGGAAGCAATATTTTTTTTTCCATTTTCATTGCACGAAAAAAAAAAAAAAAGTGGAAGACCAACTTTCCTAGAGATATTGTAGAAAGCCGGTCCATTTCTGTTCCATTGAAGAAAATAAGGAAACATGAAAATATACGTATTAATCATACGTAAAAGGTAAATGTATCAATATTATACATAAGTACGTTGAAACAATATGAAAAGATTCAGATGCATAATGCGAGCAATTGTGCTGTTGCGAAACAAATTGTCACTTAACCGAGATATTTCGGCAATACATACTATTACGATTATGATCATTACCATTATGATTATTACTATCACCATGATTATTGATATTATTTAAATAAAGCAGTTACTATTATTCTTATGACTGTTTCTGTTATCGTTTCGTTATAGCGATTTGAAATACGCGCGTTTTCGTACGTCGGGGGTAACTTCTCGTTTCAATTATATATTTTCGTCGTTTGGTTTCTAGTCAAATATACAGTGACTGGCGAAAGTATTTGAACGCTTATAGATTATATACATTTATGAATATATTATATGTACTATATAATCCATTTTGAAATTTTATTAGCACTATAGTGCCACGTGACTATCATTAATCGTATCAGAAAATTTTCAAACAAAACTGAAAATGTATATAAAAGTTTCCAATTGAATGCAAGTATATATTTCGCAGAAAGAAGAAAAATATTTAAACGTTCTATTCTTGTTGATAAACCTTAATATTTTCAATAATATTAATATACTGAAATGCCGTATGTTCTTCATGTATACGAATTTTCTACTAAATATATGTTTGCACTAAATGTCTCGCAATTTCTATATATATTTTCAAATTGATTCGAAATTTTACCAATATAAACGTGACAGCCGTGTCTCGTTTCGATGTTAATCGAATTTCAAAATGTTTTGTATAACACGGATAATATATCGATGAAAATTGTATTATTATATGTATTCAAATACTACCATGAGTCACTGTATATTTTGTATATACATATATGCATGACATATGCGTGTGTGTACCCCTGTCGGCAAAGATCGATCGATCGATACCTCGTATCGTTTATGTAAACCCACCCTCGGCGCACTTTATTTTCACTTTCTTTTCACCCTTTTTTTACCGAAATATTTTCTTATCCTGGTTTCTTTTATTTGCACCCGTTTCAGACCCACCTGTAGTCAAGCAAAAAACGAAGATAGTTATAGAAAAAAAGTCAAATGAAAAACACGTAAAAAAAGAAAATACAAATTTGTATGTACGAGAGAGAGAGAAAGAGAGAATTGACTGCGGAGCCTGTGAATCCTCGCTGTCGGCGCATTTAGAAACCCTCCCCCTCCGGAATTAGCTTGAAAATGCATTAGGACGTTGATGTAAGTTCAACACAAAGCAGGCATATAAGTGTGCGCATTTTAAACTGTATTTATAGAGTGTGCCGAAAATATCCGACCACGGAAGCGGCTTTTATTCATCCGTGCCGTGGTACACACGAATTTTACCACGAAGAAAAAATGAAAGGTAGATTTTTGTAATTGTATTTTTCATTATACCATTGATTTCGTCATGTCATCCTTTACTACTTTTGTGATAACTAGTTGCAGAATTTTTATATATTTATAAGAAATTTAAGGATGCAAAAGTGCATGAGATAAATATAAATTGCAAAAATGCATATAAACTTTAAATATGAACAATCTAAAATACGATATTTAGGTAATATTTCTTTACTGGTGTCTATAAAAATATAAATTTGCACAAATTTCAGCAATTTGTTACTTATCTATTAATTGTCCCTTTTATTAGTACAGTTTTTTTTTATTAAAAACAACAGAACAAAAGGATAATTTCGGGACACTTTACATTAGCAACTAAGAGATCGATTCGAGACGTCATTTTCTTTCTTCAACGTTCTCTTATATCATCTCAGATTTTTCCACTTTTTCTCCGAAAAGATCGAATAAACTGATGGTAAAGAAAATAAAGCAAACGTCTCAAATCGATGATAGACAATTTAGTTATTTATTTTTCTATTGTTTTACTGCTATGTACCGCCAGGAAGTTGCAGTTTCCTTAGCAGGACTCTCGTTCTGGCTCAAATGTACAATGTACACAGAACGCTGGATAAACGCATCTTAAAATCCTCTTTCGGAAAGACTGCGTGCGTTTATTTCCTCCGTTAATTTTTCTTCCTTTTTCTGCCTATTTTTATTTCTAGTTCGTCGTTTTTTCGACGACTGTCGATACCGCGTGATATTTTGATTTAGCCAAATGTTAAATCATCTCAGATTTGTAGTGTGTCAAAACGATGTGAAAAACGACCTTTTTCCAATTTTATCCTCGTTCAAAACAACAACTGGAGAATTTATTGAGAATTGCACGACTACACGTGTACAGCGTATACTTTGTACATTTAGAGAATTAATATATTATTATCCCTGTACACTACCATTAGCTCGTGAATTTAAAAGTCTGTTCCCCAATCTTTAATCGTCCAATCGAAGATATACCTAAAACATTGCATGGTATTCTTACAAAAGATCAAACTTCGATTTACAATCTATTAATTAAATTAATTAATGAGGTATGAGTGTTACAATGATCAAGCAGGGTCGACGAGTTTAATCTTTTCATTGAGAAATTCTTAGGTGTTTAATTCGTTCTATAATTAAACGTTTCTGTAAGAAATCTCTCACACATACACGCATCACGAAGTAATAAATACTTCAAAACAATTTAATTCGTTTAAATTGCGGTCGTCATTCCAAACAGCGCGACTCAAGTGAATGATCGTTTTCGTGAAAAGAAAAGTTTTGGAAAATCGCGGATTCCGTTTCGGTTCGCTGAAAGTTAAGCACTAGATGTTAGCTTGGAATATCAAGACTATTTCCATCCAGAACAGACGGAATCGCTGACGTCGACCACGCATTAGGAACTCGGTGCACTTGAATATCCTTTCAAGTGCTTCTCGCGACGTTCCTCCAGAAGAAAAAGAAAAAATCGCGTTGTCACTGCTGTATATATTTACTAGAGGGAATTGCTTGTATTTGTATGTATGGAAAAAGGTATCTACTCGTATGTTTGTATATTATAAATACGCACCTACACAGATATACATTAACATACATATATACACAGACACAGGTACACATTCGCATACATACATACCCGAGTTACACACTTATATATATATATATATATAATGTATATATATTATATATATATATATATATATACATACACACACACATAAACACACGGTCAATTATCATGTACATCGATGCATTTATTATGGCGCGTGCGACCGTGTGCACACACTTGCATTTTCCTCAAGAGTCACAATCTTGATACCTCATTTTGCTTGTACACGGCCGATCGCAGCGATAATGTACGATATAAGGGTGAATAAATTATTGTTGCGTTCTATTTATTTATCGAAGGACGATGATCCTTCCATCGTAAAAGAGTTCCGAGTCGCACGTAGGAAGATTTCGTTCGATTCTCGAGGGAGATCTTCCTTTGGCAATAATTGTTGTAACAATAAAGTTTGCGATGAAAATTATTCGTCTTGCATATTGCACTTTTGTCCCTGTGTCTGTGTTCTTTTCATGTCCCCTTGTTTTAGGTTTAAACGATGGTTTAGCTAAAATAAAGGTGAGTTGAACAATTGGAAGAGAATTAAAGTTTGAGAATTGATCATTTTGATTATGTTTATGTCTCGTCCGATTGATCGATCGCGCATCAATTCCAGCGGAGAAATTAAGGTGTATGACAAAGTAGGGGCTAACGAGAAGGTGACTCAACTTACTTATAAAGGCTTATGTCGATGAAGTAGAATTAGGACAGAAGGTGCCTCGACCTCGCCGGTGCAATATATCCTGCATAAGGTAAGTACTAACTAAGGACACGTACGCATACGTTGAAATAATGACGGACTGCTTTATAATAAGCATCCTAATTGTTGCTCCAAGGTTGCCTTCTCTGTTAATTGCTGGCATACCGCGATAATAAATGATTCGATAAACCCTGCTGCCTTATGAAGCTCGATGAAATTGAAAGTAACATCGTGCAACGTGATTTCATTTAATTTTTCAATTACAGAAGACTTGGATTTTTACTTACTTTTTAACGCACTTTGGTCATTAAGTCATCAAGCTTCCGTATGAGATTGACAAGAAAATTTTTCTTTTATTACCACATTAAGAATCAGGTGGTAAAAGTTATGTAAACATAGCGTTGTTGAAAAATGTATATGTACATTGAAAAGGATAGCACTTTATGATAATCCTATAAATACTTGAAATATATAATAAATATATAAATTATATCATTTAATTTTTCAATTACAGAAGATTATTAAAGGAACTACGATCTCTTGGATTTTTACTTACTTTTTAACGCACTTTGATCATTAAGTCATCAAGTTTCCCTGTGAGATTGACAAGAACATTTTTCTTTTATTACCACATTAAGAATCAGATGGTAAAAGTTATGTAAACATAGCGTTATTGAAAAATGAATATGTACATTGAAAAGAAAAACGCTTTATGATAATCCTATAAATACCTTAACTCTTTTTAAGATTCATACAGTTCTAGAATCTGGGTGTAAAAAAAGTAGTCGACACAATCCTTGAAATTCTCTTTTATAAGCACAATATCAAAAAACAAAATTCAAAAATATACACACTAAAGAAAATGTCAAGCAAATGCTTGGAATTTTTTCTTATCTTATGATATTGAAAAATATAATATAATAGTGTATAATAGTGTAAGTCAACCATAGAAGATCGAACATAAAAGATTATCTCAAAGAATTACTGCACTTTAATGTGTTAATTAAGAAAAATGAAACAGATCGACAATAATTTTCTCTTATCTTATGATATTGGAAAATATAATATAATAGTGTATAATAGTGTAAGTCAACCATAGAAGATCGAACATAAAAGATTATCTCAAAGAATTACTGCACTTTAAAGTGTTAATTAAGAGAAATGAAACAGATCGACAATAATTTTCTCTTATCTTATGATATTGGAAAATATAATATAATAGTGTATAATAGTGTAAGTCAACCATAGAAGATCGAACATAAAAGATTATCTCAAAGAATCACTGCACATTAATGTGTTAATTAAGAAAAATGAAACAGATCGACAATAATTTTCTCTTATCTTATGATATTNGGAAAATATAATATAATAGTGTATAATAGTGTAAGTTAACTAAAGAAGATCGCACGTAAAGGATTATTTCAACGAATTACTGCACTTTAATTTGTTAATTAAGAAAAATGAAATAGATCGACAATAATTTTCTCTTATCTTATGATATTGGAAAATATAATATAATAGTGTATAATAGTGTAAGTCAACCATAGAAGATCGAACATAAAAGATTATCTCAAAGAATTACTGCACTTTAATGTGTTAATTAAGAAAAATGAAACAGATCGACAATAATTTTCTCTTATCTTATGATATTGGAAAATATAATATAATAGTGTATAATAGTGTAAGTCAACCATAGAAGATCGAACATAAAAGATTATCTCAAAGAATTACTGCACTTTAAAGTGTTAATTAAGAAAAATGAAACAGATCGACAATAATTTTCTCTTATCTTATGATATTGGAAAATATAATATAATAGTGTATAATAGTATAAGTCAACCATAGAAGATCGAACATAAAAGATTATCTCAAAGAATTACTGCTCTTAAATGTGTTAATTGAGAAAAATGAAACAGATCGACAATAATTTTCTCTTATCTTATGATATTGAAAAATATAATATAATAGTGTATAATAGTGTAAGTTAACTAAAGAAGATCGCACGTAAAGGATTATTTCAACGAATTACTGCACTTTAATTTGTTAATTAAGAAAAATGAAATAGATCGACAATAATTTTCTCTTATCTTATGATATTGGAAAATATAATATAATAGTGTATAATAGTGTAAGTTAACTAAAGAAGATCGCACGTAAAGGATTATTTCAACGAATTACTGCACTTTAAAGTGTTAATTAAGAGAAATGAAACAGATCGACAATAAGTTTCTCTTATCTTATGATATTGGAAAATATAATATAATAGTGTATAATAGTGTAAGTCAACCATAGAAGATCGAACATAAAAGATTATCTCAAAGAATTACTGCACTTTAAAGTGTTAATTAAGAAAAATGAAACAGATCGACAATAATTTTCTCTTATCTTATGATATTGGAAAATATGATATAATAGTGTATAATAGTGTAAGTTAACCATAAAAGGTCGCACGTAAAGGATTATCTCAACGAATTACTGCACTTTAATGTATTAATTGAGAAAAATGAAACAAATCGACAATAATTAATTGAATTTTCTATAGTATCCGTATGATCGCGTGTTCAGATCACATCGGAGGTAAACAGACGCGGCGTATTCATTGACTTTTCGCCGTTGATCGGTATGTCAGAAGTATGCTCATAAACGCACACGAGCCAGTACTTAAACAGACAGTATATGAGTCAAGGCTGCGGAGGGACCCTTACCTACTTTTTCCTTTTACGGTATTGAATCGGACCGATGCATGAATGTATGGGATGTGGTGACCGATAAACTTACGCAAAAGATTTCGCGCGTCGACAAATTGCCTGGCGAAATTTTCACCGTTCCCATCACGAACGCATTCCATTGAAATTAAGTCGTCAAATCAGACGATTACCATATAAAGGCTGCATGTTAAAATCTAACATAAAGATCAAGTATAATATTCAGCAAGTTTCCATGGGATCGCTATCGAAATTAACTGCGATTTTATAAAATGCTCATTTGGAAAATGCTCGAATTAGTCGGTAAATCTTGAAATAATTACACAAACGACCAGGCTAAAAGCGTTGTCCGAGTCATTGCGAATTGACCATGACACGACTTGACTCAAGGAGACCGAGCGAGATACGTATAACCGCAATGCCAAAATTGTCGCCGCCTAATATTAGGATCTTCCTTCCTGCTGGAGACACGATACACGAGACATTGTTACGATCGTGTATTTTTATCTTTCACACGTTATATTTCCGTCTTGCGTATAGCGACACAATTGATACCCGTTTTAAGAAATCTTTTCCACGAAGATTATCTTATCTGTCACGATAAATAATCTACGTATTTTTTGGACCATCAATGGTAAGTTTTTTTTTCTAATTGGAATTAAAGTAATCGATGAAGAGTATGTAAGTTTTTATAGCAACTTTACAACAATCCCGGTGACTTTGATCTTGGTAACTATGGAAACTGGCTCAAGGAATTACGAACGTAATCTCGAATGGATCTATCTTTTTTACTAGCGCACAGTGCTACTTCGCTTCCTTCTTAGTACAATTATACAATTTCTATCCAAAATCTACTAATGATACTTTTTATTCTCAGTTTTAGTTGTAACAACATATTTGCCCTTTTTTTTAAGGACAGTTTTAAGGATTGAAGATTCTTTCGAAGAATCAATTGATAAATAATTATTTCTCTATGCTGACGATTTTCTGCATTTCTACTATCGGGGTATAAATCTCATATTCATAATGTAAAAATATGTATATACTTTCTAATGTTCGTAGGAAATAAATGTCAATAATTGCGCTATGTATGATTTTATTTAACAAATTTATTAACAATGGAAATTATTTAACAATGGAATTTATAATCAAATTTTTCGACCTTTTTTTAAAAGTGGAATATTTTGTTCTCGCGTCTATTTCAAACAACGAATTACGCAATTTCTTGAGTATAGGAATTAATGTCTCAAATATACTAATCCTTGTACGAATTTTCAATACAATAACTCGCACGGTAATTATCACCACGTTACTTGCTTGTGACGAGGCGACAATAAGAAGAAGGGAAGAAAGCTCCACTTTTCTTTCGATGCCTCGAACATGCCTCAAACTCCATCAAAGACTCCACTGTCTTTTCCCAAATACTCTCCATCTCGGATCGTCGCGTTGGGCAAGAGCTCTCCAGCACCCGAGTGAAAATAAGCAGCGGTCCGATCGGGCGTTGTAGCGTCGCCGATTCTAAAGATAAATTCCGCAGCGGTGTATGTTTTCACAAGCCCGTACGTAGAAAATCCTCACCGCGAGTCTGTACACGTATAGTGTACACACACACACACACAGAGATACATACGCGGTGTGGTAGGGATAAGAAACGTCAGAAAACGAGAGAAAGAGAGAGAAAGAAAGAGAAGCGCGTCCTGGCGCGCGACGTCATCGTCGTCTTTTACGATCGCGAGGAGAGAAGCCCGCGAGAAAAGGTGGGAGCCACGACGAACGGTTGTAACCGAAGCTTTCAGCGACCAGTCGAGACTTAGCCTGCGAGTCAGACGCATCCCAGACGACGAACGAACCTGAATACTTGCCCCGTGAGTAAGCATGTGCACTTTTTCCAGTCCGTACCTACGTCCGATGCAACGGCCTGCTCGAGTTTCGCCTTTCGACCTCGCGTGTCTTGCAGGACCTTCCTGGATCTGCTCGATCGTGACTCTCGTTCCCTCTAACGTCATCGATGTGTGTGTCTGTCTGTGTATGTGTGCGTGCGTGTGTGTGTGTGTGTGGGTGGGTGGGTGGGTGGGTTGTGCGAGAAAAAAAGTGACGTGAGTAGAACGTGCGTGTTTCTTTCGTGCGCAGGAAAGTGAAGAGGGTCGATCGCTGTCGGAGCCAGAAATCAGTTTTCGAATAGAGGCGGATGATCTTGCAGGTCGACAACGATTTTGCCTTGAAAAGGAGTTGAACCAAGTGGTAAACGAAGCTTGGATCGTCTTACATTTGATCTACTTTCTTTTTTAACTGATAGAGATTCAATTGAGTTGAGGGAGAATTGATAAGTGGAACGTCTATCGAAATCATTCGCATTTCATGCGAGCGATTTTAAAAAGCAATCGGTTATTATGCAAATTTTGGCGGTCGTTTCGTAACGTTCAAGTCCGCAACCCGTTGTCAATCGTGGATGCAGCCTGAATTGGTATTTGCCAGAAAAAGTGTGACTCATAAAAAGTTTCAGGCATTCACGCGTAACCGCTGTGACAACATTGTCCCAGACTACCGATTTCCTCGCTGTGCCAGAGTAGACAGGAATTTCTAACTGCGAGATAGCAGATCGCGGTCACGATGTTGTTCCGGACGCTCGCTGATAACAAATTCTCGAAAGAACCAGTGCAAACGTTACTATACTCTGTTTCTGGTGTTCGGTGTAGGCGATCGAAGAAATTGGTAGAACAACCTATAAAAGATTTTAGTGTCCCATTAAAAACTGCATACTAATTTACTCGTAATATCGCATGGAACTCGTAGTGTTTGCAGTCATTTGATAATTTATTAGTTCATTATCGCACTTGTTTCGAATTTTAATTCAAGAAATTTATTAAACAAGGTTGAATTTCTATGTCACGATCTAGGTCGCATTCTTTTCGCACACAAATTTCTTATCTGCTCCAAAAAAGATGTAGAACGATCATCATCGTGACGTAGGTGGATTATGCAAAAATTTCCGCATCAAGTGTCAGAAATTGTTGCGATAGGAGGCCTGGTAGGGAGGATAATTTTCTTTCGAACGTAATCAGACACCGATCCGAATGTAGTAACGAAACTCGGCTGTGCGTAACCCGAAAAGGTTCGACGGCAGGCGACTAGCGACCATTCCACCCTCTCCTCTCGCGTGTAAAAATAACCCTCTCCTTTGATACAAGCTCCTTTGCAATCCGGCAGCTGGGCTTATTTTTTATCCATCGCTATTTCGACTGTGTGCTCTGTGACTTTCGATAGGCCTGACTTCATCATAATCCATACATTAAAAACAGAAACGGAGGAAAAAATCCCGACCTTCGATTAGGTATCTTTTCCCATTGTATCTTCTTTTTTCTATTTTTTTTTCTTTTTTTTTTTTTTAATTTTATATTTCATCTTTGCAAAGACTTTATTATGGATATATTATGGTAAATATATGATGGTGTCATCGGTTTGATTTCGAAGGTATTTAAGTTTCACAGAGTAAGGGTGAGAAGTGATGACACGAAGAAGTTCGTTTCTTCGGAGCATTGTGTCTAGAATTTCTGCTTCTTTGAACTGGTTGAAACTTCGTTTTCTTTCCTCTTCGCTTCTCCGACATCTCTGATTACGAGCGAGCCAGGAATCGTGCGCATTCGTTCGTTTAGATACCAATGATACGGATGCAGAGATTCGTACACGTGAAGATTCAACGAGTACCAAGAAGTTCTTTAACCCTGTTACGATTCTCAAATCTTTTACGTTTCAATCATTCTCTCGGTCCAAACGAAAAAGAGACTCTAATCGAATTAATGTTTTAAGAAAATCATTATTACGCAATAATGTATTATACAGTAACAGCTAATCATTCGTATCAATAACGATTCTTTCATACTTTCCTCGTGCTTTAGAAGTTGTCAAATCATAGAAAAATGCGATTTGGTTAAAAGTATTTGAAAGAACACGGTAAGCTTAAGAAACTAAATTGAAATTTCTACGGTCTGACTCTATCTTCTTTCTTCTCATTTCAATATCAAGTTTCACTTTAAAAGCTTAAAAAAGAAAAAAGAATTGGAAAGTAACCATCCACTGTTAACTCTTGATTAAAGTTTCGCTGCTTCCTTAGAAACTAAATTGGATCTTTTATAATCTATCTCCGTGTGCTTTCTTTTCATTCCAACGCCAAATTTAGCGTTAAAACCTTAATAAAGAAAAAACAACCGAACAGTGACACTCACTGTTAACGTTCCTGATTAAAATTTCACTCTCGGCAAAAGAACTCCATTCTGAAAGCGAAACAGAATGGAAAAAACGGTAGAAATTGAATGATTCTGGAAGAAACAATGTCTGGAATGTTTCCACGAAGAAAATTAACCCGTTCGTGGCTCTGTCCTGCTGGCCGTATCGGTACCCTCTCGTCCTCGCCATGCATCGGTTTCGCTCGTGTAGTGAAACGAGCGCATAAAATGCGAAAGCAGCGAGCCCGCGAAGAATCCTCTCGTTTCGCCTTGGTTCGTCCTGGAGGATCGCATACCTGAATGTCTGACGTCACGAGAGAGGAAGAAAGACGGCCGGAGCAGCGAAGACGTTTGATTTTATATATACGGACACGGTACAGAGCCCGGGCCTTCTTGAGCAAGAACCTGTCTCTATAAATAGGATATCCGGTCGTTCGCTAATTATACTTCGATGCATGCTGTCCGCATAGCGAGAACTTGCACGAATTTGCGGCCGATCCAGCGATTTCTATGGTAATTACCGTCGCGTTGCGTTTTTAAGGGATAGCTTCGAGCTTCAACTTCTAAAACAAAAGAGAGGGAAGAGAGAAATAAAAAGAGAGATATAAAAGAACGCTTGTCAAAAAAGGCATGAAATATATAGGAGAACGTTCCACGAAAAAAGAAAAGGATCAAATAATTAAGTCGCGGTTAATTGCAATCTTGATTCGTCTCACGGTCATTGAAATCTCCGGCACGATGAACGCGCGCGAACTCGATCATTCTCCTTGGGAATCGATCGAGTTATACGGACCGGGCACCAAGGGAGAATTAAAAAGTACAATTTGTCGATCGGAGATAAAAGCGTATGGGAAGGAATACGGTTTACGTGCTCGAGAGAACGCATATTCGAGAACGTTAAGATGATAATGGAGACGTCCGTTGCTGTTCTAGATACGTTGTCTTTTTTCTGGTAAACGAGTGAACAAACCAAACCGCCACCATGGACGCGATCAAGAAGAAGATGCAGGGAATGAAGCTGGAGAAGGACAACGCGATGGATCGCGCGTTGCTCTGTGAACAGCAAGCTCGTGATGCAAATGCGCGAGCGGAAAAGGTAAATGTTTAAAATTTTCAGCGTATTATGCGTTTCAGTTGGAGGACCCGAAATAACTCCCGACAAACTAAGAATAAAAAGTAGCCTGATGTAATAAACAAAAATACCAAAAATGTCTATTTACCTGCTTTGCTAAAATGGGGAATAAAAATAACGATGAAATAATCACAATGTGATAAAAATGCATTATAGGATTGGCATCTGTTCAAAAACGTTAATTATAGATCTGGAGTGTTTATACCTGTTTTCTCTGTTATAATCATATATATATATATATATATATATATATAACAAATTTGTAATTATTTTTATTGCGTTAACTGTTTGATTTATAACATTCTTTTGTCCAACAAAGGCTGAGGAAGAGGCGCGCGCCCTGCAGAAGAAGATCCAGACCATTGAAAACGAACTCGATCAAACTCAAGAGGCTCTTATGCAGGTCAATGCTAAACTTGAGGAGAAAGACAAGGCGTTGCAGAACGTAAGTTATTCGTAATATTCTATCATCGTAGTTCTATCGTAATTTCTTATCAAATTTAAATTTTAAACCGAGTAATTTATCCTTTCACGGACAATTTGCAGTATATTAAATTACTTCATTTAGAAAGAGAAAGTTAGATAATTGAGTACACCGATACTTGGAGAAAGAACAACAAATATCATATAAGAAACATTTAAAAAATAAACTCAACCGGTTTTCGAATATGAAAACCCGCCAGTCTTTATCAATCACCGCGTTGTTACCGACAGAATAGTGACGTTCGAGCGCCATCAGATGTCGCGGCGATCGTGCGCAGGCGTTTCACATGAAAAGAATAGGTTCTCCGCGAACGGAGCGCACAGTCGAGCATTAGTACGCGAAGCTGCCGCTTCGTTAGTTCGGCAGTGGTCGGCAAACTTCGGTTTCGTGTCGTAGTTTATGGTAGGGGTAACCTGGATCGAACATAGAGCAATAGACGGAGAAAGAGAGAGAGAAAGCAAGAGCAAGATAGAAATCGGACCAAGACGGTGCAGAGAGCAGAGACCAACGTGTCTCCTCTCGTGCATGCGTTCGCCTGCACGGAACGGTGGTGTGTGTGCAACATAGAAGGACAGACAGAAGGACGTATGCGTGGCGCGGTGAGAAACGTGTTACGAACAGTGACAGACAAGATGGCGGTGTGTCTTGTGCAGTAGTAGGAACAGTGGTGCGTAGATTACATTAGAAGGATAAATAGTGGAAGAAAGGAGTTAGGTGAAAGGTTTAGCAGCTGGATAGTATGGAACCATCTCTTACGACGACCACGAGACGTCGCGGTCATCAACATCATCCGCGGTACACTACGCGTCGACGTATCGATGTCTCCAGCAGAGGACCCGCGCAGTGTGGCCCTGCTGATATCGTTAAAGATACGCCGATTGGAAACAACGAAACGCCAACGACTACAACGTCATCGAGACTCGAGGAAAAAAGCACTGTCATTGTTACGGAGTGCTCGACCGCGGTGACAGTACCCACGATCGTCAGCCCGAGATGGTTCCAAGATCCGACGGCCACCACTGTATCCTCAAAAGACGTCAACAAGATAACGAACAAGCTCGAAGATGATGACAGAGAGAACATCCGACACAGGCTCGCGCAGTGTAGCCTGGATGTTCTCAATGAACGACGGGAACAGTTTGTTCCTGATAGAAACGAGAACGAGAGCTGTGACAGCTACGAGACGGAACAACCATCAACTGACAAGCTTCGATTAAGGCCACGTGGGAACGAGATATGCAAAAACGAGTCCGACAACGAGACGAGGAGCAAAAAAACTTCACCGGAGCCTGAGCACGCGGTCGCGAGGGCTCGCGGTGACGGGAACTCTGACGACGAGTCGACCAACGTCGAGGAGGACCCTGAACTTACTGAGCTTGCCAAGCTTAGATGTCCTAGCGAAAGGACCGAGGTGCAAGCTGAAAGGGAAGCAAGAAGAAGAAAGAGATGCGCGGATTATCCTGGATTAGCTTTCGGATGGTCCATATTCTCCAGCGACACGATGATGAAATTCGGTCTCATAAGGAACGAATTGCAGAATATTATGGGGAACCAGCTGAAACGGGTCAGTATCGCATGATACATCGCTGATGCACCCGGTACGTAGGTAAACGAGCGTGTTGCGTGAAGGTCATCGTATGACATGACCTTGACGCAGTTTGACGTCACGTCGGTCAATGGGTCCTCGAGGGTCACACAGCCCTTGATAACGGAAAGAGATCATGACCAATGAAAATCTTGCTTTCTCTCTCGGACCATATTAATACCACCCGTGTATATAATTCTTCGTCTCTTTTGCATTTCTTTCTGTCGACTTACCCAACGTTTCATCGAACGAGATAATCCTCGTAAATTCGATACCTTATATGGTTGAGAGCAGGATAAAAATACGCGCGCAGTTAGGTTAGGTGATCTAGTGGTTAACCACGGACCCCACGGTGACGTTACAGACCATTAAATCGTAGGTTGCTTGAGAAAGTTTACAAAGGAACACTGACGACTCTTGTTACTCTTTCTCACGTTTTAATTACACGCTCTTTTCTACCAACCATTCTGGAAAATTACCGAACCGCCACGAATGCTGATTAGAGAAAGGCCGATTAATACATCGGAATTCCAGCCGTTGCCAACTGAAAATCGAAATCAGTTCGCATCATCGCGTACTAAATAAATGATATACTACTTATTGCGTTTACTGATACTTAAGAGAATCATTAGTAGCGCTTTTAGCGACAAGCGACTTCTTACAGAACTTAACGATGCACGATCGTCCGACAAAGGATACTTATTGTATAGGGTTACTGAACTGAGACAATGGATGAAGCGTAATTCTTTCATCCAATACGATAAATGGTATTCTTATTTAGTCGACTCCAAGCGATCGTAATGCCAGGTAATTCAAATTTTTCAATTATTTATGTACAATCACGTTCGATGCATATCATAATGTGCTGCGTTCTTACCAATTCGTTTTTGGTTTAAGCCACACCTTTCGATTTAATATGACGCGTTCGTACAACGAGTGCAACATTGCCAAACTTGGAAGCTTATATTCAGTTTCACGAAGAACCTAACCTAACTTGACCAAGTCCAATAATATATCGTAAAATAACATTATAATTGAAATTTCTTGGCGATTTTTAAAAAATTTTAATATTTTTAACATCCTTGCGACATAGGTAAAATAATTGAACAAATAAATATATCTTCGTATCTACGTATATACTTTTGGAACGCATTTCCAAAAACAAACCCCACCCTGCACTGGTAACACGCGTTAAACATGAATAGCACTCGTCAACATTCTAAAAATACGTGGCTGTTGGTACACGGATCCAGCGGCTCTTTTATTCGGCACTCTGAGAGAGCATTGCGTAAGCATAGCGCCCGGAACACGCTCCCACAAATCCGCTTCGTTATGAGCGTTTTATAAGCCGGTGACGATATAGAGTATGTGTAACACCGTTGCAAAATATTCATAACATATTGCACCGGAATTTGAAATGCGTTCTATTCTTTATTGTCGACCTTTGAAACAAAGATCTGTTTCTTTACCCCGTTATCTTAGCCGATGTTTACACGTCACATTCTCTGCGATTTCACGGCAGATCAATGTGCTGCCATCTATACTTACATTCTTCGCATAATTCTGATGGACGAGTTTCTGGATTCTCGAACTTATGTACATTCAAATTCAGTTGATTGTTCTTAATTCGATGCTAATCTGTGATTTGCATACCGTTTGAATTTATCGTAGAATGACTGAATATTAGAGATGGAGCTGCGGTAGTTCTTCATAAATGTTCTTTGTAGTTTTTTAACTTATAACTTATAAATATTTTTAACTTATATATTTTTTAAATATATATGTTAATATATATGTTAATAATATATATATTAATATTAATAATATATATATAATAATAATAATATATATATAATATACATATATATTAATATATATATTATATATATATAACTGTTTATTCTTTCTTCTGTAAAAAATACTACTGACATATAAAAAGAAGAGTATTAGAGATAATACGAGTATCAACTATATAGTTTGATGTATTCTGTAATTAATTCTTCGCGACGCAAACTAGTAATTAAATTAATATGCATAGCTAGTCAAACTAGATAAAATGTATTGAATATTTAATTGAAATTACACTACATGGATTGAAATTAAGAAATATGATGCAAGCAAAATTACATTTAGTCTGATTTTTCCCGAAATTATATTCTTGAACAAAATAATTACGTCATAATTTATTAAAAATGTTCAATTAACGGTCGCAACTCTTATATAATGGTATTACTATAATTCTCTTGCTCTTGAACTTCATCATAAAATATATTACTATTTCCGGTAGCGCTTAAATCATATGATACAATCCGTTATTCGATTTGTCCATAATTGTGTCTTTATTAAATCTCTCTAATGCGTACAAAATGAATAACAATTTATTACTAGGGGTCACATAACCGTTATATTACTGATCTCTATTATCATTTAAATTTGCGCGTCACTCATCCATCTCATTCTACCTACTCATCGTAAAACCGTCGATCATCGAAAACGGCCAATTTCAGGAAAATTACGTCGGTACTGGAATTATCATTGGTGCATAGAATATATGCGAAATGCCCCTCACAACGAATGAAAAGCAGAAGAAGCGAAACAACGCAGGAATTGTTGTCGACCATCCATTCGAACGGTTGGGCGCGCTCGCGACGGGCGCGGTATTTCCGGGGCTTTGCGCGCGACGACACGTCGATTGGCGTAGCGATACTCGGCGTGCGCATCATACTGTGACACGGTCTCGAAAAGAAAAAAATAACGATTAAATCAATGAACCGACTCTTTATAGATATAGGCGTGGTCAGATAGGAAGTATTTAAACGATAAGGTCAATTGCAATTTGATCAAAGGGAAATTTTTCACAAAATATCGTAGAAGAAACGTCGTTAAGGGCAAGGGACTATTTGACGTCCGCAGAACGGTAGCGCGCATGCGCGTGCTGACCGGGGGCGGCCATCTTGCTTTCCAGTCAACAGCAGCCAGTGGTCGTCAGTGTACGACAGCTCGGAGGCTACGAAACTCTCTCTCTCGCACGGGTACCGGTCGTCTATCGTACCCCGATATACTTTGTCTTCGTACGTCGTGTTCACCGGCTGTCTTAGATCCTCCATTCTTCCATTTATCGTTCGAGCATTACCTCGATCCGCGCACCAGACTGGTAATCGCGATATTTACAAGTGAGAAGACGATAACACGCGCGAATATCCAGCAGCATGTCGACGCAAGTGCAGGGCACCCTTCTCGACGTGCTCAAGAAGAAGATGAGGCAGACCAAGGAAGAAATGGAGAAGTACAAGGATGAGTGTGAAGAGTATCAGAAGCGGCTGCAAGTGGAAGTGATACGCCGCGAGGAAGTGAGTGAGAAAATTACCTCAACTTCGTATTTCGTTCGTTTTTTCTGCCTACGAATTGGCTCGATACAATGTAGGGTCCTCTGTCGAGGATATCTTTCCAGTTTCCTCTGTTTCGAGTTATTCCATTCTCTGGCATAACCTGACCTATCGTATGAGATAGCTCGTGAGTCTCGTCAATCGTTTCACGATGCTTGAATAGGGACGTGAATTAAACGCACAGAAGGGAAGAATTCAGTGAGGTTTGTCAATTTCGATGTCTGATTAACAGTCATACGAAGTGCACCGATCGCAAAGCCAATCGATTCATCTCGTGATCGACTCATTGTGCGGTTAATTTCATCGAGAACACGTAACGAACTGTACGGTTCACGGCGTGTCTTTACCGGAAATATGGTGCTCAACTTCACTCGGTATTCGTCTGGAAAAGTATCGATCGGTTTGCGTGAGAGAAACTTGTTATATTGAAGAAAAATGGATACATTCTATCGAACGACATCACGTTTCGAATATTTAATTTAAAAGATAGAGTAGTAATCGTGTTCGAAGTCGATGGACTTTCGATGGAAATCATTTTCACCTTTGTACACGAAACGCTGGAGCCGGCGTCCACACGGCTATAGGATCGATCGTGAGTGTCAGGCAGCCAGGCACGTCGTCGTCAGGCTGGGTTGTGCCTCTGGAGAGGGCAGCCAGGGGAATATAGAAGGGACACCGACTCGACTCGCACTCGAGACATTCTTGATCCAACGAGGACCGGCTTGAAAACTTACCTCTGTCGCTACTCTTGAGCCTTAATCAAACAATCCTCCGTACATTCGGAAATGTTACGATAACGCCCAGAGCTAATTAACTGTGCGCAATGCGCTAAACCAATGTGTCGCTCGTATTCACGGAATAGAACCAAGCGGAATACCCGATCGACTTCTGTGTACGATCGTACAATAATTCTCGCACGCGAACACTTTCGTAGTATTATCGGTATGATACGATCTGATATATTTTTTCGAGGATAATTACGTTTTTTCATTATTCTCCGTCATTTATGAAAAAAATTAACACGAAGTAGATTATTTTGAAGATTATAATTTTTGATCATCTTTTTGTAAATTATGAATTTAGAATATTAGGTAGGTATTTATATCTGATTGGTTAAATATAATTGATCAAAAATGTTCAGGTAAATATGTGCAGTGTCTGTAATTGTAAGAAGATTAAGAACGAATGAGTATTCTAGGTGTAAGCTAGTTCATCAGCCTCGATTTCTACCACAGTCTCGTTGTTTTTACCCTTTTCTTTCACTGACGGTCTGGTAAAATACATAGCTGAACGCATAGGTGAATTTACATCTGGACTGAAGATGTTCCAGTACATTTCAAAAAGGTATTACAAGTAATTCGAACATTCGAAATGTTAAATACACATTTTTAATTTAAATGTAAAATTATAAATATGCTTGTTTTCCATGTATTTGATTACCATGACACTTTTAATAGACAGTTCAATGGTCCAACAGATTCCAACACAAGAGCATGACGATGTATTGAATGCGTAACTCGTTGAGGTTTCAAAGTTGAGCACCGGTGAGAAAAAAACATTGTTTTTTTTTACCAAGAAAACATTACTGACCATATCTACCTGTTCGATGTTATTTACAGTAGCGATATTTCAAATCATCAGCGTTGGGGGTCGATGATTTTATTTTCCTGCGGAGACCTTTCGACCCTCTGTTGAGGAAGCCTGTCACAGACTAATATCCTGTATATAGTTCTACCATGACTAACCACTGCAAAATTATCGATTATGAATGAACTAATTATGTCACAGTATTATATATGATTTAGTGGAACTATCTTTCATCCAAGAGTATGGAGAGTGTCTTGAAAAATATGTAACTTAATTCCTGAAAAATTCTTCATAGAAAAAGAAGAGACTTGGAATAAATGAAAAACTGTATTAATAATTCAAGCTGCGTTCGATTTAACAAATGAAAATTTTGTAATAATTCAACTATCTGAGTAGAAAACATACTTGATATCTACATATATGTATAATATGTATATAACATTTACTATAGATCTATAGGACGTTTTTTCGAAAAGCTGTTCAATTACCAATAAATTATCTTTAGTATATTTACATGCATTATACACATCATGTTAATTATTTCTAATTCCATTCAGTATCTGTTGGTAGAACCTCTGCATCTTTTAATCCATCCTATTAAACAATTGCCAAAATCTGTCCTGGTAAAGAAGGAACGTTTATAATCATTATACACATCATTATATAAATTCATATCTTTGTGAACTTTGAACATTTCCGATATTGTTGTATATTGTGTATGTACGTATATAATTTGGCGTCTTTAAATTTCTCATAAATTTACAAATATCCATAATCCAGCTATCATGTAAAGGTTAATTAAGGTGATTCTTTCGTCGATTAAAGATTAACCTTGTATAGTCTCCGAAAAATGTCAATGTACCTCCGGTGACGTTGCTCGCTTTCTGCCGCTGACGTATCGTCGTCCTAAAAGGCCAACGAATAGGAGCTCGGTGAAGCTTCACTAACAAGCTTTTGTCATTGAGCAATGAAGTGCACTGCCGTGTATGCACTTCTTTTTTCTTCTTCTTTCTCTCGTCTAATAGAACTAAATAACTAACAACGTGTGTCCCACATATTACGAACATTTATCCAAAGTATATACTCCTAAGTACGGTTCATTGATTCACCAGCCAGCAACGGATTTAGCTTGTACCGTGAAAGTGATATTACGTACGAGCCGTACGCCAGCACGTGGCGTCTCTTTTATTGAGTTTATATAATCATACCTCGATTGTCCTCATCCTGGGGGCAGACTTATTAATAAACAAATAAACATCGTCATAGCGCTTCGTTCGTCTTACGTTGTGTTTTTATTGGTTTAGCATATTGGTAATTGATCGATCGATACATTTTGACTTGCTTCGCGGAGGAACGTTTTCAGCATGGATAGTAGTCGTTCTACGTTTCTGAAATAATTCGAAGAGTTAGAAAACGCTGAAAGTTTTTCGAGAGAAAAGAGGACTTTGTGAAGTAATCGGGTACCGTTGTTTTCGATGAAATTCTCTTATAGCGTTCCTATCGTATATAGGTTGGGCTGGTATGATTCTACACTTCGAATCAGGTTTTTAAACCAGGAAAATATGTATTTAATATCAGGATTCTCATCACGTACCTAATATTAATATCTATTTAAATACATAGATTACACGTACATGATTCTAGCTAAAATATTATACATAACGAAAATTATGATTTTGTTTCAGAAGCACTTCTTAATAATTTAACAAAAATCTACCATTCGTCATTTTAACAGATTATGGGGTTAAGGGGGTATTCTAGTCTAGAGGCATGAATTTCGGGCGGTTTCTGTACAAACGAAGCAAAAAATATTTTTACTATCCATTTTTTTATCATTTGTTTATCGATATTTTAAGATTACATAAAAAATTAACCGAAAAAACTCAAAATTCACAAAGTTATGAGCTGGCAAAGTGGGGGTCCAAGAAAAAGGGTATCCTGGCGTGCATGATTTCAACCCCTCTGATCATCCGAAACAAAAAAGCCGAACGGATTCTTAATCAGTATAGATGCCTCTATAGCATGAACCTTGGAAAAGTCAAAAAGAAAAAATTAAGAATTGTTAAAAAAACGCCAAAAAAAATTTTTTTCAAACGACCGCCATTTTATGAAAAATACACATACGCTATAATCCATATTCTATGATATAAATAAATATTCCTTATTGGAATTATTTACTGTACCATATCATTAACATATCATTTTCCTAGTCTCTTTTATAAGCAACAAAATAGATTTTTTAATTTTCCTGAAATTTTGTGCAAAATACATTGTTGATACAATTAAACTACAGGACTGATGCGTGCTATATATAAACACAGTAGTACAATCGCGTAGAATTAACAGAACGTAATGGAGGCAACGGAGGGTGATCGTTGCCGGAAGTTTGGCACACTTACCGTCATTACCGCGGATATGATCGGCAAGACCTGTTCGGTTGCGCCAGTGTGCGTGGGCGTGTCGGTTTCCTCCGACACAGATCGTCCGTGCACGACCTGATAGACGTGATCGACGATCGATACTGAGAATACATGGGACCGGAAATGGCACTCGCGTTACTTTAAATATTATACACTGTGACGAATTATCCGGTCGACAATTTAACCCGCTACATCGTCTGGATACGAATTATGACATTGTACGCGTTATGAGCATGCATAGGCGTAGCCTCTGGCTTCTTTGAATGAATCATTTTAAGTAGAAAGAACGGTCAATGAAATTCTTGGTAATACAGTTTGATAATTCTCAAACTGATATTGAGACGTTCTAAAAATTCAATGGGAGTGTTGCAGGACGTATTAAATATGAATTGATGGATAATGTAACAAGTTGGAATAAACAGGAAGTAGAATAGAATTTTATTTATTGGAAAAAAAGGAAATTAGATTTTAATTCAAACGAGACCTTGACTGAAGTTTAATCAAATGTGAACTTCTTTTATTTGAGTACCTATATCGTTATCATTTGAATGATACTCACATTATATGAATTCTAGTTATATATTGAACCAATAAATTAAATTATCACCAGAAACGAAACAAATCCATTACAAATGTACGCATATTAAAACAACACCGTCCTAGATCATATTAAAACAATCAAACGCGCAATATAAATTTATAATATTTATAACGATTGAACAGAAAAAAGTGTCTCGAAATTTTCTACAAACTTTAATCAAGGAAGTAGTTTACATTACACAAATCAGAGTATAGACATTGATCCATTTTGTAAGATAAGATAACCAACATTAGTAGAATTGTACATTTATCGATATCGATATGTTTGGCCGATCTGGACGCGTCATCGGCCAAGGGGAATTGCTGGTTTGTTGAATCGGTTCGCATGCAAAATGTCGGTGGATGATCGAAGAACAGTACTTGCATGAAAGCGCGCGTAATGCCCGGTTCACGCACGATAAACTGGGATTTATCCGCTTGGCGCACAATCGTCGCAGGTGCAGCCACAAACGGGGACAAGGGCCTGGAATTGCGTAGACTGTAGACGAATACGCGCGTAATCGAGCGTTAAGCAATTTACATTTGTAAGGGCGCGATCGGTTCGTTTCATTTGACGTAACAGATGGACGAAGCCAACTTTTGAATACGTTACAATTCCACGTCTTAATTAAAGAACGCTTTAATTAGTATCGTATTGTAACAGGGTGTTTTGTGACCTCGTTTCATTCATTTTATTCTCACGTTGAGACGAAACAACATTAATCTACCTTTCTAACGCTAACAGGAAGCGCAATTTTATATTGAACTATTTATTTATTGGAAAAGCGTGTGGAATGATCTAAAAATGGTGTTTATTCGATAAGAAAGAGATATGAGAAATAAGGATTGATAAGGAACGCGTTGAACAATTTTTGCAATAAATCAACACGTTGTAAACAGACTATCTGTAAGCTCTATTTAATACTATCTTACGAACAAGTACAAAGTTCTCGAAAGTTGAATGAAAGTTTCAAGTTAAATAACATGGACAAACAATAATTTTTTTCCATTTGATACAATCTTACGAAAGAATACAAAGTTCTTTAGCGATTGAATGAAAGTTTCAAGTTAAATAACATGGCAAGATACATCGAGTGAGAACGTTAATTAAAAGCGTCTGTGCCTAACATATTTACGGAAAGTAATTATAAAATGCGGATTTTCTATTGGATCAAGTCATAGAATCGAATAGAAACTTTTATGAATTTAATTAACCGATATTATTCGGAATCGAGTTTCATACTAGCTATTTAATCCACGAAGCGTTAAGTCTCGCGCTTTTAATAGAATGTCATGAGTATTTCTTTTCTTACCTTAAGATTAGTTTTCTTTTTCCGAGACAAGTATATATTCCATTTGCAAGGAATTTCAAGCTATTCTCATGAAAACATAAGTGGATGCTGTGAAAATGGTTGACCCATTCAATTAAATCGGTTGTTACGACGAGCACGAGCATCGAAGGAAGTTAGGGTCATTGATATGCGAACAGAGCGAAGACCTTGGCGATCCCGCGATAAATATTCTTGCGAATTCTAATCACGTGTTGTACGATTGTGGACAATAGCTCTTTAATCTTGTTTTCCTTTTTATATTTTTTATTTTCTTTCTATCATCTCTTTTCTGAAATTCTTATAAGGATAAGGAAGTCGAGGACATCTGTATCAGGCTAAAAATAAACGATGCAATCGTCGTTTGCCGAACGACGATAGCTTATCTGGTGTTTGGTCTTAACTTACTTCGTTCATGTGGTAATGAATTTATTGCAACCTTGTAACTTGTTGGCTGAAAAATTGTGGCACAGTAACTGTTATTGTTATGATGTTGCAAAACTCTTATGGTCAATTTATTAAATCAGGACCTCGTGTTACAGGGATTTATATTTGCTACTGCAAATTGTCCGTTTTTATATTGCCAATATGTCACTTAAAACTTGAGGCTAACCAGAACCGCGAGTATCCTTTATCGCTACAATAGATGCAGTAGAAGAAAATAAGCAAAGATATATAATTTAAAAAACACTAAATATCACAATTGCTTGAAATGAACGAACTAGCGTGGATATGAATCGATAGAGACAAATATAAAAAGATGGGTAAATAGTTCAGGATTACGCAGAAAATAAGAACGCCATTTATCCTGAAACTAAGTCTGTTTCTTGACAAAAATAGCGAAATCAATACAATACTAAATATATAATATATATATATAATTATATAATATATAGTAATTATTATTATTATATTAAATATTTAATTATTAATTATATAATTATTATTATATTAAAATAAGTATTATATAATATATAGTATAATACTAAATATATAATATATATATATATAATAATATATATATATGTATAATATACAATACACTAATAAAATTACTATTTAAAGACTCCATTTATCTATGTATACATAGTAATATATATGTATATTTTAAATATAGTAATCTTCAATCTAAAATTATAGTGATAATAATAAGTCTATTATCGCTTGCCTTATAGCTTCTGGTGTATTTTACAATTACAATGTACATTTTTACAGTTACATCAATAATACTTACATAATACAACCTGATACGTGATCTAAAATTACTTAAACTACTTAAGTCGTAACTTAAACTTTCATTTTCCGTACTCAATATTTTCTTTTGTATTACAGGCCGAGTCCGAAGTAGCCGCTCTGAATCGTCGTATTCAATTGTTGGAGGAGGACCTCGAGAGATCGGAGGAACGTCTCGCAACTGCCACTGCTAAATTGGCAGAGGCGTCGCAAGCTGCGGATGAGAGCGAACGGTAAAGGAACTGCACATTTTTATCTTCGTGTTTTTCTGTAATGAACCGACCACCGGACGACCACGTAAATCTTATAAATATCCGTCGACGAACAGATATTTATAATGGAGCCGTTCAGTATAGTGGCATTCATGTTTTACTCAATGGGCAGATAACAAACCCCTTCCCGTTTGATTGATCGATTCAATGAAAGTTCGATTAATACACTTTCTTCGCCTCCTCACAAAGTTCGTGTTAATAAAGTTGTCAGAGATCGTAGTTTTTTATTATTAGGAGTTGTATATATATGTTAAAAAGGAAAATGGTATGATCGAGGTGTTGAGTGAATTGAAGATGATAATTCTGATAGGCTTGTTGTCTGCCCTGTGGGATGAGAGGAGATTAAGTTACAGATAATAATTTGAAGTAACTTATGCTCTTGTTGAAAACATGGAGAGGATATTGTAAAGAAAATTAATTCTACTTACTATAGTAGAAGTTATTGAATTATGTGGATGTTTCAATTATAAATTCTTTGAAATTATAAAAATCGATAAAAGAGTACCTGTACGTTGCTCATAATAATTAGAGGATTATATCTGTGATAAATGAACTTTTATCAGAGTATAATACAATTTCAAAATTCTTGTCATTCAATATATCAAATCACAAGAAAACAATTAAGCAGACGAATGCTAATGTGTTTTTTTTAGTAGATCTTTCGCCTTTACAATAACCTCAAACATCGATATTGACCCTTTGATTGCGGGTCATCCATTGATGGAACGTAAGCACAGCGAGATACAAATGATATTTTATATTAATATAAATAAATAAAAGATTGAAATATTTAGTTTATTAAAAGAAATAATAATAACACACGGTGAGCATTATCGTCGAGCTTTTATAGCAACCCATAACAGTCAAAGGGTTAACTTTTGCAAAATACAAGATGGTCGTTCGATGCTCCAAAAAGAATCAGAACTAACGCCGTACGTTCAATGAAATCGAGTCGGAAGAGCGAGTATCCTCAAACAAACATATTTTCCCATTTATAAATAATCGCACAATGTTGCATCGTGATGTTTCGCGGTTAATACCGCACCGAATATAAATCTAGTTATATTTATATGACAATCGAACCTAAGCACAGACGCAATTACACAAAGCAAACTCAAGGCTGCTGGTGAACTAATAATTACTGTGATTTTATGGAGCGTGCATTTTCATTATACAGTCTGCGTAAAGTGCCTGTTTAATTATCGATAGATCCATTCCAGAAAGTGATGCAATTATTACGCGAGCATTAAATTCCATCATCGTTTGATCAGCTAATGACGAAAAAAGGGAACAATTTTTTTTCTGGCAAGTGAATCTAACCAATGGTTTGGTTAAATCTAATCGATCGCTCGCCCTTCCTCTTGAATTTCGATCGATATCTCGGCATTATTTATCGCTAGGACTAACTTTTCGACGTTGAAAGAACTTCCAGATTATTATTTTGTCAGAATTTTCCGCTCTCGATCGATCGAATTACCGATTCTTGTTTGCGTCGATAAGAATTATCAATTTATCAGAACCGTGACTTTGAAGATCTAGAACGAGTTACCTTTGCTTTGTATAGATTAATTTAGATTCAAAAACGGCTAGAAAATTTACGGATAAACGATATCATTGGCGATTATAACGCTATTGACGATATTGGATGACGTGTTTGAGGTTTGTTATCGCGGAAAAAGAAATTGATAACTAGCCGACACATAATTCGCGATATTTTATCGTTGTTTCATATGTATTTGATTAAGCTTTTTATGCTACTACATTATCTAACAAAAAAATGTTGTAGATTAGAAAGTTACTTATAAAGAGAACTTCAAGAAAGTTTTTAAAGATTCTTCTTTATTATAAATTTTACCGTTTTTATAAATTATTTATAATTTATAAATTAAATTTCTCGAAAAATAAAATTCACGATGAACGTTTAATGAGTTAGACCGCCCATAATTATCGTTTGAAATCGTATAATATTGTATAATATGATCGTATAATATAATCATTAGTGAAACATCGATATTTTTATCCGGAATTTAAAAAAGCGAATGTTAATTTATGCGCGATTCTACATGCTATAATCAATGAAAAATCGAAGAGTATTTTATTTATAACCGCGAGAATCCTGTTTTCGCGTGTCGATGATCTTTCTTTCAACGGCGATCAAACCGGTGCTAAAAATCGAATGATAATCGATCACTAGGATACGCAAGGCACTTGAAAACCGTACCAATATGGAAGATGACCGAGTATCCCTGTTGGAGCAACAGCTAGCACAGGCTAAACTGATCGCCGAGGAGGCGGATAAAAAATACGAGGAGGTGGGTCACGAACCAGCGAACGAAAAAATAATCTTTTCGCGACAATCTCACGGAAGCCAATCTGTATTCATCTTGACGAACCACGATCCACTTTACCATTTTATAAACAAATTTCTTTTCGACATATTTTGTATCGATGAACTTTTTGTTAAATTTAAAGACATTAATGGAATTTATTCGATAAAGAATATCATTGTTTTCGCTATTATACTTATACTTTTTATATCTTAAATTGCACTTTAGTATCGTGTTACAGTATAACACGTTTCAAAACATTGATCATTTAATTCCTAAAAATTGAATAATATAATTTTGATAATTTATAATTCCCAAAGTCTTATCGATGCTAATTATATTTCGTAAATTGAAAAACTTGAAATATCCTTTCAAATTTCTACTCTTATTCACATTAGTCAAGTCACTCGATTTCAACTTATTGGAATTTAAAGAATCTGTCTAATCTGAACGAGCCTTAAACATTTCTTATTTACATTATGAATTAAGTAGATTATGGAAATATTATATCATCCGCTAAAAAAAAAAAAAAAAAAAAAAAAAAAAAAAAGAAAAAAGTAGCCTAGAATTGTATAGCTGGAGAAGATTCAGGTTTGTCAAGATCCAATACCAATTTGCTCCCGCAGGTATATCTTTCCAAGAATTTTAGCAGATAGTTGGAGAGCAGTGCTGTACCTGATCATCGTGGAACCTTCGTTACAACGAACGAGGCAACGATCGATAATCTAAAAACTTCTCCTTCCAGCGATCTTTTCTTTCTTAATGTATGTTAATCGCCGTTCTTTGTGATAATTATTAAAGAGCCCGCAAGATTCTCGAGAATCGCAGCTTGGCCGATGAAGAGCGTATGGACGCCCTCGAAAATCAGCTGAAGGAGGCCAGGTTCCTCGCTGAAGAAGCTGACAAGAAATACGATGAGGTTCGCGAGCCCACGACTGACAAGCGTGATGGCTGCAGTGACAATGATCATGATAAAAATAATGATGATGATGATGATGATGATGGTTCCTAGTTTATAGTCGAGATAATAGTGCCTAACCCCATAACTCTGTTTTCTCTCTGTGTGCTCGAAATTACCGTGGCTCGGTATAATACGAAAAAAAGAAACGAAAATCTACTCACACATTTCGATCGATCGAAAGTAAACGCGTTAATATTATATTCGAGAATATTTCGATTGAATAATTCAAAGAATTTCGATTCTTCTTCAACCGATCGTCCGGATCGTTCGTGAAAATTATTTCGAATAAAATCTCGTTTCTGGGAAAAATTCAAAAATATTTATAATGCAACAGTGATTAAATGAGAAAAGGAAAAAAAAGAAAGAATGGGAAGAACGAAAGGTATTGATCGTTTGTGATTTCGTCGAGTGAGATAACGACTGATCGATCAACTGGTAAGAAGTGCAGTGTTTCAGTAAAATAATTCTTATTTTGGGAATATTGAAAAAGATAAGAAAAAAGAAATGATGGATAAGTGATACACGTATATGAATAATATCAGTGTCACGTGTTTTGAGAGCGGCTTAAATGTTAAAAACCGCTGTATATATGTGATTTCCAAGTGTTTGTTGGAGCAAACAAAAGGGGGGGGAGAAGAACAAGTAAATAATGTTTCAAGTGCCAATTTCGTAGAAAAAAGAAAGAAAAATAAAAGTCTATTTTGCATATAAAAATTATCGCGCAAAATCGTTTTTCCATATACATTCGGTGAATATCGTAAGTTCGCGTGTTTCGATTTATCTTCTAATCGCAAACTGGCTTCGTTAAAATATGGTTAACGCGTTCTGTGTTGTGATAAAAACGAGACTATGTGCCTCTCGGTCAGCTGCGCGATTAAAATGGTGCTACTTTTATCCAAAGACTCCCTCTTTTTGCTTTTCTGGAATTCGGAACGTAGCTCAGAAATATTCCAAACATCCATCCGTTATGGTAGGTTGTGTCACACGACGACGTCGAAGTTACAAAGATTACAAAATAAACTTATTTTAATATTATAATATTACATGGTTCAAAAAACATAAAATTCATTTTATTCAATTCTTCTTTCTTAGCAGAAATAGACGTAATTTGTATGCGGAAATTAGAAATTCATAATAACGGGGCATCAGAATTAATTCCTTCACGGTTGTTGCACATCTATAGCGTTTGATATGCAATTTCTGTTATAAAAAATTCGATTATTTTCATATTACTCAACCGTGTTTTAAACTTTGAATAAAATTACGGCTCGGTATATTCGAATGACTGTCTTGCAAAATAAAATCACGAAAAATGAATTCATGAAACTTTCCTGGCACGGTGGAGAACGTGAAATATTACGAAAACGTTGTTCGATGAGCACAAACGAATCTTTGCTGCATCGAACGTATATTAACACACCCGGCAAACGACCAAAAAAGAAAGTTCCATTACATCGTCAGATTCATCGAATATCTTGATTTATTGCTTGTTATTGCTCAAATGCAGAGTGTCTTGCGCAAGTATTGATCAAAGTTTCACGGAAAACTACATTATTGATGACTCCTCTAGTGTTTGACAAAAATTGATTTAATCCTAAAACGCATCGTTGTAACTTCAACGCGTCCGTATCCTCTCCCAATAACAAAATCGAACTCATCGTTTATCTTTTTAGAGCGTCATTGTATTAACAAACATCGAAACTAGACAAATTGTACAATGTTTCTTAATGTTTGCAGTGATACCGAATCAAACTTGCGAGATTCTATTGGAATCTCGATTTGCTTGTCTGTCTAACGATCTAACAGCATAACAGTTATTGCAGAAAATCAACGGAAGCGAGCCTTAACCGAGTGTGATATTTCTTTCTGTGTTTTAACCCGATGCAATAATCGCTTATCATCGAACCCTCTGTATCTTGGACGTGCGAACGTTACATAAACCTCCCGCCAAATGACAAATTTTGGTCGGTTACGTCATCCAGATAACGTAGGTTTCATTGGTTCTAGAAAAAACAATCCTTCCGAAATTTTGCGGATTGTAATTCTTGCTTCAATATTTAGCTATTAGATAGCTAATCCAATTCCACTTAATGATTATTTCATATCATGAACGTATCATCTTGATCAACTTCGTTTTTAAGAAATTTTCATTATCGTTTGATATATAAAAACAATGTGGGGAAAATATAACGTTTACATTTGTTGATTTATATTTTCTAAATATTCAAAAAATGCATATTCAATCTGAAAACTAAATATTAACATATGGAAGATATTTTGACTATGAAATATAAGAAATTTTGATATGGCGTTCATTAACGATATATCAAATTTTGAAATTAATCTTTTATAAAAAATGGGACATGCAGCTTCTTATGTTTTTCATATGCTACAATATTTGCTTTCTTCTAAATTTCTATATTTTATACCGAGTAGAAAATTGTCGGCCGAAATGAAACATCTACAGACGGTAATATATCTTTTCTATTTTTATATTTCTGTATCGATTAGAGAATTATTGATCGAAATGGAAGATCCACGGACGATGATTGTCACGTGGATAGGCAGTTGCACGAGGGGTTGCGTCACGTTCGCATAAAAGATGTTGGTTGCATGCAATAGAACGAAAGGTCTACGTAGACAAACGAAAGGGACATTCCAGAGAACTGGCTGTGAACAGCTTTATCCCGTGGTTTATGCTGGGGGACGGCGTGAATTCTCTTTCGTTTTCCACGACGATCTCGTTGTTACTGCGTAGTATACGAGTATTTCTATCCATTCGTGCCAATCTCTAGGAACGAAGTGGAGAAAACGTCTTCTCTTGCTTCGTTTCTTATCTCCTCTTTACGAGATGCGTTCTACACGATTGAAAGAGCTCTTCGTTAAAGATTATTTGAACTCGTACACTTATTCGAATCATGTCGGTCCGAGCCACGAATACGGTATATCTGCAGTTTTAAATTGTTTAAAATTCCAACCTCTCCGTGGCTCGTTGTCGCCAAGTTAAACGCGTTTAAATTATTCGTTCCTCGTCTAGCAAACGAAACAGTTCGAATAGAAAAGCACGTTTCACGGTTAGTGTTTCACTGGTTCAATATTTGCGATTCCATCACGAGTGGGATTTTGCGCGTTGGAACACGGAATACTATTAACCCCTTAACCAAGCGCGACGAGTTAGCTCGAATAAGTGGGCGAATATTTGTGAACGAATAATGAGATGATTAAGTGGTTCCGTTTTCTGGCTCTTTCCGACTCGTTCCACTTGGTCAAGAATACACGATCTGCATCTTGTTTTGCAAAGAAGCGTCTAGGAAATGTATTGAATTGTTGGAAATGTTGAGAAAAAGGAGATCTTGGTGGTGATGGGACGACATAGGAAATTTTTCGATTAGAATTACTTTTTCTCAATTGAATGGAAAATGAAGGTAGAGGTGTTGGAGAGATTTGGAAGTTTGGTAGCTTTTTTAGCATCTTTTTTAGTATCTTGTAACTTGGAAGATATACATACATATAAATACGTCCATGTATTAATATTTTTTTACTTTTATTTTACTTGCTTGTCTTATCTTTACATCATTATACTGCTACCAAGCAATTTAGTGATTGCCAGATTTTAGATATAAGAAACTGTAATCAGTTGACATGGTTCTCCTTGAAGGCAAATAAGATTCTATTAGAATGCTTTTGGAAAAATTAGTATTGCTTTCTATTAGAAAAGGAACATAGTTACATGTACAATTTATTTCTATCGCACCATTTTCACTATAATTATCTACCGAGCTGTTCAAGTATTATAACACACTAATTCCTTAAGGATAGCAATTCCAATAGGACGAATAAAATAGGCATTTTTATAAAAAATTCTCTACAAGGATTCCACAGTATCGCGTAGAAAATCTCATACAAAATGCGCGCCAAAGAGCTACCATCGCTTCCTCTCCACATCTAACAACTTCGAACAAAATCTTCGTACTCCAATAAATCTCTGAAAGCAGTCAGTTAACGCTAATCACCAACTCGTTACAACCAAACGCTATTCCACGTTTCCGACGAGCCATTTACTTTAGAAATTCGCCACGTTCAAGGTAGAGTTACAAAAACGAATGGAGGGGAGACTAAACTGAGTTGAGTCGATGAAAGCAACCAGACGCAAAAGGAGCGAGCTCTTTCAGTTCGTAGAGCGACATCGAGTCGGTCAGAATCACGGTGATCTCGATGATGGGGCGATAATGGTGGCAAGATCGAGGCGCGAGAGCATCGATCTTGGCCCAGATGCCCGGTCGAGACACGAGACAGGGACCGGCGAAACGGAAAGAGAAAAAGAGCGAGCTAAGGAACTGCTGGAGAGAGACAAAAACGGAACATAAAGAGAAACCGTGTGTATGTGTCGTTTATACAGGTCGCCCGTAAATTGGCCATGGTTGAGGCCGATCTAGAACGTGCCGAGGAACGTGCCGAGGCCGGAGAGTCGTAAGCATCCGTTTCTCAAAAAATCAAAACACTCACACCCACCATATGTTTCTTTTCTTGCCATTAACAATGCCTCTTTTCGAATTTCAAGCGTGCGCCAAAAACCGCCAATCTCTTATACCCCATTTTTTCCACCTGTTTTTCGCTACACTTTCTCATGTGTGCATGTCCACGAGGATGTACACCTGCCACATATGTATACATACACACAGAGGCACGATTAAAGACGTTTGATGACACGTGATCACGTGTGCAACTGTCTTAACACCAGATGTTTCCCAATGTGTTCGTTTGATTGGTTTTCTTTTTGAGTTTTCTCCCAATGAAAATTCATATAGTTGTTGGTTTGGAACCAAACAGGTTCCGTGCAGTTGCGATCGATCACAATTTGTGTCGTGGATCGATCGTGTACGTCGATTGAATCGTGTTACTTTTGAAAGAGAAATCTGAGTCTGTAGACTCACTTTTATGTGAGCAGAGAGAACTTGTGTAAGAAAAATTGCAATTGCCAAAAAAATATTTACAATGCGTAGTGTAATAGCGGTTGCGACTGAGATTCCTCTTCAAATTTTTGTATTCAGGAAAATCGGAATCAAAAAGTACTTGATACGATAAAGCAACTTGTATATTTCTTTTTCTACATTTTATAAAATACTTTGTTTCAATACCATAATTTGTGAATACATTATATACTTTATGAAATTCATTTTGATTCCATTTTTTTGGATAAAAATATATTTTTATAAGAGCGTTTCACTAAGATTCGAGTCACGATCGAGCAGCAGACTGGTGAAGCAATGGGAAACAAGGAGAAGCAGACTGGAAGCTGACTGTCCGCATGCATTTGCGATATAACTTTTGTTTTCTGTATTTTATTAGAATTTTTTTTCTTTTTGTTTCTGTTCATATATTTTTCTTTTTTATGTCCTTATCATCCTTGCTTTTTCGCATGACAAGTGTGGCTGTTGATCACAGGTTGCCAGAAAACTAGTCATGATGGAGCAGGATCTTGAGCGCGCCGAGGAAAAGGCAGAACTTTCGGAAGGGTAGGTGGTTCAGTTTGTGCATGTGCCACTGTTCTCTACATTCTTTTTAATTTTTCAATGTTCATGAACAATTCCCTTCCGCTTGTCTAACAAGGACGAACGCTGGTCGATGACAAATCAATATAAAATTATAGTCGGTGATATTATTGAAAAAATTATTTCTATACAATGTTGTCGCAAGAAAGTTCCATATAAATTTTGAAACACCCTGTATAATATTTTTGATACTCAATCTTTAAAATCGAGTATCTTAAATTCCTTTCATGAAAAAATTGTAAAAAGGTATCATATTTTGTGTAAAAAATTTTATTTCCTTTAAAATGGTCACATTCAGAAGAAGATTATTTTTCAAATTAGAAATTGAAAAGTTACTTGCGTAAGAAAATTCTATATTCCAAATTCTGTGTCGAAAACAATTAAAACACAAAGAGCAGCGACCAGTGCTCTGCCACATACTTAAAGAAACACACTCACAGGTAGGAATTCGTATTTACGACCTGGATTCCTTGTAAATGGTTCTTTCATTTTACAGGAAGATCGTCGAGCTTGAAGAAGAGCTGCGCGTAGTTGGCAACAACCTGAAATCCCTCGAGGTTTCCGAAGAGAAGGTAAGTACTGCTCACAACAAATATATATCTATATATCTATATATATAATCTCGAATATACATACATATACAATCTGTTTCACTTTCTCTTTCTTTCAAATTCACTGCACGTTCGCGCCGAGACCAATTTGTATCAATTCTACGTCTTATAAACGTTTCTTATATACAAATGAAACATTTTCTATATTTTTGCATATCTCGTGAATTTATACAAATTTGTATACTCTTAAATTTTCTGTGAAGACATAAATATCCGGCAGTGTAATTATAAATATTGATAGATTTATTTATACAGAAGCCTTCTTTTATTTTTCATTTTCGAAACAATTTCACCTCTGAAAATAATAGAAGAAATAATTTTCATGTCATAATGTATCACTGTAGCGATATCAGAGGAGAACAAAGAGTTCGGTTTATTAATAATCCAATCATAATGAAAAGAGCAGATTTAAACGATTTGCCTCATAACGACGCGTCCATTTAACGAGCGACTTGTTTATTTATTCTCGAGGGACTTAGACACTGCGAAAATTATCACGGGACAAAAGAATCGCTGTAAGAAAAACGGTAAAACCATGTAAGAGAAATATCGCAAGATTTTCCACGGTAACGTGAAATGAATACGCAGGTTCGCATGGGTTTTAATGCACCGCGTTCGTCCATAAAACGCGTATGATAAACGCGATAGGAAATAACGCGAAAGATAAAAAATCGAACAGACGGCATAGAATTAAATAGGAAAAAAGAGAAGACGCGTCGATGGATCGAGAAAAGTAAATTTCCATATTAAGATGCATAATGTTCACGTTACTGTACCATAGGCCAACCAGCGTGAAGAGGAGTACAAGAACCAAATTAAGACTCTTACCTCTCGCCTGAAGGAGGTACAAATCATTTTAGAGAGTATTTTGCATCTGATTCTTGTTTTTTTTTTTTTTTTAGCAGAGTGTGATTTGTCGTCGCGAGTTTTCCGCCGTTTCTACTAAAACATTAACTCGTTCACCCTTTTCTCTCCTCATTTACGCTACTTTCTTTCTATAACCTTAGCCCTCATTTTTCATCTTTCTTCTTCTCGTTTTGTTTTACTTCACATATTTTTTTCTCTTTTTTAGTTTTCTAAAGCTAACTTGAGATCGTTTTTTTTTCTCTTTTTGTTTGCGCTTGTCTAAAAATAGGCGACGCAAAGAGAGGAGACTTTCGTGGGCCAGGTGAAGATTCTGGATAGTCAATTAAAAGAGGTAAGTGAGAGTCGAAGCGAAAGTGGAATCCTTCATTGCAGAATTCGAAATATCATCAATTTTTGTCAAAAAGAAATTTTTAGAGATTCTTATATCTATTATTTTGGTTTCGTTGTACAAACACTAGAATTAGCAGAATTTTATTTAGGTTTGTACGTACTGTATCCTGTTGCTTCTTTCCATTAGATGCTCGTTCTTTTTATACACATTCCCCCTTTATTTTGCACACCTTTCATTAATCCAGTTCAGGTACTGATATCTCACATATTACGCATAAGTAGAAACGAAAAGAACAACTATAAAAGATGTATATCGATTGCTCAATTCCTGATAAGCAACGAATGAGGTACGAACGTTTGAGTGTTGAGCCATCAGTAAAAGAAATAGAATTTTTTTAATTAACAAAAAATAATGTGTGCATTTAACTAACAGTTTTTCGTTATATTGTTTTCATTGAAAGTAAAAATAAAGCATGGAGTGCAATTGTACTAATAAGAAAAAATGGTAGTAACAAAATCCGTCGATTTTAAAAACATATATAACAAAGACAGAACATATAAAATATTAAATGATATTTATATTTTAATAATATTTCATATATATATATATAATGATATTAGTAAATATCGATATTTAATAATAATTATTATACTCGACATTGCATTTTATTTTGATGAATTTAAATGGCATATAACATACGTATGCGTAATACTCTGTAGATTATTAGCATTGACGCATGCATAGAATTTAGTTTCCTTTAGTTAGAATTAGAAAAAATTTTAAAATCGACGACAAATCACATGAATGTGACATAGTACAAATACTGATCCATTCTTCTCGTTTCTGTAGGCTGAAGCTCGTGCCGAGTTCGCAGAAAGATCCGTGCAGAAATTGCAGAAGGAGGTCGACAGGCTCGAAGGTGCGTATCTCATCCAACCATTTTTCATTTCCGTTTCTCTCGTGTCATCGTTCGAAATTTTCGTTTTCGAGACATTTTACTTTCTCGAACGGTCATTACGAACCTTCTTTCCAACTCTACTACGAATAGCAACCATTTTGTTGTTTCTTTGATACTTTTGTCTAATTTAGCATTAGAAATTATGTTCTTAGTTAGAGTAAGAAAGAGAGAGAGAACTACGAATCGAACGTTAAAAACAAGTCGAAGGGAGCAGAATATGAACAGTAAGATTGCATTCAGTTACAGTTGCGATAACCTGTTAGGGATCTATTAACGAACCATAACATCGCTTCTTTCCAAATTCACCAAGCTCCTCGAGTTTGTTTGAGTGCATCCAATGATTAATAGAACCGCAGACGACAGTCAGTTGGAGTACTAGATTTATGGAAAAATCCAGTTTTTTATTTTCAACGATTTCGAATCTGATTATAAATTACTCCACCTTTTGATGATTCTTTCTTACAAATTGTTGTCAAAATAGTTACATCTCGGTTTTTACTATTGCATAACGAACAACTTATGTAATGATCCATTAAAAATATACACACCGTTGGTCATAAGGATTAGGACACTCATTTACATTTATCGGTCACTTTATTTAATCTTTCACGATACAAGATACGATATGATATGCGAATGAAATAACAAGTTTATAATAAAACAAATAAAATAGCTGAAGAATAATAAAATCACTGAGAGCCAGTGAAAAGAATTCACAATTTCTTTCACGTATCTCTACGTGTCCTAATACGTGTAGCTGACAGTGTATTTTTACTTTTGACTACTTTTTTCATCATTCGGTTCTTCTTCCATCTACGAAACAATCGTGCCTGTCGTTTGCTGTGAAACTTATTTCACGTATTTGCCGATTTTAATGCTAACTGCGACGACGACTTAAAACCCAAAAAAAGCGGTGACATAATCGTCATATGTCGCGTCGTCTCGTGTGACGTGTGTACATAGTTGCTCGATGATCACGACGTGTTTCATTCCTCTAACCTGTGCAACCCCCGAGAGGGCATATCCGCGATCAATGAGAAAGTTGTGCGCGCTCGTCTGTGCCTTCTATGTGCGTGTGCAACCTCCCTCTAACCGGTGATCTTTACAGACGACCTTGCCGCCGAGAGAGAGAAAAACAAATTGCTCCAGGAAGAGATGGAGGCCACCCTGCATGACATCCAGAACATGTAGATCGTGTCTCGCGGCTGACAGAAACATGAGAGAAAAAAAAAAGTCGAGAAAAGATTTATATAAATAACAAAAACGTTGAGAATACAAAAGCATACGCAGATACTAGGGTACGATTCCTTCGGGATTAAAGGAACAAAACAGAGATAAAAAGGATAAAAAGTAAATACTGTAAACAGAATTCGAAAGGGGTGAGGGTCGGAGAACGAACGAACGAACGAACATCGAAAGTTTTTTGAGTTCGATGATATTTATCGAAATATCGTTGAGAAACAAAATACACGCTGTGCGACACGAGTGCTTTCGTAAACGTTTCGCAAAACGTTGAAGAACTTTTTTTTTTCTTTTCTTCCTTCCTTTTCTCTTTTTCGTCGAAAAGAGAGGATATACTTTACACTTTATATACTTCTGCTGCGCACGCTTTTCGCTCCAACTATCGTTTCTTCATCTTTTTCGTAGGAAAGGATAGAACGATGGTTCAAGTAAAATGTATAATGTATAAAAAAAAACAAAGGTAGGGTGTGCGATTTGTCAAAGGGACTCGAAGATTAAACCTCCCTTTGTCTTCTGTGTTTCTTTTCTTCTTTTTCTTTGAAGTTTTTTCGTTTCTTGTCCAAAAGATATCTTCCACGACTATCTTTTTTTTCTTTTCTTCTCTGGCAATGCTTGCTTTTAATTGGACTGTCGATTAGTATGATTAATTTCGATACTATCGAGTGTCTTTTAATTCCTTACGAGGCGAGTACTGTAAAAGAGAATCGTGAGTGAAGACATAGGAAACAGAGTAAAAAGGGCAACCGATCAAAGCGTATACGTCAAGGAAGAATTTTCTATCGAGTTTGTCAAATATTTTCCACCTGTTACGTCCTATCACGTATCGTAGTTTCCGACGTTCACGTCCAGCCCAATTTCATTCGTAAGACATCGCGAGATTTATACAATTCTACTTTTTGAATTAATCTATTTTGCTAAAAATTCTATTCTTCTGTATTTTGATTATTATCTTTGTGTACATCAGACAGTTATATAACTTTTATATAAACAGTATTAAATCGAATAATTAATCACTTACACTCTTCAATTTATTAATTAATGCACATTTCAATGACAATCATAAAAAGTTCCAATAAACATATTGGAACGACCTTTAAAAAAATGTTCGACAAATTCGACCGCATAAGTAAACTTCTCCTCGACGTAGGACTACTGTATGAATTGGCAGCAAAAGGACGAACATGCCCATTGTTCGTTGTTTTTCGTCGTTAACGTTTTATAATTCCCTGGGGCTCAGCATGAAAAAGGAACGTCCTTGGCCTTCTTCCACTGCTCGTTCGTTCACTAATGATAAATCTTAAATGCTTCTAAGAGATGCTCACTGCCAGCTAAGTGATACAAATTCGTGGAACAAATCCAACATTAAGCTCGTATTTGCGCGTGGTCCAGCCAAAAAGACACTAGTGTTAATTTCACTGGTTAAAGATTAGAATTTAGCGAGGTATACGTCAGGAATAAGAGATATATAGAAAGAAACCGCAATGTATGTTGAAAGTTTTTGTATATTTGTAGTTTAAATCGTATATTAATATACATGTATGATAATACAGGGCACTTCAGAATATATAGTCCAGTTCAAAGAGAAGGAGATTATTTATATATAATTATGCATGAAGCGTGGAATGAAAGTCTGCTGAAAATTTTTGAGAGACTTTTATTCTATGTTTTTTTACTTAAGTCTTTGTGATTCTGTGTTGAATTGAATTTTACATAATGTTGAAAAGTAAATAAGGAGTACGTTAAATTAAATAATTTGAAAATATTTCGCTTTTAATTTATATTGTTATTTGTATCATTACTCGATGTTGAAGTTTTAATTGTAAATTTAACAGGCAGATTTGTATTTTTATTTGATAGAAATATGTCGACATAGATACGTATAAAAATACATTCCAATTTTCTACATTTTTTAAAAGCATATTAACTATAAACAATTTGATATTAAATATCAAAAGCTATTTGAACAGCAGAGAGAAATTTTTCAAACAGAATCTCCTTCTCTAATTTTCTGCTACGTTTTCCCCAAGTACTCAATGTTTAATCACATAAAGATTATTCGACAAAATGCGATCTTGGAAACTTCCTCACAGAAAAGGGTGAACTTGCAATCGCAATTAACGCAGCAGTCATTAGAAATAAAAAGGTGAACGAGCAAAATACGTTCGCAAAAATCGTGTGTCCTTCTAGTTCACGCTGAGCCACTCGACGTTTACCGATCGTGCCTGGATTAATCCTTTATCGTAATCATTCTCTGGCCAATAGAAAACGAAAAAAAGAGAAGGAAAAAAGAGGAAAAGAAAAAACGAGAGAATTTCCATTTCATGGCGCGTAACTTCATCTTATACGATTGTTCATCGCCGCAGTTAATTGATATCGTTAATTAATATCTACATCCGTATTAAGACCGCCAAATTCGAAGGTGTGTCATAGTTAATTCCACGTGAAACATTCCCCCCCTTTTTATCATCGTGAAGAAGAAACTGCCTGACCATCTTTTACGTATCTAATCCCCTGAGTGATTCTCGTTCATTGTAGCTTGTCGGATGTCGTCTCGAGATGAATTTAGAAAGTTTTCCCAACTTTGTAAAAGTATCAAGTATTAGGTAATCCCGTAAGTAATGCAGTTTCTTGAAAGTTGGATTTAAACTTAAGGTATGAATTGCCACTTAGTCACGCTAAAAATGTGATAAACGAAGAACAGAAAATTTAATAGAAAGATGGCTGACAATTGAAAACGTTCCAGCAATAAGGAACTCTACTTTCTAATAGAGTTATGTAAACCAATAAAAATCAACTCGAAATTAAATCACCTCTTCGAACGTGTTATAAATTCGTAGTCAACTAATAAACTTTTTCATTGTTGAATATACAAAGTCCTTTTATTGCGAAAAATAAGAGGAACGTATCGTTGATTAATTATTATGGGCAAATAATAATTATTGCTTTTCACTTGAAACAAAGATGCCGCATTTACTTACGGAATGACCATTTCGAAGAATAGTTCGTGCAATAATATTTTAGATTTTTTTCTATAAATCGATTAATACGTTGGTATGCTAACTAAATCTTTTTAGTTACAGTACAATGTACATTTGGGTTTTTCAAAATCTCGGGAAGACATCCGAAGAGATTAATGCGCGTCCAGCGATCGAAAACGTCACGAGTTATTCTATAGAGAGAGAACGATAGTGAAAAAGAGAGAGAGTGCGTGTGAGAAAGAGTAAGAGATCATGCTCTTACTCTCTAATTATGAGAAACGAAGAAAGCACAATAATTACGATTCCACGCGTCCTACCGTTAACGATAATGACATTTCTTTGTTATTCCCGTTTTTTTTCTTTTTTTCGAGAAAATGCCAATAGAGTGAAAGAGCATGAGAGGGAGAAAAAGGTGGAATGAATGAGAAAGTGAGAATGAGTGCGACAGAGAAAATGCATAAAAAAGGAAACGCAAATACTTGAGTTCACACTTGAGAGTTTTAGTTTATTAATTTACTTAATATTAATAAAAAAAACGAATGGAACGATAATAACACTAATATCATTGTAATGATTATTATATATATTGCTATTATTATAAAACTGTTTGTAATATATATTTTAATTTTGAAAAAACAGCGTGTCGTTTGTTTTTGTGCGTCTCTGTATGAGTGTTCATATTTTTTATTTTATTTTTTTTTTTTTTTTTTAATCTGATCTCCAACAAAGCGTTAATTCCCGATTTCTTAACAAAAATAAAAAAACTACTGACCATCAACTGTGTGTACAACGCGATATAACACACGACGCTGCCCGTTGTGTTAGCTGTGCGTAGTTGTTGCATGCCACAATACACAAAGGAGAACCAAAATGTGTCCATGGTACGTATCCAAAAAAATCGTGGTGAGTAAATTCGCTTGTTATTTTATTTGCTAGTTTTCGAATTTTTCTACTACAATCCCGTTGCCCAGCATGGCCCATCCCTTTCCTATGATAATCGTCAAACTTTCGACTGTTTATTCGGAAGACATCTCCGATCATAGTAAGTGTATTCGTAGTTTCTACAGATATATGTGTACATAGCATAAAGGTCTTTCTCGAGTCGAAGTCACGATGATTCAGAGAAACATAATATGTAGTGATGTAACCACTGCTTTTCTCTGGACCGTCGAAGTTCTCTTAAATAGAGAACGCGGCCTTGAGGAAAGATTTTTATGACGCCATATTTGTTTCCTTCGAATCGATGCCATTTTAATTAGGTTCTCGTATTTTTAGAAATATATAGAATATAGAATACTTCTTTTTTTTTAATAACTTTTAACTACTTGGTACTCCCTTAGAAAAAAATGTAGAATTATAGAAAATAGCCTCTCTCATTGTCAATTAAGGAAGATGTATAGTATAGATTCTGCGTTTCCAACCTATGAGTCGCGATCCTGAAAGATTGTAAAGTGTTTCCTGGGAAGTCATTAGTCAATTTCAATTGAAAATTTTTGGCACTTATCTACTTCAGTATGACAACAGCGTTATGTTAAATAAAAATTGTAAAGTAAAAATAAAATAAAAATTGACTTTACCTTAAAAAAAAATTTTAACGTTTATTTATCAATGTAATCTTCTTTATATATATATATAGAGAGAGAGTGGAGATTAAATTATTTGTCTATTACAAAGAGGATCGCGATTCGATAAAGATTAGGAAACACCGATACAACTAAGAATCGTCTTTCTTTATTCCTCAAATTTAAATCATATATTCATATTTCATACACGACGCGTTACATCAGCATCATAAACTATAATTCAAACTCCATGGTCTACAAGCAGCTGTCAGAGATACACGAGTCTCATCCGTCTTTACTAAAACATCCAAGGAAGAACAGATTGAATCTGCTCCAAAGCCCACTTCCTGTCCAACCAACGCTTCATAGCTCTCTAACGATTCTCAACAGCTTAGCACTACTTTCTTAGAGCTTAAATCTGCTCGGACACTTACGACACTGTCGAGTAGATATCGAAGAGTTTGCAAATTTTCTTCGAAATAACATTGCGAATGCTTGCAGATGAAATGGTGGCTGAGAAGGAGAAATACAAGGAAATCGGAGACGGCTTGGATCAGGCATTCATGGAACTCTACGGCGTCTAACGTGCCACTAACCAACCTCTTTAACGCTTCGACCAAACAAATAAAAAAAAATATATATATATATTTCTATATATATACCACCAAAATTTCAAACTTTCTCACAATCTCGCTTGCTCTTAACACGTACTCCGTAAGTTACTTCTCGAGCTTAACCTGCTTAACTAACGACTTGGAGGCTCTAATTTGCCACAAGACAGCATTTTTCCATGAAAGCGAAATATCGATATCCCTTACTGAACCGAGACAATGGAGATCACCGTCATGAATATCATTTTTTCACTTTAACTCTTTGTTTTTTCCCACAATTATTGTATCTTTTATTGTTTCTTTATTGTATCTATTTATAGAAGAAGATTTTTGTCAAATTGATTGATTGATAAAGAAAGAAGTGGTATAAACTTATCATAATAGATACATATAAGCAAAGAGTTAAAAATCAAACATTGTTTTGTCACCAAAATGCATTTTTTATTACCATCAGATCATTTTCATATCAATATTTTCATACATTAAGTATGCGTGAAAGCGATGGAGCAATATATTCGCTTTTTACTTTTTAGGATAATACAGATTATCTTCTACATATATATATATATATATATATATAAGTGTAACGATAAATGTCTTATTAGTTGCTTAATCTGATAAATTTTTAACGAAGGCATTGTTTATTTCAGACGAGCTTGTACACGAGAAAGAAAAGTACAAATACATCTGCGACGATCTGGACCTCACCTTCACCGAGTTGATCGAAAAGAATTAATTGATAATCGGCGATCGTATGTATCCGACGACTGTCGAAATGATTGGCGGCTCTTCGTGCATCCGACAAACGCGGTGTACTATCGAGATCATTTTGTAAAACCGACCAATCCGCTTACGTTATCGTTATTGTTACTATTACACTTGTATCTCAAATTTGTTGCATCTGAAACAAATACGTTCCGCGTTCCTTCACGTCCAATTCCTCCTTTTCGTTTTCTTTTTTTATTCTATTCGGTTGACATCTTGGTTTTTCAATTATTTATCGCTTACGATCTCTTCCCTTCCTTTCCTTTCTTTCTTCCTTATTCATTTTGTAAATCATACTCTAGATTACGATTAATCAAATCACTCGTTTATGATAATTCCGATTTTACGACAAAACGTATTCGGTAAGTACTCACATTCGGCGATACAGAAGTTTCTTAATGACTGTGAAGCGCATTCGTCGATCATTGTAACTAAGCAAACAGGCAAATAAAAATTTAGCCCTGAAACTACCGTCTTATTTTATTTGTTAACTATTTTACAAACGTAGATCATGTTCTAAGAAAGAATGTTTTTTTTTTTTCAATATTTACTGCGAGATTTCAATAAAAATATTCAAATTACGAGCATCTGTATTTTTTCTCAAACCCTTACATAAAATCCTACCCTTTTTAAACCATCACTTATTAACAATACTAATATACTAACAAATAATAATAATGGTCTAAAACCATCAAAAACTATTGTAGTTTTAATTACTCGTGTAATTTTAAGTTGTAAGTTATAATAATTGTAAGTTATCTCGGATAAAGATGTAAGAAACCCACAATTCCTGAGCAAATGGTGAATCTATGGTTAAGATAGTCCCTTTACTAAATTAATAACATCCTCTCTCTCTCTCTCTTTCTCTCTAACAAGATGATGATTGTTAAACTGCGGATTTTTATGCATAGCTAAATACATTTTGGTTTGTTTAGGTATTGTACACATGTTGATATACTTTAATATTATAATATTTTCAATGCATTGCATTTCTATTGGTAGAGCAATCTGTTCTATTCTCTAGATATTATGATGAAAAGTTTACTTTGTAACTTTTGTATATTTTTGCATCTGTCGACCCTGGTGTAACAAATGAAGTAAAGAAAAGGATGCTCTGCATTATAAAAAGAAATTCTATTAAAATCACAAAATAAGTAAATGCGATAAATTAAGTTAAATACATAAAAATTCGCAGCGTAGTGACGGTAAAAGGTACCCAAAAACTAACACAGAATCTAACATTCGACTAGTGCCACGTAACCCTCCCTTTTGCATTGCAGACGTGGTGGTAAACGAGCGCTGTAAGTACAAAGCGATCGCCGACGAAATGGATCAGACGTTCGCCGACCTGGCCGGATATTAGCAGGCGGGCTAATTCTCTGACGAAACGTGTATACTTCATGTGTACACATACACGCGCGCATATACACTTCTCTGAATACATGTATCGTTTTAAAATGAGAAAGGGAAACAAAATATGAAAAAGGTCACGCTACGTTTAAAGAAACACTGCCAGCACGCGGATCCTCCGATGCACGACGCCCAGAGAAACCTTGATTGTTGATCAAGACGAAGAGGACGCAACGCCAGGCGTCTTCTGCAGACCCTACACAGCCCACGACGCTCGATGGATTATGGAAACAGTCGGTTAGATCGTGTTTATTGGCTTTGCCAATGGTTATTTTATTTTTTAGACTTTGGCTGAGAAAAAGCAGCAGAATGTTAGAAATACAAGTTGAAGATAGGTATTCGTCAATTTGATTCTCTAACAGTTATTTTATTTTGCAAAGTTTGGTCGAGCAAATAGGAAAATAAAAGGAACAGAGAATGATCAAAGCTTAGGGTGATTTTGGATGGATGATGGGGAAATAAGTTGAGGATAAGTTGAGGATTTTGCGGCATTTGTTTGCGGCGGTGGAAAAGAAAACGAAGAATAGGAGATGACGAGAATTTGAAATAATTTCAATGAAGCACGTTCAGAATAGAAGTCAAGCGGACTTGTTTGCCAATTTGATTTTCTAACAGCAGTTATTTTCATTTACAGAATCTGATAGAAAAAATAAGGATGATTTTATCGTAAAATATTTGACATAGGAATGGGCGGCAGTTTGAAAATCGTATAACAGGTTTCAGTGTGACGTTCATTCGTGATTAAAAACGCAGCATTAGAATCTCTATCTAAAATAATATAAACGAAGAAAACACTCGAAATATCATTCGGAGGAGAATGAATCTGTTAATTCACAATGATTGAAGAATATTTTTTGTTTTCTTTTTTGTTTTTTTTTTTTTTTTGTAGGTCTTTAGCACGTGAAAAAGAAAGAGATATTATTTTTATTTAACCTTCGTTCAACCTTAGATTCGAATAATATGATTTATTATGCATTTATTGTTTCGTTTATTAACGATAACTAGAATTTAGGTTTAAACGGTCGTATACTTGGACCAAATTTCTTCCCTGTCTCTTTACTATTTCTATTCTATTTATTTTACACATATTTTATATTATTAATTCCGTTCTTCCGTTAGTTTCTAGCTTCTATACTTCATTTTATCGTTGATATTAAAAACGATTGACTAATCGACCAATCAATACATTTTGTTAAACATTCCTTTCATTTTCAACTTTACGCATTTAAAAGGTTATTAACAAGTATCGATATCGGTGCTCTATAGCTGTGTAGGCGTTCTTTCAACCAGTTCATCCTTAATCGCGAATTCCTAACAACCCACACCCACGTAGACGGTCCTGTATCCATCAGCAACGCATTTAATCGCGAAGTTCAGCTTGTGCAACCAGATTGATAGTTATTCGTCTCGCGTACTCACCATTAAGTTGATCGTGAATTGAGAAGCGGCTTTACTTCGTGTCAAGGAACGGCGGTAACTTCCGTGTATAATCGAGATAACCAACGTTTGATACTCGACAAAGGAAAAGAAACGAAATAAGCAGGATAAAAATTTGAGAAAGAAAACAAAGTGGAAAGTTAGTCGAGGGGAAAAATAATTGGCGGATTTTTAAAAGGAAATATTTGTCGTCGTCGAGTGTGTACGTATAATATAGGCAAATCGTTAGAAACGATTAGGAACAAAAGGTGTGAAAAAGGATTGTTTGAAGTTGAACGAATAGTCAAAAACAGCCACATCGAGTATATAGAACATGAATAGGGGCATTCGACAAATTATTTTCGCGATCTTATGAATTGTATTCCAATATACGTTGCTGATTATAATTATTAAGACATTAGATCTATTTGATATATTTATTGGAAAACTCTTAATAATGAATTTCAGTTTAATAAAGCTTGTCTTATTTAATATTACAAGTAGACCACGGATTTGTTAACATTTATGTTAAATTTAAAAATGCAAAAAAAGTATCTACTTAGGTCGACTTTTTCGGTTATGTTCATAACGATATGAATTTGTATAAAGATTCAGGGTCCAATCATACTTAGATTTATAATAAAATAATTTGAAAATAGAAACAGTAAAAAGCATTGAATTTGCCAGAAATTTAAATATCATGGCGCGTCTTAATACTTGTAACTAGCGGTGTATATTAGTAAAAAAAGAGGACAAACTCTTTGCTTCGTGTGTTGAGTTCTTTCATATCGATGTGGCTAGGCAGTGCGGTCTATCGATCGATATAGTCTGTCTGACATCGATTGACCTCTCAAGGCCATTTGTATCTAGAGCAATCCCCACTACACTAGCAATCAGTTTACTTGGTATCTCTCTCCTATTATTTTCCAGGAAGAATGGGGCAAGTTTCTAATTAAATTACTCACTTAATCTTGTTTCCTAATAATATGAAATATGTTTGTAGAGAATTTAAGTGGAAGAAATGTATTTTAGAATAAAGAATAAATGGTCTTGAATATTTCATAGATTTTGGACAGACTCTAATGTCAATTTAGAGTTAAACTTCATTATATTTCGCGATCTTTAGCGCCTGCTTCTTTGCTTTCGTAACTCGTAACTTTACGAGACTGTCACGCGTTTCGGTTAACGTAAGCATCTTTTATGTTGGATGTTTCGCTTAGACAAAATTGAATTTTACCAAGAAACATTGTACTGTTTTATGTTAACGAATTAAAATGATTTGTCTACCTTTTAATTACTCCAAGATTCCTTTTATGAACGTCCACATAACATGTTTATATATTCACAGATTACTATTAAATATAAATTAAATACGAATATTAATTTTCAATTAGTATTAACGTTAAAGGAGAATTCTTGGTAATTAAAAGGTAAAAAATAAGAAAGTAAAGAAAGTGATAACGAATCGATAAGATTATGAAACTCTCTTGGTATGTTTAACATTTTTAAAGACTGAATATTTTCAGTTTCTCGGTGATTAAAAAAAGAAAAATGAGATATTGCTGAAACCTAATTGCGAAAGGCTTTATAGCAGAGTTGGGCATTATTAAGACGAATCTTTCGAATCATTCCATAAATATAAATCATATGTCACTGCATTTCTTCATGTAAATGCATTTGAATCGCTTGTATGCTCAATTTTTTCACGTGTTCAGCCATTGAGTAGAATTTTACCCAAATCTGTTTTAAAATGGGCCCAACTGAGAACGTGCACTTAACACTGCGATACCGGTCCTACGAAACAGTTAACCTTTTACTGTACTTATATCACTTTCAATAAATGTGCATTTTTTATACTTGAACGCAGCGTTATCTTATTTATCTTTGATTTGCAGCAATTGCAAGTTTTTTGTTTAGCAAGAGGATTTCGTTTTATTTTGAACAACCGCACTGCTCTGTTTTCATAAACTTTATCATGACATTGTCTTGAAAAAAGACTCAGATTAAAGCTACTGATGACGCCAGACGATATAAAATATCAAATATTCTAACCTTACGAAATCTATAAAAATAAAACTTCAATCTGAATAACAGTTAACATAGTCAAGAAACAGAAAAGAAAGATCTGTAGCGTTTACGTTTTAAATTGTAACAAAAAAGAATGACGGATATGATATGTAAAATATAACAAAGAATCTCTTTCTCATTCTCCGCTACTGTGATAAAATAAGCAAATCTATGCGCGAGATCTGGAGAAAGAAAGGATAGAACAATAAATCATAGGCGATGATTTACATAACATGTTCATTGTTTATGATCTCGTATCATAATATAATATTATCTGTTTTAAACAACGCTAACATATATTTCTGTATGCTTCCTCAATTATAAATTGTAGATTCTTCGACTTATTGGTGTTTTAATAATTACAAAAAGGGAAAATAATTATAATATATCTATAATAATAATAATAATAATAATAATAATAATAATAATAATAATATTAATAATGCTAACATGTTTCCAAAAATATGAATATATCTCCTCGCGGTTTATCACGAAGTTGAACGACGTCGCGCACGCCGGAAACGCGACGTACGCGCGCGTGTGCACGCAACAACATTACTATTTATTTCTTTTACGTAATAATATAGCTTATAATCTTCTATTCTCCTACTCAGGTAAATGCAATATAATAGATACGGCATGTGTCCCAGGAACCAGATTTCTTTTCATTTTTTTCCAACAGAGGGAAGAACAAATTTCGAAAGACAATGATCAAGGATTAAGGGACGAAAATTAGAAGAGAAACGGCAATATGGGGCGCGGTTAGTCTCCGAAATGGTGGCACGATGTTCTCGTTATACTTGAAATTTCCTCGCTATATTTATCTGTACATTATTCGAACGTTAAGAAGTTATAAAGCTATCTAGAAGAATCGAGACCATCGCGGAGAACACAATCCTCTATTGCCGATAAACCCGCTCTTTACCACGAGAAATGTATTCGCAGAAAGCGATCTAATCCTTTTAGTACTGTTTCGTATGTTATATTTGTGTTAATCAGTTAAGTAGAATAAAATGATAGAAAGTTCAAGAAATGTATTTCGTTCAACTGCACGTGCAATACGCCGGATACACCGGCTTAATAAAATTGAAAATTCTTTCTCGCAACGATTTCTTAAATTGTTACAATTTCAAATTTCGTTCGATACAAATACACAAATACAAATATAAATTTAGTATGACTTATTAACTAACGGTACATACTAACTACAGATAATACTTTGTTACAAAGCGTTTGTCGCGTACAATTTGAAAAACGTACGTTTCCTGAATCATTGGCTTAAAAAAACGTTCGAAATTTTAAAACGCTGTAACGCAAGAACGCTAGTAGAAATAGATATAAATCTTCTAATTATCGCTTGCTATCGATTGATATTTTCGCTATTTAATCAGTCGAGTATCGCCGATACAGTGACTAAAAGGATCATCGAAAGCCGAAAAGTAAGCATTTCTTTGTTTAATGCAGGCGAATCTCGCGTGATAGAACTTAACAGCTATTCTAGGTAAATGTCGGTTAATGTCGTTAATTGGACAAAGTGAAACGGTAATAAAGGTTTCTAGCGATCGTTGCTTTCTTTCGAAACGCATCGGATCGAGCAAGGCAAGTGTAACGAAACTTTCCTATCAACAATTACACTACAAAATTTCTTGTTCGTTTATAATCCTAACTAGATTCACTTTTGTTTCCTACAAAGTTCCCTCTTATGTGCTCCGATGATATGTAACTCAATACGGAACCTTTAACTTACATACTTTTTCTTTTTCTTTCATCGTTTCCTTTAAGTCGCTGCGCAAAAGCTCGCAGGAAAAGATTGACCTAATTGGAGGTCTACGTATATAAGGCACATCGTTCTTTCTGTCTGCATCACAATAAACAATGCGTGTGGTATGGTGGTGAAGCCTAAATCTTCTGATAAAATATTTCAATAACGTTTTCATATTTTTCAATAAATATCCATTGTAATTTGCACATCATTCTTCGTCAACGATTTACGAAAAAGTGACAGCTACGCTTAAAGGTGGACAAAGGTCGGAAGAATATTGCTGAATATAAAAGTAGTCGTTCTAATATTGTGTACAAATGCGAAATGTTCACATATTGTTAAACAAAAACGCCTTATCATAGGAATACGAGTAAAAAAATATAGGGAAGAATATTTTACGAATAGAGTACATAAAATTGTTCCAAATAGAATATAAAACTTATATAAAAAAAAGTGAAGAAGTTCGATCTTCCAGACTTTGTCACCGCTCAATTATTAAATTATTATTCATTTCGTCGTCATTACCGTGGAATCCTCGAAGCAACGGAATGGTTTCGAAAAATATTGTATAAAATTGTTGACCGACAGGATAAATCTGCGTCACCATGAAAAACGTCGTATAAAAACTGGGTCGATACTCTCGTTGAAAAATGTTTAAGCACAGTTTAATGACAGCTATCGGTGCTCCTCGTAATAGAATCGAGCAGAATTTGGTCCCAAAGTGGAATTACCCTCTAGTTTGCTGACTTTAAATGCGAAAGATGCTTTTTAAATTTGCACTGGTTCAACGTAATTCGCAGGCAACATGCCGTGTCGTCCGGTGCGCTGTACCAGGCCGGTCATCCAACCCTCGTCAATGGCTGTACAGTTAACGATCAGATCGCCGTCGCAGAAGCTCACCTCGTCCAAATCTTGCGCTTGGTAGTCGTACATCGCTCTATACACTCTCTAATGAAAAAGAAAATTATTTTAAAAATATATTTCAACTGGTGAGATAAGAAGAAAGCGAAATATGATTAGAGAAATGAATAAACAAATGGAAAATATTAACCGGTTCCTGATTGTTGAACACATAATACAATCGACAGATTGCACAATTGACTAGATGCATATTAGAACGATTCACGATTAAAGTATGAAACTTGAATCAAAATCAAAAGTATACGAAACAAAATATGGAATTTAAGAGAGGAAACAAATTTTTAGACATACGGATATACATAAATATTTTAGAAAAAAATATAGAATGTTTACAGAAACGCAATATTGGGCATAGTTATAAATACTTTAGAAGTCAAAAAAGATGAGCTGCAAAGTATATTGGACAAACACAAGCAATTTATTTCTTAAAATAAAGCCACATCTTTCTAGCAAGGAATGTGTTAAATAGAAAAATGTATAACCATTGAAAAGTTAAAAAAAGTAGCATAGATTCACAATATTTTGAGAAAATCTCTAAATTACTTGTATACCACCCAATATCAAAATTTGCATCTAATAGAAAGATACTTGCACTTCCTCCTTCCACCTCTATGGGCCATACTATTGAAAATAGCGATTTAAAAAATTAAAATAACTCACCCCAACATTGGTAGCTGGTGGTGGAGACGGCATATGCTGTGGCACGTGATTGTTGTTCGTTGCTGGTGTCAACGATCCGTAGTACTCGTTTACAGGGTCTATATCAGCCACCGAACCAATCTTTCTAGCTGGTGGATTCGTAACTGAAAAAATTCGTTAAGTTTACTAAGTAAAATGGAACATCGGGAATGAAATTTATCAGAAAAAGTGATTTCCCGAAAAAGATTCGTCTCAAACACCAAATATCGATTTTAGACGCAACTTCCTCAAAAACACCACGTGTTAGCGTTCCGTGTTTAATGAAAGTTTAGATCACGTAAAACATATAAAATAGATACAGTATGGTGCACAAGAATTGGAAAGCAGTTACGAGTGGATCGACGCAGTCAGCGAATTGGCAACAACAACGAAACGGAAAATAAATATACCACATAGAAAACAGAAATAGTTTGTGACCAGCCACCGTTAACTACAAAACATCTTTCTCGATTATTATATTAGATCGTTTTATAAGTTTCATCGTATTTTTTTTTTTTTTTTTTTTTTTAATTAGAAATGTAACATGAAATTACAATTGCAAATATATTTTCTTTCATTTTTTATTACCCTCTCATATAAAAATTAAATTCTTTCTACTAGTTTATAAAATTTCTGTGATTCAAAATTTGGTCAAAAGTTCTTGTAAATAATTTCCTTCTGGGAAACTGAGAAAAATATTCTTGCCATGTTCCTACATGTCATGCCAATTAATATTTTACTCGCTACTGTTATCTTTTTTTTTATATGAATTCTTTTCAGAGCCAATTTTTTACTAATTTCTTTACGAACTTTTACGAATCTTATAAAGCGCTTATCGTTTGATCTTTTAATTGTCATTCTTTCAACACTGTATCCATCTTCTTGGAATTTCCACTTACCGAAGCTTAGATACTAATCTAAAAAACAGACAATTAAGAAGCAGCAGAATTCTGACAGATAAGCAACAATACCTTAAACGATAGAGCTTATAAAACGATCTAATATTTTATACGAAAATCTGATAAACAAACAGAGGTTGCACGTCCATGAACGTTCAGGTCGTCCTATGGAGGAACGATACAAATTCACCGTGACGTTACGTTCTGGATATAATGGCCAACGATACAATAGGAATGACCGAATTATATCTACCTATCGTTCAAGCTAATCCAATTAGAATGTGATCTATTGAAACTAACTATTACCGGTTGCTAACTATAACCAATGACCAACCCATATGGTTGACTGTATACGAAACAAGGCAACGAGGATACGTTTCAATTGTATTGAAGTATCGGTTCACTATCAGAATAGCAGAGGGAAATAGAGCAGATAGTGTACAGGGTGTTCCATTTATCACTATCATTTATTTTTATCTCCTATCTCTTCCCGTTTTTTGTTCATTTTTAGACTAATTGTAACTTACGAGATTCTCACCAACATAGTTTGGATGAAATCATTTAACTGTTCAAGATTACTGTCCCTATTACTACAAGTTATGTCAGCAGCGATCCCTTAACATTAAAACTACCGGTAGTTAACACGAAGCTACTTGTATCAAGTCAAAATGATTGCTTTTTAAAAAATAATAATAGAATAGAATATTTTTATAGTTATTGATTTATTACTTTCTTACAGAAGCAATTTTTCGTATTATTAATCCATCTGGGACCATGATCGATCTAAACGAGGGTTCCCACATTTACAAAATTGTAGAACCAGTCGTTTTGACTGCTGTGGTATTTCTAGCCTTAGCATTTAGCGATCTACCGATCGATTCGGAATTTTCCTGATATCTGATGTCATCATATCGAATGATACGCGGTAAAAATTTGAAAAACGTGTGGGAAATTGTACAAAACGAGGAAACTAGTTAATTTGAGTTCCATAAAGATTGCAGGACTCTTTTACATTTTGACAAATACCAGTCATTTTGACTGGTGAATTATTTTCAGTTTAAATACATAAAAAACAAAATAAAATTCATTATATTGTTCTTTTAGTTATCGTTGCGGAAGTCGTTACATAATTGCGGAAAAAAGATAGAACATGAACTAGGAATTTTAAAATGAAATCGTAAAACCAGTCAATTTCATTGGTGTGGTAGTTCTAGTGTTAAGCGAAGAGAGGTTTTTCCTACTCCCACTGCTACTCTTGATACAGTCATAAAGATAATCTCGTACATTGGCCAAAAAGTCACATACACAAATAAGATTATATTACTATCGACAGTGATAGTGGCAGTGGGAACACAATTAAGGTATTAAGGAAATCGTCTGGTAAATCTGGTCACGAGCCACCTCCTCCGTAAGTTTTGCATTTTTCTATTGTAAATATTATAGCAAAGGATAGTTTGAATTCCGTATAACATGTTACTATGGTTTCGTATTCGTTGCTATCTTAAATCTTTTATAACATTTTTTTACCATTATCATTGCATTGAAACGAAACATTTTATTTAAGAGAATTATCAGTCTACACAGTTTTTAGATCGTACGTGATGAGAAGCTATAATCAATTAGAATTTGTCTTGTCAAAAGCAAGCAAAATTCCATTTATAGAAAGTTGATCTCTTAACACATTGTTGACCGGCAATTTCACTGAGAATTTATCTCATGTCACTGGCTATTATTTCGTAATTGCATGTGCAAGTAAAACAATATAAATAAACTTTAATAAATTTTATTTATTATTCAACTTTGAATATTTCTTTTTCCTATGATAAACAGTGTAACAATCACGTACGTGTAATGGTACACAACAGCTTTTGCAAATATATCTAGTTTCGCTGCGTTTTCCTTTTCATGAGCATACTCTACACGCTCTAGTCGGATTTGCTTTTCTGCCAGCGACTATTTTTTCTAAAACGTGGTCTCTGGGTTGTCCGGAAAGCCTGAAGGGTGCATCATTCTAAGAAGCTGTTTTCAAAATTCGAGAAGCGTCAGGTGCGATGCTGCATTCCTTGGAATCCACAGTTATCCATTCTCTAACTACTTCCAGTAGACATTTTTTGTATCTTGTTTTATTTTTTGGCAGATAGCTACGGTACATTTTATATGCATTGAACAAGGCGCAGTTTATCGGAAAAGATGCTAATTTTTTCGACCACTTTAAAGTTTTTCGCAAAATACTGCCGTTCGCCAAAAACTGACCTGCACGATCTACCCCTTTCACGCGCTTATTGTATCGTAATACGCACGTAGGTTTAATGATATTTTGCTGGCTTAATATCAGATTCGCTATCTTCTGATAAAGTATCATTTTCCAAGTCACCACGATTTGATTCGCAATCACTCGGACAATCGGATAAAACATCGGCGTGTAATTCATTGAAAGATTCTTCACTGGTACGTTCCGTCATCGTTGAAATTTTGTTTACAACAAAGAACGTAACTTGACGGATCATACAAGCGAGAGACACAGCTTGAGGTACGTCGACCAACAATTGCACTGTATCGTCTCCAACAGCACACTGAGAAGTCTACAACGTTTGGCCATGAAAACACGAGTTAACTCATGACCGGTCAACAATGCGTTACTTACAAATTTTTCCTTGCATTGCCATTAGAAAGTGATAAAATATTGCGTTATTATAATAAAGAATAGCTGTGGATAAAAATCTATCTGATACGTGTTTTACGTTATTTCAATATCCGATGCTACAGCCTGAACCTGTTAAGATCGACGACTAAAATAACAAAATCTTTCAAACGATTATGTATTATATTATATATTTACATAAAACGAAAATGAACCACTCTGTACGTAGTTTCCTAACTACATAGATTATTATACAATGAGTAACTGAATAAGCAAGGAGTAAGAAAAGAAAATGTAAAACTTGGTTCTAGAGCTAATCTTTTCTTAGGGAAGTTAGGAAGAAACCTACTCTGTAAAATGGACGAGAACTCACCTGGTCCCTTGTCGCTCGTATAAATCACAGTGGTTGCCCCAGCTTGCCTGGCGGAATAGGGGCTCGGTCTCACCTCGCTAAGAGGATCGTAATCGGCGATCCTACCTGGTGTCCTTTGCACCTGCGAGCTCGCAGTTCTAGCGGCCGGTGGATTCGCGTTCACGCCCGATGTAGGCGCGATCGAACCGTCCGTGTACTCTACGTACTCTAAAGTCAACAATACACAAGCTGCCGATATGCTTTTCCGACAACCATTCAAACGCCAACTTAAGCGATTCTCTCTAAGATACGTATTCTCAAATATTCTAACTCAATTGGCAAGTTTCAAAAGCAGCTCTAGACTTTTCTGGGTTTTAAATAGATTTGACGTACGCGTTCGTCGAATACCTAGCCCTGATATCTATCGATCGAACGTATACAGGACAATGGGAAAGATAGCGTTGACTAAGAGACAATTAACGTACAAGCGAATATTAGTTGGTGACAGTGCATAAGTTCGTAGATTAGTAGGACTCTTCGCTTTTTTTAAGTGTTAGTACATTGAGGATAGTTTGGTAAGGGGTAAGTTAACTCATTAAGGAGAATGATCGTGTTAATGAAATATTTATATTGTAGTTTCTTTCTGTTAGTCAATTTGTATTATTAAATCCTGTTTCTTTCATGTTAATGTTAGAAAAGAAACTTTCAAGGAATTTATTTCATACTTTCCTGAATAGTTATTTCTTTTTCCACGTAGATACTGTTTTATAAAGTTTGCAAGATGTTATGTAATTATAACGCTATGATAAACTATTTTCTCTTTGAATTATGACAGCTCTTTTATGTATGTATTTACGCAATACACTTATATAAAGTATATGTTATTCTATAATATATATACTTTATACCTTAACACTAGAACTACCGATAGTTAACACGAAGCTACTTCTACCAAAACCAGTGAAAATAGCTGGCCTTTAAAAAATACGCAATAATAGAATATTTTTATATTTATTGATTTATTACTTTCTTACAGAAGCAATTTCATGTTATGTAGTACATTTTTGGTATTATTAATCCATCTGGGATCCCTAAACGAGGGTTGACAGATTTATAAAATTGTAGAACCAGTCGTTTTCACTGCTGTGGTATTTCTAGCGTTAGCATCTAGCGATCTAGCGATCGATTCGGAATTTTCCTGATATCTGATATCATCATATCGAATGACACGCGGTAAAAATTTGAAAAACGCGTGGCAAGTTGTAGAAAACGAGGCAACTGGTTAATTGGAGTTCGATAAACAGATTGCAGCACCCTTTTACACTATAACAAGTATCAGTCAATAGAATATTTTTATATTTATTGATTTATTACTTTCTTACAGAAGCAATTTCATGTTATGTAGTACATTTTTGGTATTATTAATCCATCTGGGATCCCTAAACGAGGGTTGACAGATTTATAAAATTGTAGAACCAGTCGTTTTCACTGCTGTGGTATTTCTAGCGTTAGCATCTAGCGATCTGGCGATCGATTCGAAGTTTTCCTGATACTCGGATCCCTAAACGAGGGTTGACACATTTATAAAATTGTAGAACCAGTCGTTTTGGCTGCTGTGGTATTTCTAGCGTTAGCATCTAGCCATCTAGCGATCGATTCGGAATTTTCCTGATATCTGATATCATCATATCGAATGACACGCGGTAAAAATTTGAAAAACGCGTGGCAAGTTGTAGAAAACGAGGCAACTGGTTAATTGGAGTTCGATAAACAGATTGCAGCACCCTTTTACACTATAACAAGTATCAGTCATTTTGATTGGTATTGGTATAAGTAGCCTTGATAAAAAACAAAATAAAATTCATTATATTATTCCTTTAGTTATCGTTGCGAAAATCATTACATCATTGCGGAAAAGAAATATAACATGAAGTAGGAATTTGAAAATAAAATTGTAAAACCAGTCAATTTGACTGGTGTGGTAGTTCTAGTGTTGATAAAACAATATATAAGAAGATACTTTATATCGTTATTTATGCATGGAAATTAGTGTATTTATAATAGCATGGTACACTACTTTTCTTCAAGTCATAAAACCTACTTTATGTGTCTGATTCCTATACATGTATTGCATTTACACATCTTTTATTCATTACTCCATTGTTCAGTCCTTAACGAGTTAAAAATCTACTTAAACTTGTAGAAGTAATTTAAAGTTATCTATAATTAAATCTTAAACCTTCAGATTCCATGTGTATCACAATTATCAAAACAAGTAAAGAAAATATGCTTATGGAATAATCTCAAGAATATTACGAATATTAATATTTGTTAGCTATAGAAAGCTTCAAGATCTTCGATTCACCGGTTACCAAATCGCGGATACAAATACTTAAACAATCTAAGCAATATGTGAATAAAAAGCACAGGTAAACCAAAGGACAAGTCTCGACTCACCGATCTGTTCGCCATTTTCTCCGGTCATCGTCCTCTTCTGCTCCATGATGGCCTTCTTCTGAAGCTCACCGTGATAAGCCACGTTCGAGATGATCTTGCTGTTCTGCTTGATTCTCAGAGTTTCCGGATCATCTGCCACCTGGGTGAACTTGCCTTTTGCCTTCTCGAATTCGGCGTGATACTTCACGTTACTCTGAATCTTCGTGTTCTCCGCGATACGCTTCAGTTCCAACGTTTCCGCCATCGTCGTGGCCTTCGCCTTTGGTATGTGTCTGAAATACATAGAAGTAACAGACCGGACTATATGGAAAACTCGATTGCCAAGAGTAAACCAGTGGCGTGTGTCGATCTAGCAACACTTAATTAAGCATCGATAATTGCAGCGAGTTCATGGTGAAATGTTCCTAATATTTGTTCCACGCTAGTTAAGAAACCATGTCACTCGAATTTCCAAGTTTGCTTGAGTCATTGAATTGTGTTTTTTATTAATATTGGCTTCTAAAGGGCTACGTTGATTTGAAAGAACTATTATTTATTTGAACCGTTTTGAGGAAACTTTCTTTTTCAGCAACAAATACCATAATACAATAGTATAAATTATAATGCAACGATGACACTCGCATTTGCAAGTTTGCTTGAGTCATTGAATTGTGTTTTTTATTAATATTGGCTTCTAGAGGGTTGCGTTGATTTGAAAGGACTATTATTGATATGAACCATTTGAGGAAAATTGCATTTTCAGCAACAAATAAGATAATACAATAGTATGAATTGTAATGCAACGATGTCACTCGAATTTGCAAGTTTGCTTGAGTCATTAAATTGTTTTGAATTAATATTGAGTTCTAGAGGGCTACGTTGATTTGAAAGAACTATTATTTATTTGAACCGTTTTGAGGAAACTTTCTTTTTCAACAACAAATACGATGATACAATAGTATGAAATATAATGCAACGATGTCACTCGAATTTGCAAGTTTGCTTGAGTCATTGAATTGTGTTTTTTATTAATATTGGCTTCTAAAGGGCTACATTGATTTGAAAGGACTATTATTTATTTGAACTATTTGAGGAAAATTGCTTTTTCAGCAACAATACCATAATACGATAGTATGAATTATAATGTAACGATGTCACTCGAATTTGTAAGTTTGCTTGAGTCATTAAATTGTTTTGAATTAATATTGAGTTCTAGAGGGCTACGTTGATTTGAAAGAACTATTATTTATTTGAACCGTTTTGAGGAAACTTTCTTTTTCAGCAACAAATACCATAATACAATAGTATGAATTATAATGCAACGATGTCACTCGAATTTGCAAGTTTGCTTGAGTCATTGAATTGTTTTTAATTAATATTGGCTTCTAGAGGGCTACATTGATTTGAAAGGACTATTATTGATTTGAACCATTTGAGGAAAATTTCTTTTTCAGCAACAAATAAGATAATACAATAGTATGAAATATAATGCAACGATGTCACTCGAATTTGCAAGTTTGCTTGAATCATTCAATTGTTTTGAATTAATATTGAGTTCTAGAGGGCTACGTTGATTTGAAAGAACTATTATTGATTTGAACCATTTGAGGAAAATTGCTTTTTCAGCAACAAATAAGATAATACAATAGTATGAATTATAATGCGAAATTTGAAAGAAAGGAACGAGTCAAGTATGATATTCAAAATGAGAAATATAGTGGCGGAAATTCTTTCAAATGATATATGTAATAAGCATCCCATAAGTGTCGACGTGAAAAGAAGGGGATGATTCCATGTAAAAAAAGGGATGAAGTCGGAAATGTAGAATAACATTTTTTTAACACGCAGGGTACTTTGTAAGAATTTTAAAAATGTTACAGCTGGCGCATGTTTAAAACGAAGAGGATTAAAACAAGGACAAATGAATCATCTTGGCTGATGCGCGTTCCTCATGGAGAAATTATGGAAATCACTGTGAATAAGAGTTTCGAGTGCACGACAAGCGGTCGATGACGCCGTTGGTTATCGCTTACATCCTTTGTGAAGCACAGTTGATAATCGTACCGCAGGGAGAAGAGTATGAAACATACTCTGAACAGAGACAGTGACGGTGAAACACTTAGAAAAGTAGAGAAGAAGATGGACAATGTTGTGTCTTTCAATTTACTAAGTAAATTTTTTTTAAAGCTTGCCGTGTGAAACGATGGACTTTAGTAGCATTGTAAGGAATTTAGTAGGAATTTAGAAAGAATTCTAAAGAATTGTTTAGAAGAAATTCTAAGGAATTCAAAAGGAATTTAGTAGCATTCTATTTTTATAAAATTAAATTATCATCAAACTTTTCCTAAATCTTCTTACCAACTTCCGGAATAAACTAATATTTTTACATCTTAATTCCATCTTATTTTTAATAAAAAATTGAAACTATGTATTATTCTTTAAGATCGCAAAAAAATATCGAGGATAAGGAAACGATTATCATCTGAATCATTCATTCTGTATTTTTTGACATTTTATTAGATTATTAATTTTACGCATATATTCGATGGTACACGTAACGCGCCAATTAATGTTGATCAAAATCAAAGCTATTTCACCAGGGTGCATCGCAATGAGAGCATAGTAATTCAACGGAACGAAAATGATGCGAACCAGAAACGTACTATACTAAGTATAATTAATCGGATGCAAAGTTTCCCGCGTTTCGCAACGAAAACTTTCGACATCGGCTTGCAATCGTGAGTTTTTGCTCGTTTCTAAGCCTGCGACGAGGAAATAAAAGGCTTCTTATCATAGCGTTCAGAACGCACGTTACAACAGACGCTCGCGTGGATCGAGCGGAATAGAATTACGAGGTCGTTGCCGGCGTATTAATTAGGGGAGGAAACGGTGAGACGACGGGATGGACGCGTAATCGGATGCGCATACGTTTGAAACAAAGAAGAAAGTGAAGAAAAATGGAAAAGAGAATGCAGGAGGGAAGAAAGAATGAACTTTAATAATTGAGGATGCAATCAACATTTAAAAGATATGTATTCACAAATCTAGTTGTAAATCAATTCCAGTACAAAAGTTTTGCTTAGGGAAATTCGATTGCCAGTTAGAAATTGTTTCATTAAAAAAAAAAAAAGAAAAAAAAGGTGAAGAAGAAGACAGGAAGAGGAAATGTAATTTCAGTGGAATCCAATATCGTAAACAGGTAATATACTTTTAATTACGGTTCTTATAAAATCATTGAGTTTTCTTAGTCGATACATAAATTGTGCTTAACACTAGAACTGCCACACAAGTCAAATTGACTGGTTTTAAAATTTTATTTTCAAATTCCTACTTCATGTTATATTTTTTCCGCAATGATATAATGATTTTCGCAACGATAACTAAAAGTATAATATAATGAATTTTATTTTGCTTTTTATCAAGGCTACTTATACCAATACCAATCAGAATGACTGGTACTTCTCAAAGTGTAAAGGGTGCTGCAATCTGTTTATCGAAGCCCAATTAACCAGTTGCTTCGTTTTCTACAACTTCTCGCACATTTTTTTAATTTTGGCCGCGTATCATTCAATATCACGATATCAGTTATCAGGAAAATTTCAAATCGATCGTTAGATCGCTAGATGCTAACGCTAGAAATGTCACAGCAGTCAAAACGACTGGTTCTACAATTTTATAAATCTGTCAACCCTCGTTTAGGGATCCCAGCATCAGGAAAATTCCGAATCGATCGCCAGATCGCTAGATGCTAACGCTAGAAATGTCACAGCAGTCAAAACGACTGGTTCTACAATTTTATAAATCTGTCAATCCTCGTTTAGGGATCCTAGATGGATTAATAACACCAAAAATGTACTACATAACATGGAATTGCTTCTGTAAGAAAGTAATAAATCAGTAAATATAAAAATATTCTATTATTGTGTATTTTTTAAAGACCAGTCATTTTCACTGGTTTTGGTAGAAATAGCTGCGTGTTAACTATCGGTAGTTCTAGTGTTAAAATTACCTTTCTCTCTCTCTCTCTCTTTTCAAGGTATAATACCTCTATTTAACGCTATTTTCCTTCTCTGTTATATCTTTTTCATTCACATGCAAACTTACAATATAGTTGATCCTGCAATCCTACCACTATCTCTAACAATAGTCGTTGCTAATTAGTAAAATTTCTCTTTCTCTCTCTCTCTCTCTCGCTCTTCCTCTCTGAACGATGCCAGGATCCGATGGAAGGTGGAAAATTTGCTTCAAATTCATGACGAGGAATTCGAGGCTTTATCAGCGGGCCACGACGTGATAAGAGGAGCCAGGAATCACGTAATCTTCCACAGTTTGTTGAATAATCGCGTCGCTCTGGCTGGTAATTAAAGGAAAGTGAAAAGGAAAGTAGAGAAGAGAGCACGAAGAAAGGAAAATAAAAACGTAGCGGTGGTTCCAGTCGCAATTAACGTCGTGGACGAGCCCAGGATCAACCGGAGCTGGCTAATAAGCCGATATCGAGAGTCATCCGCCGGATAGAAACGTTTTGCAGAACAGGTCGTCCGATCGAATCGATATGGGGCGCCTTTCAATCACGTGCGTATATGTAAATACCTCGCAGAAATTAAAATAATTAATCTTGCTTTTTATAAACTGCGCCATTTTATTATCTTTTTAGAAAATTCCAGTCTTAAATTTACTTATGGCACATTATAATAATTTTGTTTCATTGGCATAGGTACAAGCTATTTATCGTTTTGATTCGCCTTTTGATGGCAAAATAATATTTACGTTTTTCAATAATACTACGTTTAACACGTTGGTCGTCCATCGTGATTCGACTAAGTTTCCTGCGGAACCCAAATCCGATCGCCTTTACGCAGAACGTAAAAAGAGCGACAAGCGGGAATTCATTGTTTATCGCCTCCGATTCATTGTAAAGAAAAGATTACTTAGTTCTGAAATGGAGAAAGCGATAAGCTTTCCAGCTAGAGTATTCCGAGGGATCTCATGGCAGATATCTCGGATTTTTCATTTAATCGAGAAGCATACTTGTGCCACGTACATCAGTGATTTTTTCATCCTCAAAATGTTCAGTAAACAGCGCGAAAATTTATTTGAAAGTGAGGAGAGTAGCGATGACGAAATCTACAATTATCGTTCGAAGTGCCTAAAATCAGCCCAAATGAATTTGGAATGTTTCAACAAATGCCATGCGATATAGCATAATGTAATATTTTATTCAGAATATAAATTAATAAAAAGTACGGTATAATGTGTTTTTAATATTGTTATGTTGTATATTCTATATATAATATCCTATATTTAATTAACTGGAACAAGAAGAGCGTCACCCATACTTTGGTGACGGGGCCCCCACGGGACTATAGCCGTCACACACATATGGGTGACGTGGCGACGAACGTGTTAATACAAAAGATAACGTTTCGTATTGTAAAAACGAAAGAAATAGAACAGCGTAGAATGTGTCGAGCTTAACTCGACGTAAAACTTGCAGAATATTAAAAGATTCAACCACTGATAATATGATTCACGTAAAGAAGGGAGGAATAAATAGAAAAATACTAGGCAATTAAATAAATATTAGAAGAACTTGATTGCTTTACGTACTTTATTCTCAGCGAAAGATCTGTAGATCTCTCGATCCATTGGTTACTTCTTTAAGACGCTGATTACAGACAGATTACACCTTAAGTTTATAAAACAATTCATAATTAGTGAAAAGCATAAAAACTTCTTGCACTATCCGATTACTCGGTTTTTATTTCCTTCCCTGGATGAATCACAAATTTGATGTAAAATATATAATGGTACATCATTGTCGCCAAGTTATATCTGAGAATACACCGGTACATAGGTGTGCAATGCGATTCGATAAATCACGCGTCCGCTATCGCATTTTGTAAACAGCTTGTAATCAAGAGAAGCTGTTGTCAACGACCACAGAGAACGTAACTCTATAGCGAACAGATACTAACGAACAATATTTACAAATGAATTTGTACTTTTAAATAATTCACTGAAAAAGAGAAACAGACATTTTTAGAGGTAATAATAAAAGAAGCTAATAATTCTCAATTCTGTCACAAACAGATAATAACGAACGGTATTTTCAAACACAATAGTACTCTTACATTATTTAAAAAAAAATATTTCAAAGGTAATAACAACAATCATAATGCTATGGTAATTAGATAGTAACGAATAATATTTACAAAAGTAGCTGTACTCTTGCATTATTCCTTAAGGGGGTATTCTAATCTAGAAATTTGAAAAAATCGATTTTCAAAGCTTAAACCTTTGAGAATATGTCCTTAAAAGGATTTTTCAAAATTTAAATTATTTTTCGAGATACAGCTGTTTTAGTGACGCGCCAACGAACGAATAAAACAAAAAGCAAAAAGCTGTGGCTGAGGGCACTATTGATGAATTTGTCCATGAAAATTCTCCTCTAAGTGACGATGTATTGAAAGTTATAAAGCCAATCTATGAAAGTTTGTCTGCAAATACCTTATTAGAACGATGTTTGGGTTCTAAAACTGAGAATAATAACGAATCGTTAAATTCTTCGATATGGACTTTTGCTCCGAAACACATTCGATGCAGGAAGGTGGACCATTGAAATTGCTATAATTCTCGCTGTTAGTATTTTTAATGAAGGTTTTATACCCATTTTAAAAATACTGAACGTTATGGAAATCACGATTCGTCCAGAAGCTTATGCATTCGCCGTTAAACGTGACAATACCCGGATTGAGCGTTCAGAAATACGAGCATCTAACGCTTCGAAGGCGACCAGAACTGCTTGTTTGGAAAAAAGAAGTGCGGAAAATGCTTTTTTTGAAGAAGAGGAAGGCTTAATGTATGGAGCAGGAATCGCAGATTCAAAAAATGTACGTATAAAGTACCATTGTATGGCTTATATTGCGCGTAACTTAACCCGAAACTTTACGCGTCTTTCTCGAAACTACTTTTTTCGAAATTCTTGTCATGATTTCTCAAGTTCTACCGAACCGATTTACTTGAAATTTAGTATGAATCTTCTCTACACGCTTTTTTATCGTACTAACTAAAATCATAACAAATTGTCAATTTTTACTGTTTTTAAAAAATTCGGAAAGGTAAAAAAAATGGTAGAATAACTTCTCTTCTCTTCAGATAGCCGCAATTTTGCGAAAAAAATTTTTTTCAATTTTTTGTTAGTTAGTAATATAGCAGTATTCCTCTAGATTAATAATTTTCTTTTTTTTTTTTGTTTCAGGTTACTAAGAGGGTTATAATCGTGACAAACTTCGCGCGCCATTCTTTCCACACCCCCACTTCATCATCCTGTAACTTTTAAAATTTTTAATTTTTTCACTTTTTTTCGTGTATTCTTTAAACATTAATAAATATCTTGTAAAATAATGGATAATAAAAATATTGTTTGTTTTTTTATTGCACCTAAAAAAATACGTAAAATTCATGCCTCTAGACTAGAATATTCCCTTGAAAAAGAAGAAAAGTATAAAAATCAGAAATCCCAGAGATAATAAAAAGAGAAGTCGATAATTCGCTATTTTTTCTGCTATTTCTGCGTGTAAAGAGGAATCAGACATGATTATGTATGGTGACAAATTGGTCATACATTGTTTCTTTTTGTCGTTGAATGTTCCTTTGGTATGCATAAACATCGTGTAGAGAACCCGCATAAGAATGCAATGAAAGTTCAAGTGTATCTGTGACACAAGCGTTAACGAGTGACTAGCTCCGATTAGTCATTGCGTTAGAACGCGCGAATAAATTATATTCAATATCGTTTCATGAATCACGCACGGCTAGTCGGTTCACCGATGACTTCCATCAGCTTGATTTTTCCAACGACCCGTTTTCAATTCATTCATCCGGCAGATACATATATTAATAAACTCGTTCACCTGGTCGATTTCAACCTTTCTGCTACATTCAACGGTTACAAATTCAAATTCCACGTCCTGCTTCCTGCGTTGTGAAAGTCTAACTCTATGAAAAGATCTGGCTGAAATAGTTAAATGTAAGAAACAAGCGTAGAAAACAACTCTTGCGAAAATAAGTTCTTATAGTGTGACCGATAATGTATCTGTTCTAATTGATATAAAGATATATGAAAAATGTATTAAAAAACATTAGAAAGTTTTAGTAAAAGAAAAAATAAAAGGAAGAAGAACTGGAGCAAGGAATACGCACAAATTTCTATTCTCTTCAATTACTCAGTCTATTCTAGCTAATTACCTTAACAAATGTTACAACTGTGCGCTGTTACTCACTTACGGAATCTATTTCTGATATTGCACATCTCTTTCTCGTAAAAAAATATCTTTCTCTTTTCAAAGTAATACTGTTTGTTTCAAAAAATACTGTTCACTACTTTAAACAATGAATGGGTCATAAAAGTTAATCCATATTTATTATATCAAACGAGTATTCTGGTTTACAATGCCACTAAAATATTTCTTTCGGATCTTTTTCGAAAGAAAATGTAAAGCTTTCTTATATCATTTGTTGCACACATACTTACTCGCGTTTGAAGAATATTCCATTTTTTCCAATAAATATTTCAATAAATCCAATTTTTTCATATCTTTATCTTTCTCTTTTCAAAGTAATACTGTTTGTTTCAAAAAATACTGTTCACTACTTTAAACAATGAATGGGTCATAAAAGTTAATCCATATTTATTATATCAAACGAGTATTCTGGTTTACAATGCCACTAAAATATTTCTTTCGGATCTTTTTCGAAAGAAAATGTAAAGCTTTCTTATATCATTTGTTGCACACATATTTACTCGCGTTTGAAGAATATTCCATTTTTTCCAATAAATATTTCAATAAATCCAATTTTTTCACATGAAACTAATCAAACGAATGAATGAAATATGTGAATTATATAGAGCGCAAGGCCGAAACACAGAAACCATCGAAAATATCTTATAGATTCTTTGCAGAAAATCCCAATGTTTTAAAAACTCATGGCATTCTAAACCAGGATAACCCTTTAATACGATAAACACGGATTAGCTTTTACGCTCCATTTAATGTCCAAAGTGGAGCCTCGTTAGTCGGACACAAAAGTGCGAAAAGGTGAGCCGCGTATCGCGCCGAACAGCTCACACCAGCGTAATCAAGATTTGTGTCACGAGTCCGTTTTCCATGTACGGCATCTATAGCGTTGTCTACCCCAGGTAATTGTGCCAGCCAGGTTACGTAACACGTCGTTGTGCCACGCATGAATATAATAGATACGCGCACCGGGCCTTTTGTCGGTCCGCTTCACAGAACTGTGCACTGTGTGTGTTCTACATTGTACACCGTTAATGGCTAGGATATTTCCTGTCGTCTCGAGGATCCACGCTATTTGCTCCACGCTATTTGCTCCACGCTACGTATTCGCATCTGCATAAAACTGCCCGTTGCCTGTGCTACCGCAAGATGCAACCGATTGGCGCGCGCTTGCGACACTCCTGACATTTAGCGATCTAACGAAGCAGGAGATGTATTTGGTACGTTGTTTTCCTACTTAGAGAATTCCTATTTTTATTGGTGCTTGTGATTTTCCTCTAACGTCCTAAGTGTTTTATTATCTTCGTCTTCTTTTCTTCTTTACTTTTGTTCAATTTGTTCAATACATATTCCACCTCAAACTGTGATATTTGAAATAAGCTATGAATTTGAAATTACATGCATTTTGTGGTAAAGTTGTTGATATATTAAAAACGTATATTTTCCTTATCTTAAACAAACTAGTACGATAGAGTTTGTCTATTATTTGTTACAATCTTGCAACAAAGATACGATAATTATCCCAACACTTTCTTACGGAGCTGTATGTGTATGTGCAGTTATGAATATTTAAATAGGCAAGGTCTTCATGCTAATTTGCAAAGCGTTTTTAGAATCTCTAATTACTTTATCGAAAGTGTTTGTCGTAGCTCTTTATGGCGATCATGACTTGCTCTTTGTATTTATAGGAATTTATGAAGCTTCCTTACAACTAGTGGGAAAGTTTTCATACGAATTCAACTTCATTTAGTTTATAACATTTTCTTGTTCTCGCAAGATAAGTAAAATTCTATTCCTTGATATATTTACTATTACTGACGCACATTTGCCTCAATTCAGTTATATAAATATTCTTAGGTAAACGCAACTGCTGCATTTCCATTTTCACAAATTTGAACAAAATAAATTACAATAAGTTTCGTGACGTTTTTCTAATATTCTAAACTTCCAATTGATGATTTTTTGAGTTATTACCACTGACAACTATAATTGTCACTATGGGTGAGTGGAAAATTAGTAAAATGGACTGATAGAGCAAAAGAAAGCTCATCTAATAGACGATTTCAGGTTTTAAACAAACAACGCTAAGGTAAATAGAAGTAAAGGTACAGACAACATGATTTTCTGAGACGTTACGGAAATCTTGAACAAGGATACGAATTTTTCGGGCTATCAGGTTCAGTGGAAAGAAAAATTGAGGGCAGGTGAGAACGAGTGGAATATTTTCAGCGGTTTATAATAAGAGCGAAATGACAAAAATGATGTACGGAATTAATAAGTATGTAAGAACAGCAGGAAAGGCAGAATCCGAGGAAAAGAGGAAAAGAGGACAGCCAAATGCGATTACTATATGTTAGACTTTAGCCTAAGAACATAAGTACGGAACTAAGCCAAAGGTAGACATGTGAGAGTGTGTAGATTAATATAGGAAAGAGGATATAAATTAACGCTAGAACTACCACACCAGTTAAATTGACTGATTTTTACAATTTTATTATAAAATTCCTACTTCATGTCATATTTTTTTCCGTAATGATGTAATAATTTTCGCAACGATAACTAAAGGAATAATATAATGAATTATATTTTGTTTTTTATCAAGGCTACTTATACCAATACCAATCAAAATGACTGGTACTTCTCAAAGTGTAAAGGGTGCTGCAATCTGTTTATCGAACCCCAATTAACCAGTTTCCTCGTTTTCTACAACTTGCCACACATTTTTTAAATTTTTACGGCGGATCATTCGATATGACGATTTCAAATATCAGGAAAATTCCGGATTGATCGTTAGATCACGAGATGCTAACGTTAGAAATATATAGAAATAGTCAAAATGACTGGTTCTACAATTTTATAAATGTGTCAACCCTCGTTTAGGGATTCCAGATGGATTAATAATACCAACGTACGACATAACATGGAATTGCTTCTGTGAGAAAGTAATAAATCAATAAATATAAAAACATTCTATTATTAGGTATTTTTTAAAGACCAGTCATTTTCACTGGTTTTGGTAGAAATAGCTTCGTGTAAACTATCGCTAGTTCTAGATATGTAGGTATATTTAAGCTTTTACTGTTAGATATAAAATGAGATATGTACGTTTCGATGAAAGCCTGAATGGGTGTGCCTATTTGGATATGATCAGTGCTCTATATAAAGTATGGGAATGAGTGAGAGTTAGAAATATGTAAGCCAAGTACTTTTTCCGAGCTGTGAAGCCGAAAAATAAATAAAAACGAAAGCAACGGTAACTGTCTTTCACTATTCAAGAATTGAAAATTCACTGTGAATTTATAATCAATAATTACACATCTTGCACTACTTTACTCCTAATAAAACCTTCAAAAAATATCTTTTCTAAAAATCGAATCCTGTCAACCATAGAAAATTAATAGATCCTCGATCAATGTTTATCCCATAAATAACGCCTAAGAAAGTTAAGGAATAATTAATGTGAAATACATGCAACAAGAGCAGTCGAATGCAAAGAATCGTGTAACTGCAGGCGATCGTGGCTCGGACAGGTATACCGGCTCCGCAGTAGAGAACCACAAGGTCTCCTTTTTCCAATGACGTCTCGTTGGGGAGAAATTTTCCGAGACTGGTCTTATTGGATTCCGTAACCGCTGGTAGGAATCGCGAGAATGGCTTCGGAAGTAGCCTGCCTAGCAGTGTCGGCACAGAGACCGAACGAAGCCTTACTTCGACCGCATTACTCGAATTCCAACGAAGGCCGAAACGAGATTCCCACTTTTTCTTCTTCGGACTTGTGTCCCTCTCGAGCTCGTAAAGATATCGACGAGGAGAGACAGCGTGCCACTGTGAACGAATTGAAATGTCGCGTATCAAAGAACTCGATCGATCGAACAACGATTGAGTTTCGAGCTGAGATGCTTTGGTTAACTCGCAGAAGACGAGTTAATTCGTTCTTTGGATCACCGACCTTCTCGACCTTGTAATTTTTTCATATAAAACGTTTTTATATTTTAATCGTGGTTTCGTTTCTGTATATTTGTATATGTAAAATAAATTGTATCTATATTTGCAGGAATTAAAATTGATAATTGAAACTGGTTTAGGTTTATTAATCAATAGATTGAGAATGTTTATGCATTTATATATGGGAAATTTAAATATGTAAGGATGTAAAGAATAAGGATGAATACAGATGAAAAATTATAATATCTAGTAGAAGAGGTTTCTATTTAACACTAGAACTAACGATAGTTAACACGAAGCTATTTCTACCAAAACCAGTGAAAATGATTGGTCTTTAAAAAATACGCAATAATAGAATATTTTTATATTTATTGATTTATTACTTTCTTACAGAAGCAATTCCATGTTATGTAGTAGATTTTTCGTATTATTAATCCATCTGGAATCCCTAAACGAGGGTTGACACATTTATAAAATTGTAGAACCAGTCGTTTTGACTGCTGTGACATTTCTAGCGTTAGCATCTAGCGATCTAGCGATCGATTTGAAATTTTCCTGATAACTGATATCGTGATATTGAATGATACGCGGCCAAAATTAAAAAAATGTGCGAGAAGTTGTAGAAAACGAGGAAACTGGTTAATTGGGCTTCGATAAACAGATTGCAGCACCCTTTTACACTTTGACAAATACCAGTCATTTTGACTGATATTGGTATAAGTAGCCTTGATAAAAAACAAAATAAAATTCATTATATTATTCCTTTAGGTATCGTTGCGAAAGTCGTTACATCATTGCGGAAAGAAAATATAACATGAAGTTGGAATTTGAAAATAAAATTGTAAAACCAGTCAATCTGACTGGTGTGGCAGTTCCAGTGTTAAATTTCACCTTTCTCCAGGTATGTTCATAAAAGTATAAACTTACCTAAGTATTTGTCTATTTATAATCTTCTCCTTGAAAGCAGAGGTAGGAAATTAGACCAAAGAAGAGCACGTAAAATTAGAGGTATAGGTAGCATTAGATCAAGTAGATCGACATTGTAGAAACTGTAAACGAAATCCTTTTCAAGGCTGTGAGGTCGAAATACAAAGATGTATATATATATATAATATTATATAAGAAATTATGTATATATATAATCTCTTTTCGTAACAAAACCCCTGATTTTGAAAAATAATATTCAAGGGCTAAAACAAACCTCTATCTATACAACAAACTCTATCTGATCTAACAAAACTCTACAAAATTCTGAAAAATAAGAATTCGCATAAATATTCTCAATCTACTAATTAAATTTACAATCTACCGATTTCGTAATTTTAGTAGTTTCTAGTTAAAAAATGGTCTAATTAAGAAAAATTAAAAGTTAGAAAAAAAAGCGGTTTGTCTAGACATCCGCAGTCTATTAATTACTAATTTCCGAATAGTGAAAGTTGCCACTTAAGAAGCGATCCAATTAGCAGGTTAAAAATAAAAAACATAATTACTTCCCATAAGCGTTATTCACGTCATACAAATTGCAATCTGTTGCAAGTAATGCGACAAGAAAGCTTGTCTGATACAGGGTTGTAAAATTACACTTAGGCCGAGTTGTCTCAGCTATGGTGGGGTTTAAAGGTGCATTGTGGGACAAGGTCGGTTCACCGTAGCCACGCAGTCGGGTCACGCTACGCTGGCCACCCCTTTTACTCTTAGCTGTTAAATTACTCCGAGTTGAGGCCAGGCGATTTAACGACGCCAATGCTTCCGGTACTTTTTCTTCCACGATGCGATTTTCTCACGTGCGGAGTATGCAGCTTAAAAGCTTCGTATGGAACCATTTTTTACAATTCTATTCTTATTGCGAATATCGTACATATATTTGAGAATTTGATAGAGCCGTTAAATGAATACCAACTCAACTCATAGGAATTTTCTTTAAATGTAAGAAATTTTCTCCCATCTCCGTAGCAAGGTGAGCCAAACAACATAATATAGCGAAGCATAAAGATTTCAAGATAGCGTCACCGGTCTTCTTTTCTCTTTAAAAAGCGAAAAATTGAAACCTTGTGTTGCAGAATCTTTATCCTGATGCGACATTCTTCACGTTCCATTATCTTTTGTAGTCTTGATAGAGCAATGTTAAATACACTCTGTCTATTTGAAAACTTGAGAGAATTGTTAATCGAATTACTATCGTAAAGTTAAAGTTCATTTTTTTTTTTTATCGTTATACGAAAATTTCAAAATAACGTCAGGGAAATATAATTTACTTTTTCCTAACGTGAGCTTTTCAGAACCAAAAAATGTTGACCTTGAAACACCCCTATACTTGAAAAGCGGTATTCGTATCTGTACACGATGCTATCAGAAATAATACAACTCTTATCGCATTTTTTATTTTATAACTGATACTTTATCATACGTAAAACATGTGCAAATTCAAATTTAGCAGTAAAATTCGAAATAAGAAGACGGTTAAATATAACGATCATCCTGTACAAGTTAATATGCGAATCATTTAAATATCTTGATCATATACATAACATTTAAAAGCGGTTTTAATAAAACGAATGAATAATGGAACGATTTAGAGAGATGTACGACCGTGTAACGAGCGTAATTTACGTACATAAATATATTACACACATACAATGCATAACGACCACTGTTTTAGATTATACATATACATATACCTGTATTCTCGAGTTTCTTCCTCAGTTCGTATTTTATTCCCGGCTCTTGTGTCTCGTTTTACGCTACCGTGACATTTTTATTCAACGTACTATTCTGAACTAAAGTCGTTGCTTCCATCAAAACGGAGGAAAAGGAATGTAGAAAATTAAAATGAAATTTCTTTACAATATTGATTTAAATAAAGATGTGTTTCACTGCTCAATGTTTAATCTTAAATATGTGATATTCACATAGAATTTATTGCTTTAGCTTCGTAGTTAATTACATCACAACTTTACTCACTGATATGCGTGTTACGTTCCCATGACTTATGGTATAATGAATTCCGAATAATAATAAACGTAGAACATTATTTTATTTTATGGAAAAGAAACGATGTATGCGTTTACATTAATTCTCGATCAGCTACGTATATTTCATACTCAAGGTTTTCATACATTCAAAAGCTGTAAAAGTTTATTAACACGAATATCAATTGGCTATGATTTTATAGCACGTTTCGAAAATTGATTTGATTTTGGATAATTCTGAGTTGGTCTATTCAAATGACTAGAAAGTGAAATCTCTTTCTTACAGCAGTTTTTTTAATTGTTTTTCAAGAGATCACGTGAGATTGGCAATCGGAGAAACTGGAGAACGATACTAATGACTGGCAATTAGAGAAAGGACCGACGATTATGAGAATGTGCCAAGTTGTTCTGAGGTGAACCGCAGCCACGCTGAATGCCTCCTCTAAATAGAGAAGAACGAGGCAAAGGGAAGTGATTCATTCGTGGTGAACCGATGACGATCCGGAGGATGACATCATTTCCCAACGACGAGTTGAAATTCGGAGGAGACGCGGTTATTCGACCGCCTGGGCAATCGTGGATAAAGCTACCGGAAGGAAAAGATGACTAATTTCTCAATAAATTATGGAAATTCCGACACTCCACAAGTTTTCTTCAATCATTAGAAATATCGTAGCAAATGATCTGGAGCAGAAAGGGAAAATCTAAACGTTGTGCAATCGCGCTAGTGTTACTAGCAGGAGTTTACAACTTACAAGTTATCAGTGTCAATAAATTCTCTTGCATAACGATGAAAATAACAAGTTTGATAATATGGCAGAACTTTAATTATCCGAGCTAATTATAATACACGCTACTCGGATAATCAAACTATGCAGATAATCGAATAAGTTTGTTTTCGTGCGAGAGAAGATAATTTATGTTGAACTGTTTTTGTAAATACTAAGATTAAGATATTAAGAAACAGGGACAACATTTTTTTGATTATAAATATAACAATTTCTCGCAATCTTTATTCTTGTTTTTTCCAAGAAAGAATTCCACGCATGTATAACTCAACTTACGTTATTCAATATTCAAATATTATATTTAGTAACACAATGTTCACCAGTGCGCACAATCCTATTATTAAACAATATAAATCGATTCTAAACATTCTTCTCGTTATCTCAGAATACAATGATTTCCAGAAGAACAGCCGCGATGATTCCACATCTGAACATGTGGCAAACGTAAAATGTATTAATTACCGGCAATTAAAATCTCAATTTGCCGGCAATTACGTTGCATAGCTTCATATCCAAGGTGCTTTCATTCGCGGGAAACAACGATCGTTTTCATTTCTAACGTTTCCGCACGCGTCCTTATCGAGCATCGCCATCATCGTTGCTGAAACGTTTAATTAAAACAGCGAGGAACGCAGGTACCGCGCAACGAGCATAATAACTAAGCGCGTTTACGTGCCTATGCCATCCTGTCAATTACTATGATAACGAAAGGAAAGGGAGGAAGAAAGAATTAAAAAAAAAAAAAAAAAAAAAATAGCAGTTGGCGAAGAGAGGCGCGACAGACGTGGAGGAAAGACGTAGAGGAAAGACGCCGATGGAGAACGGAAGACGAGGAAAGGAACTGTCGCGTCGGTGGAACAAAAGCGGCCACGAAGAAACACGTGTTACCTTTTGCCATAGGCATTCGCCGGGTGTAGTTAATTCTGCGTGCGTCGCGCGACGACAGAACCCGGAACAAGTGTTCGCGCGCATTTGTAAGCAACAGTACATCAGCCAGGGGAAACGTTTCGCTTAATTCAAATTGTTTTCGCGCGCTTCACGACGTGGGAAACATCTGCTGGAGACATGGTTGGATTGGACCAGCTTCGGCGAACAAATGAAATTGGTAGGAAGGATGATAAGCAATGGAAAAATCGTGATAAAAGCTGCATGTAATTTTCTAGTATCTAATCTTGGATACTGTTAAGGGATTAAATACAAGTTTCATTATATCTTTCCATTCTGTATCCACGTTTTGCAATTCGTGGAAGCTGTTGATCGAGGAAGACGAGTTAATTCCTTTTACTCGGAATCATAATCTCTTAGAGATAATTCCTTTATTTGAATCAGTTTTCAGTATAATTTGGATGAGTTTCATAACGTGTATGTGTGGGAAAATTTCATTAAACGAGTCTCTTGAAACCCTTAGCATAAGCGATTAGAATTGTGCGTTTAAATTTCCTTTTCTATCTATGCGAATCGTTTCAATTACCACTTCCAATAATCAGCCTTAAATTGAAAATTACGTAAAGATATTGTGTTCTTTTTGATATTCTTTTTGAATGAACGAATGCTCGGACGAAGGAGGTCATCTAACTAGCAGACAACGTACGTTGCTCATATATACGGGCTCATAAAAATTAAATGAACGGTGGACAGACGCGAGAAAGGGGGAAGATAAAGAGCAAGGGAAATGAAGGTGAGGGGTGGGCAGGACCGAGCGGGAGGATGCCAGACGAATGAATGAATCTCACGACTCACACGTGTTCTGCTTTGCTTATTCAGACCATCGCACCGTCTGATTCGACACGCATTGCTCGACACATGCACTCTGTCATTCCCGTAGCGAGGAACGCGATGCCGCCTCATAAACCGTTCGATTCGCGCAATTTTTCTTCTCCACCTTATAGTCACGTTCGGTGTAATTGGTAGAAGCCGTATGTTATTCTGTACATAATGGAAGCTGAGTTTTCGACAGAGAATCAAAAGACTCTTATGAGAAGCGTACGTATGCGGCTACATCAATCGGTGTCCGCATAGTGTTTTAATTTACGACTTTGCTATATCGGTTCCACTAATTATATGCACGCAGGATATTCGAATTTCTACAGGCTGATTCTACAAACGAGGACAACGTACAGTTGTTCTTTAAACGATGGAGATGAAGATGAAGATTCCGACGAAAAGCAGATGTCGGATGGTTTAACGAGATCTATCTTCTTATAACGTGACTTATGCAAGTTGCAGTTGTTCTTTACCGAGCAAATGCACTTCCTTCTTTGAGGGAGGAAAAAATGAAACAACGAACCGTGAAATATCGCACTGTCAATTACAAAGGTTCTTTAAATTTGAAACACTGTGACAAGGATATTTCTGCCATCGAGTTTCCTGTTAATTGAACTTAAAAAGATAAGAAAATTTATAAAATAACAAACGATTCTACGACGAAATGTATTTTTTATTTCTTTTGATAATCCCATTGTACAAAATTTGATGGGTATATATAGTATTTTATAGACTGACTGTACATACGTATACGTACAATATATATAGAAGACGAACCATAAAAATTGCAAATTTCATTCACACGGAGTATAAAGATAAAATTCAACTTCGATCATATATTAGAAATCCGTGATCTATAAATAATGATCGAGAAAATTGTAACGTCTGCGTGTTCTTCGATTTCTTAAAGTCTCGTAAGGTATCGTCAATATGCGCGCAATCAAGCGAGGACGTTGCAGAAATTTCGTTTCCCCGTGGCAACGGAACGACCTAGTATTCGTGCAAATTGCAGGCCGTTACGTGGCGAAAAGACACAAAACGCCGGAGAAACGCAGATTCGACACGCGTTTCCAAGGATTTCATCATCGCAGATGCTCACTCGGAATACTCCGCGAGTCACTGCTTTACGGTAAAACGCTGTGCATACCGATCGTCTCCTGGATCGACCTGGATCATGAATTACGTAGTTCGATTTTGAAGAATCGAGCGCTATTCACTTCAAAAGTGTGGAATATTTGAAAAATACAAAATTCCATACAGAATTCAATGATACTGATTGATACTGATTATTCAGATATTATTGATTGGTAATATCGATGATTGATAATATATTTCAATTGAAAGAGCATAAAAAAACATATTGTGGAGAAGTTATCACGAGAAAGCATTAAATCTCGCACGCTTTCTCCTCGGCCTTCCCCTCGTATATTCCAAATGATCTACGTCAGTGACACGAAATTGAGTGGTACTTGAAATCAATTTCAACGTGTCAACCGACGATAAACAAGCAGTAACTGCACTTACTTTTTTTTTTTCAGTAACACCGACGATCAACATTTGCAAACATATAGAAAGGAATTTTATACAAATATGACGCGCTCATCCACCGCGAATTTTATTTCAATTTGTTATATATGAATAATAATGATGATTATAATCTAACGCAAAAATAAGGGTATCAAATTATGAATGAGTTGAATATTTCCAACATCAAATTTTCTAACTTCTTCTAAGACCCGGTGCAGACGAATACTTTGCGGCGGTGTAACCGCTGCCTTCTATTAGGCTGTCCGGAAAGTGTCTTTCTTTCGCAAACGTGTTTTCACGACAGTGCACCCTCATACAAACGTGAAACCAAGTCTGTGAACTTAAATTGAAATTTTTACCGCGGATTGTTCAGTACGACGATATCAGATATCAGGAAAATTCCGGATCGATCGCTGGATCGCGAGATGCTAACGTTAGAAATACCACAGCAGACTAAATGACTGGTTTTACAATTTTATTTTCAAATTTCTACTTCATGTTATATTTTTTTCCGCAATGATGTAATGACTTTCGCAACGATAATTAAAAGAATAATATAATGAATCTTATTTTGTATTTTATGTATTCAAACTCAAAATAATTTTGTATCAAGCCTACTTACACCAATACCAGTGAAAATGACTGATACTTGTCATAGTGTAAAAGGGTGCTGCAATCTGTTTATTAATTAACCAGTTTCCTCGTTTTGCACAACTTGCCACACGTTTTTAAAAATTTTCACCGCGTATCATTCGATAAGACGATATCAGCTATCAGGAAAATTCCGGATCGATCGCTGGATCGCTAGAAATACCACAGCAGTCTAAATGACTGGTTCTACAGTTTTATAAATGTGTCAATTCTCATTTAGGGATTCCAGATGGATTAATGTTGAGGATATTAGATGTATGAGCAGAGGAACGCGTGGATAAATCGTAAAGTAAAAAATATATTTTAATACAGAAGTGTAAGTACAAGTAGGAATATAATTTGACCTGGTCCAGATCCGCACGCTAGCAGTGTGTTACCCTATAACTGAAACCCGGAAGCCATCGTCACCTGTCTAGTGTCTATGATCTGCCATTGTCCCAGTCTATTGTTTATGGTCTGCCATCGTCCCAGTCTATTGTCTATACGCTATCGATGGCTTCAGTGCTTGAGAAAACCAAAAAGACCAGATGTAGAGTTTTCTTAAAAGTGGTGATCACTTTAACAATTAATAATACCAAAAATGTACTACATAACATTGAATTGCTTCTATAAGAAAGTAATAAATCAATAAATATACAAGTATTCTATTAGGTATTTTTTAAAGACCAGTTATTTTCTCTGGTTTTGGTAGAAATAGCTTCGTGTTAACTATCGGAAATTCTAGTGTTAATGTGTTTATCTCAACAGAACGAAATGGATCGTACGTAATTCGGCAAAATAATATAAAACAAACAACGTTGTGCGTCTGTTATTTTTTCATAAAACGAAAGAAACTTTTTAGACGACCGAATACAACAGTGCAGCTTTATACAAGCGTGAAATAAAGTCTGTGAAATGTCGCGGTGTTTATCTCAACAGAACGAAATGGATCGTACGTAATTCGGCAAAATAATATAAAACAAACAACGTTGTGCGTCTATTATTTTTTCATAAAACGAAAGAAACTTTTCGGACGACCTAATACAACAGTGCACCTTCGTACAAACGTAAAACCAAGTCTGTGAAATGTCGCGGTGTTTATCNTCGGACGACCTAACACAACAGTGCACCTTCGTACAAACGTAAAACCAAGTCTGTGAAATGTCGCGGTGTTTATCTCAACAGAACGAAATGGATCGTACGTAAATCGGCAAAATAATATAAAACAAACAACGTTGTGCGTCTGTTATTTCCTCATAAAACGAAAGAAACTTTTCGGACGACCTAATACAACAGTGCACCTTCGTACAAACGTGAAACCAAGTCTGTGAAATGTCGCGGTGTTTATCTCAACAGAACAAAATGTATCGTACGTAATTCGACAAAATAATATAAAACAAAATCATTGTGCGTCTATTATTTTTTCATAAAACGAAAGAAACTTTTCAAACAACTTAATAGAATAACAATGATACGAAGCGGTGGCAAATTAACGTAAAACGTTCGTGTAAACTGCAAGAAAAATTGGACGCCCGAAGTTGGTCTGCCACAAGCCACTCGCCTGCAACGAACCTAAATTCCTTCTAAATTTCTAATTCCTTATCAGAAGCTAAAGAACGATGTTTCCCAGAACACAGGGGAACAGATGGCATGCTTCCCCGCGTACCAATGCCTGGTTCACTCAATACACTTTCGGATCCTTTCACTCAGATCCCTATAGGAGGCCATGAGTCGCAACGACGCGACACAGCACAGTGGACGTGGCAAGGACACGGCAGCTGAAAGGAGCCACGATAAAAGGAAGATCCGTTGAGAAACACGACGACTATACGTTATCCTGACCACAGAATCGCGCGCTTTCGCCGCCTCGACTGCATCTAACCATGAAAACTGGCTATTTCTTACGAATCCATGTTTCTTTCTCGCCAATCACTTTTCTTTTTCTCGTGTAAACACGAGCTTCGCAGTTTATCACACGCTAAAGAAGCTGAGTACACGTGTGACCGATGATTTAATTAGAAATGAGAGAGCTGCTAGTCATTAGCTCGGTTTCGTCACGGCGTGAATTATGAAGTTTATAACGTTTGAGAAATGATAAAATTAACAGATTGAATACTTGAAAATCTCTAATAGAGTAATTCATTCACGGAACTATTAGGTGGTTGGAAAAGTTTCTTTTGTTTCATAAGTGAAATAATAGATGCACAACATTTTTTGTTTTATATTATTTTATTGAATTATATCTGATCCATTTTATTCTATTATTACAAAATGGATCATACATAGATCCATAAAGTAATATAATATTCTATTACTGCAAAATGGATCAGACATAATTCAATAAAATAATATAAAACAAAAAGTGTCGTGCATCTACTGCTTCCTTATAAAACTTTTGGAACAACCTAATATTTCAAATTAGGAGAAAGCTAAACGAATGTCTGGTAAACTCTATTCCTCTTAAGTTTTACCATTACAATTTTTATACTTTAATACTTTCATAAATTATGACGAAATTAGAGCCATTAGAGTTTGAATCCTGGAGAGTCTGTTTAAGAAACCAATGATAAGTGATTTACATAAATATTTCGAATTAACACTACAACTACCGATAGTTAACACGAAGCTATTTCTACCAAAACCAGTGAAAATGACTGGTCTTTAAAAAATACTGGAATAATGGAATATTTTTATATTTATTGATTTATTACTTTCTTACAGAAGCAATTCCATGTTATGTAGCACATTTTTCGTATTATTAATTGACACATTTATAAAATTGTAGAACCAGTCGTTTTGACTGCTGTCGTATTTCTAACGTTAGCATCTAGCGATCTAGCGATCGATCCAGAATTTTCCTGATATCATCATATTGAATGATACGCAGTAAAAATTTGAGAAACGTGTGAGAAATTGTACAAAACGAGGAAACTGGTTAATTGGGGTTCGATAAACAGATTGCAGGACCCTTTTACACTTTGACAAATACCAGTCATTTTGACTGATATTGGTATAAGTTGCCTTGATACAAAATTATTTTCAGTTTGAATACGTAAAAAACAAAATAAAATTCATTATATTATTCTTTTAGATATCGTTGCGATAGTCATTACATCAAAAAAGTGTAACATGAAGTAGGAATTTTATAATAAAATTGTAAAATCAGCCAATTTGACTGGTGTGGTTGCTCTAGAATTAAGGAGAAGTTGAACAAAAGTCACTAAGAATTAATGACTTTAATTTCGTCACAAAAGTTTATGAAACATGGAGTTTGGAAGATGGTAATAGTAAGAGTTCGAATGCTTGAAAATCTATTAAATGAGAAACTAACGGAGGAGCGATTTATGGAAATATTTGGAATTAACGAAAGTTAAACGAAAGATTAAAAAGAAGTAGATCTATATATCAGAATTTATTATCGAAGAAGGAGGATGTTTATTTTTATATTTCCTATCTAAGTGATAAACTTTTGGCTTTAATTACATAAATAAGAGTGATTAAGTGAACTAGTCATTATTCTGTTTACAAAGTATAGGATCATGCATCATGTCGCGTTATAAAGTGAGGAATTCTGTGCTACTTACGCCTCGCAGTATGGCTGTTTATTGAAACCCTTGTACGTCCGCATGTTCAGAATCATGCCGCAACCCTGACACTTGAAGCACTGTTTGTGCCATATCTGCAAGAAATATATCTTTGAGTGAATTGTCCCCTCGAACTTTGTACATAAATACGTATTAATGAAACATTAACCAATATATTTGTAAAATGTTATGGACACTTAAAAAATAAAATATATTTAACCCATTTGCATCCAAGCGCAGATTAATCCGCGCCCCACACGGTCCGTAACGCGGAGGGCTGATCAAGAACAACCCGTGTTTCCCATGTTTTTTTAAAACATTTTGGTAGGCAATAACTGGTAATTTCAATCAAGGCAATTTAAAATGTTTATTTGGAACCGTATTTACAGTATTTGAATTAAAAAGCAATTAAAGCTGCTATAAGCTATATCTTGAGATAAATTTATAGCTATGTTTTTATAATTATGTAACGATGTTTTTATAATGAAATTAAGACAGTTTAAATTGTAAGCAAAGTCGGCAGTTTGAACAAACATTGGGCATCTTCCCAAACATTTTCAAAAGTAAGGCCCCAATGTCTTTTCATCTCCGACAGTTACAAATAAATGTAACGACTTAGAGAAGTTAGTTAATATCATTTTGCCAATCGAAGAGTTAATATCATTTTGCCAAACGAAGAGTTAATATCATTTTGCCAACCGTCTACCAAAGAGTTAGTCTATAGAAGAGTCAGTTATCATTTGTCTACTGAAGAATTAAATTGTCATCTGTTAACCGAAGAGTCTGTTAGTCAATTGTTAATATTGCAATCAAGTAAGATTGAAATAAATCGTTATATTTTGATAATTATTTTCGAACAACTTTAATCCTCTCCCGTGCTAGTATTCCTGCACATAGCAGTTTAGCCGAAAATGGAATTTATTGCCAGTTGCATTACCGAACGTAGCAACTAAATAAAACGTGACAGCGACTGTCTTCTATCATCAAGCGCGGATTATTACGCGCGCTGTGACTGCTTTTTTTTATTTCCGTTTTAATCTAAATAATTATTTCTTCAAAGAAATAATTTTTACTCTTTTGCAATTAAATTAGGAAAATTTACCAATCATCCAGCTGGACAAATTGTAAAGTACAAATTAAATAATAAGAAAAAGAAAGAAATAGAAGTGACTCGTTTAATTCTGAAGAAGCTGAACGCTATGTATCCAAGTAATCAAATCGTGAAACATACAACAAGCTATTTTCTTTTTATTTTGAAAGATTCATGAGACTTTTGAGCGCCTCAAATATAAATCCAGCATTTTGGTATCAGGCTGAAGAAACTAAGAAGTAAAATGAAACATTCTGTACGATAAAAGTGAAAAAGAATACCAAGAATCATTCGTCTCGTGACACACGCAAAAACCAACAGTTTCGCTCGTCGTATTTTCACCCACGTGCAGGAAAGAAACATTATTCGTAGGTTTCTAGGAGAACAAAAGCCATCTAATCGTAGCAATGCCTTTGTTTCATTGTTATTCATTGGTAGCATCTAAACGATAGTACACAGCCTCCCAACATTGTCTTTTCTGAGTGAGGATTTATCACGTGCCAACAATAAGCACGCACTCTGACCCAACTATCCATTTTCTAATGATAAATAAACGCGTGAAATAGTATTCTTCGATAAGATCGACGAGCGTTCAATGAGTGAAAAACGTAATTATCGTTTTTCTACCGAAGGTCGCCAACAATTGGAGATATCCAGAAGAAAATATCCTCGAAGAACCGCAGCTAAACATTTTCACGTTTCGCAGTCTGTAAAAGTAGATCAGGAACACGATATCTATGAAAATTAATTCGTTTTGTAAGTCATCATGTGTCGTAACTCTACCAAAGAGATCACAACGACAATTCGATTTAGAATGCGTTTGGTTCTCCATAGATCCATCGGTCGAACGTTTCTCACAGCTGACCCAGAGATAACCGAAGGCCGTCATAGTCGCTGGTCGATAATTTGCAAGGCTGCTGGTGATGTCAGATGTCGAATAAGGTCGCAGATCTTAGAGTAGAACGGCCATCGCGGGAAGGCCTACACCCGGAAAGAGAGAAATGACTCACGAGCGTGTGAGTCAACTTTGATCGCGGTCAACAAAGGGTTATAATTATTCCTCGTGAAAAACGCCTTGTCTCTTGAACGCTTTTTATTCTCCGGACGTTTCATTGTATTTAGGATAAAGTTTCTCTCCTTTTGTGTGAATTGTCGTAAAGATTACGAAAAACAGCGAATTTTAGTTCAAACGTAAAAATTACCTAAGAAATAGAAAACTATTGACTATTTTTGGATCTACTGTGGCCCGCAAATTTTTTAACATAAAGGAACTTAATAATATGTAAATAATCTAACATAAACGTTGACCAAAAGTGACCACGTTAATAATCAACACAAATGACGGTAGAAAAAAAGATAGTTTGATCTTTTTGTTAGACGAGCCAACTTTAACTAGCAACTGTATGGTTCTTGCAAAGCATTGTAAAATCGAAAACCAAAATTGCCGGCTAATGAAAGTTCCAAAACCGTTAAACGTTACTACGTATGCGTTAATTACCGCATGGATAGAGTCTTTTGTAGTCTCCAATGTATCGTCGACAAAGCCGATCATCGATCATCGATAATCAACCCCCTCAGTGATAAAACACCAACAAAATATAAAAATAATTCATATATATATATTATATATTCAAGCGTATACTAAATTGTTAAAAAGAAATATCGAAAAACACGAAAATGCATGAAACACAATAAAGAAGATATACAGCTTGCACTGTTGGCTGGAAATACGATGAGTTAACCAAATTTTAAATTCCAAGGCCAAATGTTTCGAAGCTTTGAATTTCCAAGTCGAATTTTTCAATATTTCAAATTTCAAATTTTTGTATTTGAAATTATAATATTTCAGTGGATCCAACAACCACAGGAAAGAAGAGAGAAGAAGGCTAAAATGCATGAAACAAAATTAAGAAGAAATACAGCTTGCACTGTTGGCTGGAAATACGATGAGGTAACCAAATTTTAAATTTCAACGCCCAATGTTTCAAAGCTTTGAATTTCCAAGTCGAATTTTTCAATATTTCAAATTTCAAATTTCAAATTTCAAATTTCAAATTTCAAATTTCAATATTTCAAATTTCAATATTTCAAATTTCAATATTTCAAATTTCAAATTTCAAATTACAAATTACAAATTTCAAATTTCAAATTTCAATATTTCAAATTTCAAATTTCAAATTTCAAATTTCAGATTTCAAATTTCAAATTTCAAATTTCAAATTTCAAATTTCAAATTTCAAATTTCAGATTTCAAATTTTAAATTTCAAATTTCAAATTTCAAACTTAAAACTTAAAACTTCAAACTTCAAACTTCAAACTTCAAACTTCAAACTTCAAACTTCAAACTTCAGATTTCAAACTTCAAATTTCAAATTTCAAATCTCAAATTTCAAATTTCAAATTTCAAATTTCAAATTTCAAATTTCAGATTTCAAATTTCAAATTTCAAATTTCAAATTTCAAATTTCAAATTTCAAATTTCAAATTTCAAATTTCAAATTTCAAATTTTCGTATTTGGAATTATAATATTTCAGTTGATCCAACAACCACAGGAAAGAAGAGAGAAAAACACTAAAATGCATGAAACAAAATTAAGCTTGCACTGTTGGCTGGAAATACAATGAGTTAACCAAANTTTTAAATTTCAACGCCTAATGTTTCAAAGCTTTAAATTTCCAAGACGAATTTTTCAATATTTCAAATTTCAAATTTTCGTATTTGGTATTTTAATATTTCAGTTGATCCAACAACCACAGGAAAGAAGAGAGAAGAAGGCTAAAATGCATGAAACAAAATTAAGAAGAAATACAACTTGCACTGTTGGCTGGAAATACGATGAGTTAACCAAATTTTAAATTTCAACGCCCAATGATTCGAAGCTTTGAATATCCAAGTCGAATTATTCAATATTTCAAATTTCAAATTTCAAATTTCAAATTTCAGATTTCAAATTTCAAATTTCAAATTTCAAATTTCAAATTTCAGATTTCAAATTTCAAATTTTCGTATTTCAAATTTTAATATTTCAGTTGATCCAACAACCACAGGAAAGAAGAGAGAAAAAGGCTAAAATGCATGAAACACAATAAAGAAGATATACAACTTGCACTGTTGGCGGAAATACGATGAGTTAACCAAATTTTAAATTTCAACGCCCAATGTTTCAAAGCTTTGAATTTCCAAGTCGAATTTTTCAATATTTCAAATTTCAAATTTCAAATTTCAAATTTCAAATTTCAAATTTCAAATTTCAAATTTCAAATTTCAAATTTCAATATTTCAAATTTCAAATTTCAAATCTCAAATTTCAAATTTCAAATTTCAAATTTCAAATTTCAAATTTCAGATTTCAAATTTCAAATTTCAAATTTCAAATTTCAAACTTCAAATTTCAAATTTCAAATTTCAAATTTCAGATTTCAAATTTCAAATTTTCGTATTTGGAATTATAATATTTCAGTTGATCCAACAACCACAGGAAAGAGAGAAAAACGCTAAAATGCATGAAACACAATTAAGAATATATACAGCTTGCACTGTTGGCTGGAAATACGATGAGTTAACCAAATTTTAAATTTCAACGCCTAATGTTTCAAAGCTTTGAATTTCCAAGTCGAATTTTTCAATATTTCAAATTTCAAATTTCAAATTTCAAATTTCAAATTTCAAATTTCAAATTTCAAATTTCAAATTTCAGATTTCAAATTTCAAATTTCAAATTTCAAATTTCAAATTTTCGTATTTGGAATTATAATATTTCAGTTGATCCAACAACCACAGGAAAGAAGAGAGAAAAACGCTAAAATGCATGAAACACAATTAAGAAGATATACAACATGCACTGTTGGCTGGAAATACGATGAGTTAACCAAATTTTAAATTTCAACGCCCAATGATTCGAAGCTTTGAATATCCAAGTCGAATTTTTCAATATTTCAAATTTAAAATTTAAAATTTCAAATTTCAAATTTCAAATTTCAAATTTCAAATTTCAAATTTCGAATTTCGAATTTCAAATTTCAAATTTTCGTATTTCAAATTTCAAATTTTCGTATTTGAAATTTTAATATTTCAGTCGAATCAACAACCGCAGGAAAGAAGTGAGAAAAACACGGGAATGCAAAAGAATAGATAGTAACCGGTTGAAGCAATGGCAAAAGTACTTGAGCAATCTTGTCACGTTTCGATTTCTAGACGATGCAGGTCGTCAGTGTCAGTCCGTGAGACGGTGGAATGCATCGTCGAACAAACGCAACGGTACCTTATTTGTATCGTGCAGGCAATGTTAATAGCGCCACGAACAAATGCTAGCAGTGCCACTTTCGATCGTGCTTTACGTCGAGAACGCTATGGGACCGGCTAGCACGTGACGCACACCCTGGATCTCGTTGTTTCAATTTAATTGCAATTACTTAATCGCGATTAGCGGTAATTGCTCGTGGTACCGCTTTCAAATCGGCCACTGAACAGTTAGTTACTTGATTGCAAGTAAAAATTCGATCCGCGAACGTCACGAACGCGTAACTTTGCTAAAATTATTTGCAAGTCGGTGAATAATCGAAGAAAACGATGATATTATATGATAATATTATTACGATATTTAAGATTAGAAACTTGGTTTAGAAAATTGTGGAAAGTTCGATAGATCTGAGGTAACGCAATTGGCATTTTAATTGTATAAGTATTTAAAAAATGCTGAGAAGATAATAGTGGTATTACTAATCACAAGTTATCGCTTGATAAATTCTTTTGTATAATTGTAACAAGATTGATACATTTTACAGATAAACTTTCTAAATTACAAATTGATTGTTTTAATCGATACGTATTAAACAATTGTTGAAATTGTTTCATGTAACAAGAATTTATAACTTATAACATGTAATTTATAAATTTACTGATATTATCGGTAGATTGCAAATGTTTATACAAATAAAGAAATAGAATCTAGATACATATAAATATAAATATATTTGAACCTCTAAATATTATAACAATTTTACATTTATTCATACTTCATAGTTATTTATACACATTCCACGTATTTTGTATATTTAAATATCCCAAATGCATAGAAATCCGCGATTTAATTAATAATTAGAAAATTATTTAAAAACTACTCGTATGAACACGTCATCAAAATGTAGTACATAGCTGCGTATTTTGTTCGCGTTTGAGTCATGAAATTTCCCGAGGACTCATGGTTGCGTGTACGCATCCAAAACGATCTCACGAGGTAGCGACGAGTAGCAACTTAACTCGATTACTCAATTATGTACGATGTTTGCGATTCGATTATACAGTCGATATTCACAAACGACACGATAAAACCCGATGGAACATTGTACTCGAAGCACTTTCACTCGTTTTTGGAATGTTTTTCGCTCATGCAACGACCGATCCCTTATTTCGCAAGACATTTTACTCGCCATAAACGTTGTCCAGGATCAAATATGGTCATCGAGCTTTACGATGTTTTACGATGAAAACGATGCCGTTAATTGATCACATCGCATGATACGTAAGATCGTAGCTATTAAGTTTAACTATATATTTTTATATTTGCTGATATTAGTTCCTAAACTGTGTCCACTTTAGGTAAATGTGTGTCGTTTCAAGTACTCACTTTTCGTTTCATTCATCTACCTATTTATATTTACATATATTTTTAATTTCTAAAATATAATATATAGTAGAAATTTGCATTGAAATAAATGGATTCACCTAATCAAATACTAACTGAAATTTCTCTCGAATAAATGCAGTTTCATCCCATAGAATTACATTAATTATAGAATGATCAAATACCATCGAGAAATCACCACCATTGACATACATCCTTCCCTATGTACATTTCTGTGCATTAACCCTTTACACTCGGAATTTTATTTCAATTTCTTTAGCAGCAACCCTTTTAAGTGTTTTATTTGAAATTTACTTTAACTAAAAAATAAGACAATTGAAATAAAGAAAGGAAGAAAGAAATTCACTTAAATACCAGTTTTATTCGCACTACTGTTGTATTTTGTAATTTTTAAGCGTATGATATATCTTAAAACAATTTCCAGGATGCAATCCTGCTTTTCTTTCGCACGTTTGGCAAAAAAAAGGAGGGATATGAAAGAACGTCGAGTGGGACTCGACAAAGAAGCTCCTGAGATAAAAACTGATGTCGAGTCACACTCGACATAGAAGTGCAAAGGGTTAATATTCCCCTAATTATCATAGTGGCACTTAGTATGAAAGCCATTATGTTCTATAGAAATTGATACCAGTAACCGATCAAATGATCCTTCCCCTAAACACTCCTGCACATTGTGCTGAATATTCATAAATTTTCTGAATTAAGTGCATTCTGTACATGTTTGCACTTACATATATATATATATATATATATATGTAATATAGATATCCATAGCTTACCTATAAAACGTCAGTTTTGTCAACATTGGAAGTAAAAAATTGCAGGAATTTCCTTTTCATATGAGCAACGATCGCTCATATGTTACACAATTACAAGGAACAGAAGCAGAGGATGGTAACAATCGGCCGTGTAATCGTACACGTTGAATAACCAGCGTGGTTTTTCCGTATAAGGATGCTTCCCTACTCGGGAAGAAAGCGCGGCGTGCGAAATTAAATCGACCGCATAGAGGCAAGGAATCGTATCACACTATCACGGTGGAATCGCAACGCGCGACGTTTCGTCGTTGAAAGTGAAAGTTGGCGCGGCCGAATCGCTTCTCCACGGACAATGACGGCCAAATGATCCCGTATGACCTTTCTAACCTTCTAAATATCAAACGTTGCAGATATCTCACCGATGGAAACGTATATGCCCGTCTACATTATTTTATTATTCGTGGTCGATGAAAATTTGCAGAATAGAACTAGTTTCATTAAAATCGAATGAAATTTAATGTTGAATGGCTTGGTAGGGATGAAGATAGTATTTCCTGACGTGGAAAAATAGTTCGAAGTTTATGTTAAAATTAACGTAGAAGATAAGAAAAAGTAAGTTGAAGAAATTCAAGTAAGAATATTAAGTTTAAAAATTAATCTATATAGCATTAGTCCCTGATCTATTAGGTTGTCCGAAAAGTTTCTTTCGTTTCATAAGGTGATAATAGATGAACAATTTCTGTTTTATATTATCTTATTGAATTAGGTATGATCCATTTCGTTATATTTCCATTATTATGTTCGTGGATAATAAATTCAATAAACTAATATAAAACAAGAAACATTGTGCGTCTAGTATTTCCTTATAAAACAAAAGAAACTTTTTGGACAACCTAATATATAGATCAGGGATTAATCTATATCTAGAGATGCAATTTAAGTTAATTCGAACTGTATATAAGTGGCGGGAAATTTGAATCATTTCAAACATGATTCGATACTTGAAACGTTTGGAGGTTTTATAAGGAGGTATAAATTATTTTCCGGTGAAATTTGAACGAATACAACTCGATTTGTTTCGCTACGCTCGCAAATGGCAAGGATGTTGATTCGTCAGGAATAAAAATGCGATGTTGAAAGTAGAAACTGGCGTCGGAGTTGGTAGTTCTATCGGATAGTTTTTTCCTTGCTTTGCAAGGGAAATAGTTTGCGGTTTTAAATTTATAGAAATGTCGCCGAGGATACAGGTTTGTGGTGATAAATTAGTATGTTGCAGCTTGTCGGGGAATTGAAATGCAAAGAGGAGGTTCTCGATTTTTTCCTACTAAAAGATATCTAGTAGATGTTACTCGCGCACGTAGAATAATTATTCGCGATTTCGCAACAACCGGTGGGAAACAACCGGATGCCGTGTCGCATCGCTGGCATAACATAAATTTCTAACGGCTGAAACCGGGGATGCAGGAAAGTAAAAGGCTCATTCTTCTAGATCACATCGTGCATCCCATGATATTACCTCAGATCATTCTATTATCTAATACAATCCTCTTTGTTCAACAGGAATAAATTCTTCAAGATTTAGATACAATTTTTATTTACAGATAATATAATTTTTCATCGATTATCCAACATTTTAAATTGTTGAAAATACATAATTAATGTTCTTTGACATTTTTACATAATTATTTTTTTTTAATTATTTAATCGACGATTCTTATTTGATTAGTTAAAGCCCTCACTATTTATCATTAGGAAGATCGTTCGACTAATTTCAAAGTGGAGATCCCGGATATTCTCAACGATGAAAAATATTCTTCTCGGTGGAATCACATAAAAGACGTTCGAGCAAATATTTGTGGTTCGACTCTCAAGCGGAGCGCAAACGTTCGTACGCTCGGCTCGAATCAATGTATTTTTGAAGCGATGTAGGCGCAACAGGTTGGGAATGACTCCCACCTGTTGCAACCGTGTGCCAGGCCCACGCAACCGAGTAGCCTCAGCCTGGAATTCGATTATAATTTCACTAAACTACGTTATACCTGAGGATCACATAGCACGTTACTATAGTCATATGACAGATGATCGTTTCGGATTTGTTGCCGAGCTATCGTGACATTTCCATTTTTCGTTTCGGTGATCTTTCGTATCCGAGTGGTATTCAAAGCAAAGGTGAGCGTTTGAATATGTGAAATTTCATTGACTTTTCATTTTAACTTCGAACTATTTATTGATACAATTTGAAAATTTACCAGCTATAAAATTAATAAATTAAAAAATGTACAAGTTTGAAAGTTTGATAAATTGAGGATGAGAAAGTTTGGAAATGATAAAGCTTATAAGTTCAAATGCTCGAGAATTGAAAGTTACAAAGATAAAAGTTTAAAAGATAAAAATTCAAAATGACAACAAACGTGTTCAATTTCCATGGAAGCAAAGAGGACAACGGTATACTCCTCGCCCTCGACCACGCCTTAATTTAATCATAGCGTGTGTTTTTGGAAAAAGAAAAAAATAACGGGGAAGGGGGGAAAGAAAACAGAGAGGAGGAGGATCAACAATGCCGAGGGTGGTGAAAAAAGCAGCTAGCGGTTCCTTCTCGGTTAATGGGACGAGGATTAATTGCTTCTACACCAGGATGCGTATGTCTGGCCGTACGCACATGCGGGTCGTGTAAATTGAAACAAGACACTATTTGAATCCGCCGCTGCACCATAACCGCGCCACATATACGATCGAACGTGCAAAAATAGAACAAACACTGTGAACGCGCTTCAAACCCGGTGAAAGTATCCATTACAACGAAAAAATTCGTATAACGTGCGCGTGGAATAAAAAGCGATCTATCGATCGTAATCTAAAAATACACAATATACACGAGATCGGTCAAATACTTTGCCACTACGAATTAGAAAACAATAAGAAACTACCAATTTTTATATCCTTTTGCGTTCTTCTCCTCCTTACAGAGTAGATATTCCTTTGCAATCTAATATTATATATATTTATAATATTAGATTATATACATACATATAGACAATTTCCATACATAAACTTGTTAATAAGCAGTGTAAAAGTCTGTATGAACAGATTACAGGTTCGTATATACGCCACACATGCCCCGTCCTCACTGGATGCTTTCATTTCTCCTATCACTGTCATCATTAGTTTTATGGCGCCAATTTCAAATTTCGAGGAATACAATAAATAAATTTGAACGAAGAAAATAAATTCGTTATCGTTTTTCTATTATAAAATTATACGTAACGATCGTTTTGTTTATTCCATTATGGAAGAACGCATGGCAAAATAGTATAATAATATAAATTATAGGTATAACACGAATTTGAGATTGTGAAGAATACAAGAAGCGACTTTTTGAATGAATAAAAAGAAAATTCTCTCGTTATCATTTTCATCTTACACAGTTACACTTAACAATAATTTCGCTATTTCATTACGAAGGTCCATGTTAGTTATATAACGCGAATTTCAAATTGCAAACAGAGAACATCAAATAAAGTTGAATATTTCTAGAAAGAAAAATTGTCCCATTGTCGTTTTTCCACCATATAGTCATATTTAACGACCGTTTTGTTTCTTAATTGCAGACAACTACATTACAAAAAGACAACGTCCTTTTAGAAGTAATTTAAATTTCTCCTGATTAGAGGAACGCGGCACGCGTTAATTGTTCTTCGCGCGCTAAATTCGTCTTCGTCGACGATGCAACGCTCTCGCTACTCGCTTTGATCCGCGCACGTTGTCCTCCGTACTCGACGTTTCTTCACAGATGGAGACCACTGAATCAAGATGAAGAAGGAACGAAGATACAAAAGAAAAGCGTGAGAGAGAGAGAGAGCAAGGTGCTTTTATACACGCTATTCACAAGAACGTACAGGCTGCGAATAACGAGAAGGCAAGATATGCGCGTGCGCACGCGGAGAAAGGAAAAATCAGCGAGCGCGGTAACAGACTGTAATTTTACAAAGAAATAATTATTCGCGGGTAGATCCGATTCTAGTGGTTTGCCTTCGCACATAAAGTATATATATATATATATTTCTACATAGCACAATGTTGACCGATCACGAATAAACTCGTATCTTCATGCACAAAATTAAATTGTTAGTTTTGTATAAGATAGCCTGTGGCACGAGTCAGTTTTTGTATAAAATAGCTGGTCAACGATGTGTTAAAGCTTGTATGATTCTAATAATTGAAAAAGTAAAAATTTTGATACCAGTTATTTGGACCGGTTTGGTACTCGTTTCAATCATAAGAATGCTTATGTATATCAGTCGACAGTGATTTTCATACGTACATACGTATATTATATATTAAAACTGATCAAAAATCGTAATTTGGACACATACATATGTATACTGTGTATACACACATATGTATATAAATACTGAATGTTAGACAAGTGAATTAAATTAAAGAAAAATTAGAGCTGTAAATCGTAACGTCCTAAAGTTTAACATACGTTGTATTTAATAAAATTAAAGACAAACGGATTGTAAAGATTTTCCTATCCTTTAGAAAGGTTAATGGCTGAGTAATCTAGTCGTGACCCAGAGAAGGGGCTAAAAATACATGAACTTAGAGGAGAGCAGGCGAAGGACGTAGGAAGTGAATTTAGAAAACCAACGTGAAGAGATCGCGCGTTTCGATACGTCCAAATTTAGGAGGTCCAGCCTCTGTGTCCAGCTCCGGTTCGTTTTCCGGCGCAGAGTACCGCCTACACGGTTTAAGCCTCGTTAACGCGATCCTATGTGCACAGTGTACGTTAAATAAATTGTAACTGCTATACGTTATTTCAACGTCTATAATCTTATTGAAGACGATTAAGCGACTGAAAGTCGCGATATGTTCAACTATTCCACAAATACAATTTATGAACTAACGAAAGGGTTAATGGCAATAAACACGTGCAATTCACGCCAAATCATTAGTTACCGTGTCGATAGCAACATGCTTGGCACGTGCACTTTTCTATGCCACATTGTGTGCACTGTCGTGACGCTTCCGTTGAAACAACCCTATTAACGACATTGCCTCGCTACGAGTTAGTTAAACTGTCCCGAGACGCGATTCTGTGGCACAATGTAAGATGAAAATCAAGAACGAGAAAATTATTTTGTAGAGAGACTTCATCTTCGAGAGAAATGCTTTTGAAAATCAAAAAAGTACAAATAAAGTTCGATTACATAGTAATTTATTATATTACTTAAGATTTTGTTGAAAATGTTGCCCATTGACACGGCCATGACAACATCTGTATCTAAACTAAAATGATAAACTAACCTCAAAATGTTTGTTAGTGCCATTTGTTACGTTCGCTGTGTTCATTCCTAAATCTTAAAAATAAATTAGTAAAGAGATATTGATAAATAAGTCCTGACATTGTACTCTGTGTATACGGAAAAACATAAGAGAGGTTTGTGCTAAAACCTCTAACAAGTTAGAACATATACACTCGATAAGCTTTCATATATAAAACGAAGCATCCAATATCAACTTGTTATTATTGATTTTCGTTGTACTTTGAATCACAAAATCTCATCACCTCTCTTATGTTACTACAATTTTCAACATACGGTATATACCAAAATAAAATATCCACTAGAAACTAACAAATTTCCTCGTACGTCACATCCTCTGAAAAATGACTACACATATCTCGATTAATCGTCTATTCGGATAAGCATGCGTAAATTGATGATAATGGTTTCGATGAAAATGAACTAAGAACTACAAACGTACTATAAAGAAGCAGCATGTTCGACATAAAAATGTTAGTTGATTCGATGGAAGGGAGAACAGAGAATATGTTGTACGCTGGCGTGGACGGACAGAACGACACAGACAATTATGCCGAATGGAACAGCACGCCTCAGTAAGCGGAACTAAACGAGAACGGTACATCCTACGATCTGTTGCAAAAAGTTCCGAGCCGTTCCACGCTATCCGTTCACAGCGGGATCATTCTTGAGGGAGATATGTATAAACCAAGAGCGGAACGTTTTCGAGGCGCAAAGAAAACAAAGAGGCTCGTGTAGTTCTTTTATAGACGATAATCTACAATCTAGAATCTAGACTTTAGATAATACATTGTCTACACAAAAAATCTTATCGCGTATTAGAGATTCTTTATATAAAGATTATTAGTTCCCAAAGTGCAAAAACAAAGTTCACTTTACTTATTAAATTCGCATGCGTAGTGGGTTGGAAATAATCGCACCGCACGAAAATCGTAAATCTTTCCGGGAAACTTTGAAGAGACAGAATAAGACCACTTCTGTCGTTCGAGTAACAGTAAACCGATAATTTAACAAGTGTTTATTGTATTAAATGAAATAAAGATACTATAAATGTAATTCTATAACCTATTTTCATTTCATGACAGAATAGATTTGGTTGAAACATTCGTTACTACATACAGATGAATAGACTGCGGACTTTTATGTATTTATGAAAAATCTGATGGTGCAAAAATACACAGAATACACAAAATATGGATAAAATATGTAAATATCGAAGATATAATACCCGTTATAATTTTTAGTGGATAGAATAAATCTCTACTTAGGTTCCATTTTTTAAATTATATTCATAAAACTATGAATTTGCATGAATATCTACAGATCAGAGAAAACGTGGTAAGATCTTCGAAAATTCACCAGACAAACACCACAAAAACGTACCTTGTCGAGGCACTTGAGCTCCTCGATCGGGTAGACCGTTTTCTCGCAGCGGGCGCACGTCTTGCTCATCTTCTACTTCTTCCTTCGTTTCTTCGTCGTCTTTCTTCTCTTTCTCTCCTTCACAGCCGCAGTTCCGCGTACGTATGTATCTTGGCCTCTCTTGTCTTCACGAAACACTGCGCGAACGTAAAAACACGTGTAACACTAACGACACATCCGCGCGGTCTTTCGTATCGGGACGATCGTAGAAACTTAGAGACAGAGCACGTACACGATTTGAGATTGTTTACGAATTTTCTCGACGACAACCGCCACGATTAAGAAAATGCACTCCAGCAGAAAACCTCGAACTACACGGGTGCCACAGAGCCGCACCAAACTACACTGCCCTCTTGTTCTCGTCTAGCTACAAAAACTTCTTGACTGACAGTAATGGTGGTATACTACGCTAATCAAAACGGTAACGAAATATTTATATATATCGAATCTTTCCAAAATCTTTTCTGCAAGAAATTATTTATTTGAAAGACTTTAATTACGAACAAGTGAGATACTGATTTTATTGTTCTTCGAAATGTTGGTTAGAAATATTATTTCAAGCGTAGCTATCTCGAGTGCAAGGTGTTGGTAAGGTAGAGCAAGTCGAAAATATCTTGATAATTTAGGTTTAGAATTACTTTCTCAGATTAAATTTTTTTACTTTGAAGTGTCTTTTTTGTGTGATGTTTTTATAGATAATATGCAGTAATTGGATATTTAATGATGCTATAATCGATACGTCTAATTCAATTGGGAAAGTTTTAAACTAGTAAGTGGTTTAACATACTACGCTAATCAATGTAACAACGTGTGCCATTTACGTCTATCAGTAATTTAATTTTCGTATGGCTAGAATTGAATGTAAGTAATCAAGGAATACGTATGATAATTTTAACACGATTATCTCCGTTTGCACTATAAATATAAGTAACTTTAAAACTTGACGTATATAAATATCAACGTGACAAAGTCGGTATAGTAGAAAATTAATACGTTTGTAAAAAACACTAATCTAAAACAATTCGCTTCTACTTTACGTTACATCCTATTTATTATTATATATACTATAATATATTTACATATAATATTAATCTATAATCTTTCAATTTATTATTCTTGACTTGTTACCGACACTTCATAACTGTTCCGTCTTGTAGCGCACTCTATGCTATTACAACACGTTTCAAAGTTTAAGATAAAGAAAATCCAATACTACACTTCAAACATGTCCAATTACGTATAAAAGATTATAAAATCATTTATTAGAATACACCCTTAATAGTAATAAATTAGTTACATCCTTAGATTTCCAGAATTAAAGTTGCTGCTGACCTTTAAGAAACTGATAAACGAAACTGAAATCTTTCTTTGCAAATCCTTGAGCGATAATTGCCCTATAAATTTGATGAGCCAAGGCTCCGAAAGGAATACTTGCTTCTACCTTAGCCGCGGCAGCCTGCACCAATCCTAAATCCTTGGCCATTAAAGTCACTCCAAAACCACCCTAAAATTAAATCCATTAAATACACCAATAAAACGAATCTCAACAAAATAAAAGAAATGCAACGCAATTAAGTACCTCGTAATTTTTAGAGCTTGGAACATTGTCAAGGATGTCTGGAACAGGATTGTACAACTCGGAAGACCAACATCTGCCGGAGCTAGAGTTTACAATATTAGCTAACACCTTGGGATTTAAACCTAACCTAAAATACGATAACCAAATGAAACAGTTATATTTATAGCGTAGTATGAAATACAAACTGCGTGAGTTACTTTTGTCCGAGATTAAATGCTTCAGCTGTACCGATCATGCTAATAGCCAAAAGCATGTTATTACACAATTTTGCTGCTTGGCCCATACCCACGTTTCCACAGTGAATTATCCTAGATCCCATGGATTTTAAAAGAGGCTTGGCAAGTTCGAAATTTTCCTTAGAACCTCCAACCATGAATGTTAACGTTCCATCTTTAGCTGCATTTATACCTAATTGGAGTTAAACGAAATGACATTAACACGTGGTCAAGTATATCTTCGCATCGTCCATGAGTATATTCGACCATCTACAACTACATCTAACTTTTTACTATCATACCTCCATGGTCACATTATTCAATTATTTTTTAAGTCGAATGTTTAAAGAATTTTTCTGAGAAGATTTGGCTCAGAGTGTAAATAATCCAAATTGTCTAAAATGCGAATAGTACTAGACTTCGAATTTTTATGTTTTTTTATTTTTACATCTAACTGTAGAGTGTAAACACATTGTGGATAAAACCAGCTTATGAGTTATTAATAATTTAATATTTTTTTCCAGGTGAACGGGGTCGTTTGCGACCCATGGTTCCCTCGAGACTTCTGTTCCTTACGATGAATGAAAAACGTTGCAATAAAAAAATTTTGATCTTGAAAATCATACCCAAATTCAATTTTTCACGAACTTTTCTTACAAATTTTCGTCGATTCAAAAGTGTAGATTTACTCCACGCTGATTTATATACATTACTCACTCTTCATATACCATGTCTTGTTTCTTCGTGCACTTTAAAATTTCTATTAATGCATAAGAATTTCGCAATCTATTTAAAATTACCTCCAGATACTGGACTGTCTATAAAATTAACACTGATTTTTTCAGCCTCCTTCGCCAAGATTTGAGATACAAACGGATCTGTCGTGCTGCTATCGATCAGCAGAGTGCCCCTTTTTGCTGAACTGAAAGTACGAAAAGAGAAAAAAGAGACTCGGGCATTTCTTTTTTAAAGATAAGTATCCTCTCAGTTTATCAAGCGTATTAAGAGATAACACGACTACTTATTTACCTCAATAAACCATTTTTAATGTTATAAACGTCCAGAACATCTTGATTAGATGGCAACATCGAAACGACTACTTCGACGTCTTTTGCCACTTCAGTAGGATTCGAAGCTCTGTCAGCACCTATCTCTGTCAAATTCGACACAGCTGATTCGTTCACATCAAAGACGACTAGTTTGTGACCCTGTAACATAATATAAATCAATATATTCGATTTCAAATGAATCTTTAGATAAACATTATTTGATTGCAAATATGCATATATGGAAAATTTAAGCGTTTTCATGAGGATTTTTCTTTTGCAAACAAACATAATATGCAAAAATATAGGAAATATCTATAGTAAAGTTTCGTAATTGTAATATAATTACTTGTTACTATTATGTTACTATTACTATTTATCTCTTATTTCTTTGCTTTGCTTATTTTTTACAAAATTACGAATTTGCATAAATATACGCAGTATAATAATAATAATGAATAATTTACGTTTTGTAGAATATTTCTCGCCATGTGACCACCCATGTTGCCCAAACCGATGAAACCGACTCGAGAAAAACATCGTTTCCCTGTATCACATGTAAGAAAATAAAAATATAAGGTAAAAATTGATTTCGTATTATCATCGAATATTTTTACTATAAAATAAACAACCTGCACTAGCACAGATAACAAACTTCTGCAATGAAGTAAAAATACTCATTGTAAAAATGCTGATATCACAGTACGTTAAGAAAATTGATAGTCATCGTTGAATTGTGTCATTATAGAATATTATCATGCACGATGGTCATACTAACAATTAACTATATCACGAAACATCACATGTATACGAAAAGGATAGCACTGAAAACTAACGAGGTATAATATTTTCGTGGATAAAATTCAGTTGTCGAGTATTCGGCACAAAATTCAACGAGAAACTAACCAAGCAGCTCATGAATGATGTTTACCATAAACGTATTATCGACATGAGTTCAGTCTAACCTTATCGCATAGATAAATATTTTTACTGATTCTATTAGCTTTGTTGTACTAGAACATACATATATAGCTACTGTTTTATTATAATATGCCTTTTAAAGACATTGTATGTATTGCGTAACGAAAATAATACAACTACAAAAATGCAAATTACTTTCTCGTAGATCGATTTAATGTTGCGTTAAGTTCATGCCTTGCCGTTTATCATTTAAAAAATAATTGTATGCTGTTTTATTTACGTATTTATTTATTTCTTACGAGTGAAAGAAATGAAAATGCACGTTCTTTGTTATTAGACAATTATCTTTTTTCTGGTAGTGCATTCAAATATCTACTTGATAATGAACAAAATTTATTTAATTGTGAAGATGGTAAGACGAAAACTTTAAAACAATTCGTTATAGAAGAACTGTGCAGTATGGTTTTTTATTTTACGAGATAAACATAAAGTCGGTGGCAAAGGACAGGTCATTAAATTTGCATAATGTTGTTCAGAATACATTGTATACAAAACATGGACATGAAAGGAATTAGAAACAAGCACGTATTTAACTTACTACGTTATATTCCGCCGCATTGCCGTCTATTTTATCGAAATTTTTCTAAAATAAATCCAGAAGAGCGAGCATCAGTCGCAAAAGTTTGATGCAGGGAATAACAGTGACAGTGATAATCCGGACAAATATATAGATTGACCTATTCAGATCTTTTTATCGACACTTGACATGCGACATAATTTTTTGATGCTATCTGATTTCTTTTAAAGAACCATAAAGATTTTCTTCAGTTTTTGTAGCAATTAATTTCGTTAGTGTTTTATTACTGCTTGCGATTTAAATCGCTCCAGCTTTGTTGGCGTGTGTGTGTGTGTGTGTGCACGCGCGTGCGTGCGTACGTACGTGTGAGTGTGTGTGTATGTGCGCCGACGAAGAACTAAGTGGTTCGAAGGACCATCTTCCTTCGAGGGAAAAAAACACTGCATGTGGTTGACTATTTAATAGAAATATTTACAGAATACTAGGAACTGTCGAGTAATCGTGCCTCACGCTGCCCGTAATTATTCTGTATAAATTATCTTGCGCGAGAGTTCTATCAGTTCGACATACGGATGATTCTAACGTAAGAAATTCCAACTGTACGAGTCGTTCTGACTGCTTCGAATGATTTATAGATTCTAACGACGAAAAGGAGGAAAAAATTGTTTAGACTCCTCCCTTCCACAGCCAATTTCAGGAGGATGGGAGCCTGGTGCAAGCGACATTGTATTTGATAGATGGCGTTTTGACAGTTTTAGGGAATTGGCATGATTGCCTTTGCTCATGGTCGCTGAGTATCGTTATGGTAACATATACATTTACAGCAAATGCACCGCAGGTACTGGGGGATCCAATAGGCAAAGGTACACTAAGTAAGAAATATTAATGATAACCTTGTCAATTTCCACATGCAAGTCATGCTTGTCGTAATAATCAGTATGTTATCTTATAGTTTCCGATAGAATAAACAATAAGTAATAACAATAAATAACAACAAAAAGAAAAGCAAAATCATTTTCGGTATCTTTACTAGTATCAGTATCGTCATTCTTGCGTAGCTGATTGAAGAAAAACTTTGCTTATCTGGATTTTAATACTAATGGCCTTACGCCAATTCGCTTCTGAATCTCCGTATACAAAATTTAATATCATTTAATAGTACTTCCATATAATTAAAAAAGTTTGCTATTATGCAAATGAAATGTAGAACACGATAAAAAGCATTTCATTGAAAAACAAGGGTTGCCTCGTCTGGTAGAAAAAGGAGATAATATCTTGTATGACCCATGTATAATATATTGCTTAGCTCCATATTTTTTATTGCTTTTTACAAAGTAAAGAGTCATGAATATTCTTAATGTCTTTACGATAACATATTTAATGATACACATATATGTAGCTATCAATCGATATTTAATCCTTTTAGAATTGAATTTTTTCTAAACCCTGGAAAAAATTTGTTATCGGTTGGGAGCTCATAGCAAAATCTTGTCAAATTTTTCGACTTTTATGGATAATAATATATTCTACTATTGGGTTAGCAACTAAGTGATTGCGGACTTTGCCATTACCACCTAATGGCAAAGTCCGCAATTTAAAAGTAAAATTTAAAAGTAAATTAAATTTAATTTAAAAGTAAATTACATCATAGTAAAAATAAACTTGTTATTGTATGAAGATTCATCATTCTTGCTATGAATCCTCAACTATTAATATATTAACAATATACGAAGAAGACAAAATTTTATTATTAATTTAAATTTCAGTTTTATCGAAAACAAATGCATTTATCTCGTATAATCTAATACGTTTAATCAAATATGTTTAATTAGGTGACGGTTTGTTGGAATAAAATTAAGCAACGTATAACAGTTCAGAATTTGCTTTCTCCTTTAAAAAAATCATTCTATTTCATATATATTTCATGAACAATACGCAAGATATGAAAAACAAAGAAATACCGCGACAGAGGATAATAATGAAAAAGCTTCGAGGAACGATAACAAAGAATATTCCTCATAACTGATATTTAATGTTATTTTTTAGATTATCTTCTCACACACGAGACATCGATGAATACTTAAAACATCGTCAATTAGACATCAACGAAGCTATAAGCTTTGAAACTTGTTCATAATTATGTGTTTTGTGTCAACCATGAGTTGTAATTCTGTTTGCACATTTTTTATCGTCGTTCTTATCTGCCGTCAAACCGCACCCTTAATTGACCTTTATGTACAATAGAACACTCAAATTGCACGTATCGTCGTGTTCAGAAGCTTGTGTATATATTTGCGTCACCCTCTACGTCGAATCGTAGTCCCAGCAGCTTGAGAGGAGGTTACACTCAGGTTGGCCCTACGTTGACACAGAGAACTTGGCGAAAAAGGGAGACGACGCTGGACTACACGGGAAACACACGATTTGAAGATTAAATAAAGGGTTTCCTTAGCTCGTGAAAAGATTTGTGCTTCCTCGAGAAACGCCATGATTAATCCTTAACGCTGCGACTTTTAATTGTGAATATCGACCGGCAAATCCAACTTATTCTCATCATACTTTGACTTACAAGTTTTTAAATGTCAGATTCTAAAGAGTAAAGCGCCGCACATCGGTGATGCTAAAAAGGCACATTTGTAGCGTTGAAGGTTAAGTTGCGCGCGAAATAAATTAAATGGCAGGAATGCTTCCATATGAATAATCGTACGAATTCATTATGAAGGTGTATTCGTTGATTTACGCATTTGTAGCGTTTATTTTTATAGTGATGGCTGATAAAAGAAATATCTTCTTATCGAAAGGAAAATCGTGGATCGCGGATGAGTATTTTACGAAACTTATCAAGTTGTCGTTTACTTCTTCTGGATGCTGCAACGTTTTCTTAAGTGGTTAGTAAAAATAAATTATGAGTTTTATTTATGTTTCTTTACTTAAATTACTTAAAAATTATGATTATAATTTAAAATTATGGACTTTTATTTAGATACGACTGAAGATTCGGAAACATTGTTCAGTCAATTCAGAAGCATTTATCCATCCGATTACTTCTTGAAATCGAACACGCACGACTGTCACGAATTCTTTTTGTTGGGATCAAGTGAAGAAGGAATCATGGAGTCTATAAAAAAGTAAAATAAGAGAATTACGTTTGAGTGTATAAAGTCTGTTTCATTTTTAATAGAAATGTAACTGTTTCATTATAGAATACCGTTGCTACAGTGGAATACAGAGATTCTGATTATAGTGAATAACGATATTTCTAACGATTCTTGTCTACTGAATAATTCTGTTTACGGAATTGCAAACATAAATATTGTCTCTGTGTCAGGAATGTGGATGTTATCAAAAGACTACATAAAACCGCGAATCTTTACTAAAGTTGACAAGTAATACATAGTGATAAATAACACAAATTACGGTAGAACTCCATTTACTGAAAAGAAATGATAATTAACCCCTATTACGTAAATAAAAGACAATAGCTAATAGAATGAATGTGTAAATGTATAAGATAAAACGTATTTACATAACATGTTACAAAAAACAGTTTTACATAAATGAGAAGTTCTATCATACAAAAAAATTGTAAATATCATTTAAATGTGTAATATTATCATTTTTTTTCTTTTTTTTTTTTGGTAAAATGCAAAGGCTGGAGGAAATCCAGGTAAACGACAAGGTAAACTTTCATGGTTTAGAATTACAAGTCTGCAGTGATTATATTCCTCCTATGACGTACTTAAACCATACGATTCAGAAAACGATTAATGGTGTACAAGCAGAAGTATACACAATGGATAGTGGTATATAAATAAATGAATCACATAATTTAATGCAACTTTTGCCATAATAAGAGCTGTAAGATATATTTTTAAAATATAGATTCGGATTGGGATGGTATCGAAATGCGGCTGTTCCTAATAATGGCGGAAAAATTGAACTTCACGTGGACTTTGAGGAAACCAGAGGGAAACTACACGTAAATATAAGGAATATAATTATTCTTGTTTTCATTAGTTCTTTAAATTATTTGTTATTGTTCATTAAAATGAAAAATTGTATTATTAATTTAGCTTTAATTTGCTTTTAACTTAATCTTAATTTGTTAGATATGGCAAACGAATCAACGACACATATTGGATGGGCGGTATAATACAAATGATACGTGATCAGAAAGTACACTAATTTATTCCCTATTTAAAAAATAAGTAGAAACTTAATTAAAAACCTTTTTATATTTACCCTGTGTTTCTGCAGGTAGATTTGGCGTTCGCCAGTATTTGGCTAATATTGGATCAAGGAACATTCGTGCAATTATCCGAACCTTGGTACCAATTACATATACATTTTTTGGTACCTCGTCCTCGTCGAACCACAGACTTTTTAGCGCTCAAAAGACCATTCTCAGAAGAAGTTTGGTTCTTACTCTTATCTGTATTGCTCCTACACAGCTTCTACATATATGTACGGACTTGGATTGATCCCAAATTTCCAAAACGTACGAAACCATATAAAATACTTTTTCCTATATTTCATCGTCATATAATATATATATTTATATTTATACAAACCATTATTGATAATACTATCCCTTTGCGGACGGGACGGTTCGAAGTCAATCAAAAAAAAATCAATCAAAATTCACAGGATAAATAAAATGACACACATATAAGTCTTTTATATATACGCATATATGAGATATATGAGTTTCTCGATCATAGCAAAGCGTTTACGTGGGACGTATATGAATCTTCCGGCTCTATCAGTTGTTTTCGCCACACACATATAAGTTCCTCATGTGAGTTCCTCAGCCAAATTGATGGTTTATGCAGAACGCATATATACGGCGGTAGTCCGCAAAGGGCTATATCATTTATACAAACCATTATTGATAATACCATATAAACCATTTTTGATGATCTACTTCATTGAAAAAAGAAATAATAAACATACTCAGAAGTCAAGAAAAAATGAGTTTCTAAAAGAATCTTTTCAGGATATCGTAATTTTCTAATTATCCTGATCGATCTGATCGGCTGTTTACTAAGCATGTCGATACCGAAGAGTGTCAGAACCACGATCAACAAACTACAGATTCTTTTCTGGCAGACTGCAGGCTGGTTAATAATTATAGCTTATTGCAGTAGCCTTGCGGCTAGACTTGCGAGTTCAAACTACGAGAGCAGGTAACACGGAATCGAAATTTCTAATCACCAGACGAAACGAAAAATCGCTGCAGTAGACTACTACTATAGTTTCGCTTTAACTGGTCTATGCTTTTACTAGTCGCATCTGTTTTTGTTGAAGTAGAAATAATTGCTTTGCACATCAGGATATGATTTTGATAATATTATTCAATATGCAAAGTAAGTACGTAATTATGGAAGTACATTATATATACTACAACCAGAAGTATTAGGATACACATTCCATACACACACACACACACAACATATAAGGTTGAAGAGTGTTGGGCAACAGGTGTAAAAAAATTTAATGGATTATTCTTGAACCTAAGATAAGATGAAAATCAAGAATAAAAAAATTGCGTTTTCGGCTTTGTTCTTTAATTATTGACAATTAAAAATTAGTCGAAATATCCCTGTACGCGAGCAAACCTCCTTACACGAACGAAAGTAGGGCATCGTAAGCAGCGGTGTGCACAAGGATCCTCAAATGGAACGATACATAGGCAGCAAGTGACCTCACGTAAGTCGTAGAGTAGAAAATTATGACATTAGAATCCATAAATCATTCTGCGCGACGTTTTGTAAAAAAGAACGTAGATTACTTGCCTACTCATTAAAATCCATAACAGCGTATCGAAAACGACCTGATGGAATTTTCGAATAAAGAACATTATTTCTTTAACGATAGTACTCATATCTCATGTATATCTACACATCTCTAATAACAGCACATATAAACAATGTTTACACAATTTCCATACACGCACCGCGAGCATGTATGTACACACTAAGGTTATGTTTATTGGAAAACTTTACTAAATTTCATAAGAAGCAAATGAGGATGTCCATTGATAAATTTAAATAAAAAATCATAATAAATATTTTCAGGATCGATAGCATCGAACAATTTGTTCAAGCAAATTTGCAATGGGGGATAATAGGTCAACCACCTCCATTCGCCGATTTCTTTGACCTCACGGTAAGTCATTTCAATCAAAATGATAATTTTCCAAAATTCATATTAAAAAAAAAAATGCATTCGATTCAACTAGAATCCACATGCAGCGCAACTGCCAAGTAGATATCGTCAAGTACAAAATAATACACAGTTAAAGCAATTCATTATGCAAGGTGACTACGCTATTCCGGGAAAGATAATTGACACACATTTTTTTCCAACTGACTATATATCAAACGAAGACTTAAAGGTAACTATGCAATATATATTCTAATAACTATATTCCATATATGTTTCATACACGTGTTGAAAAAGAATATTCAAGTTGTGAATAATATAGTTGATAATAGAATTACAGGTTGATGAGAGAACCTGTGGGACATTTTTATGCTACTTTCGCCGTTCAACCATGGCTTCTGAAACCCATAAACAGGGTAAATTACGTTTCTCAGTATCAAAACTCTACATAAATGAAGAAGGCAGCAGAAAACATGATGAGTGCAATTTCTTTAATTTTTTGGTTTTAACATCATTCTACAATTAAATAGGAAAATTTTAATATAACATAATTGAAAATGTAAATAACTTGATAAGTTGAAAGGTGGGAAAAATTTCTTTCAAAATTATTGGTAATAATTGAAGTCAACGAATTTTAATGCAAGCGATATTCTAACATCTTCAGTACTGTAATATTATGACGAAGAATATTTTGAAAATCGTGAAGAAGATGGAAAACATGTTTAATTCCAAAATCGAATATAATCCCTCGCATAAAAGTCTTACGTCAGTTATTAGATTAACTTCAAAATTGGAGAAAGTTAAGTACATGATAAAGGCAAGATATTGATATGAGAAAGGAAGCATACATATATAAGATATCACAATGATAGAAATTAGGACCACTAGTGGTTTTTATCCTATATGATAAATTTATTGATAGATAGATTTATTTATAGTGGTTTAAACAGGAAACGATGGTTATTTAATGTGAACCTAATGCAGTAATATGATATAACTAAGACAATAAATTGATAATTCACAACTCACAATCAAACTCACAATTAAAAACTCATAACAATTTGGCAACTGATGATTAATCAAAGAGCAATTCGCTCGCAACTCTCTCTCCATTCAACTGACGACTCGCAACAAATGAACTCCTCGCAACTAGACTCCCAATTAACAATTGACTACTAATCGATTTTCTTCCCCAAGCATCTCTTTGTCATCTTTTCATACCCCCACCACGCGCGTGTTCCGTAATCGTCTGCGATCATGGTCGCATACGCCTTCTTCCGATACTATTTAACTGAAGGACGGTGGACATTGATGGACCGCTTGGCTCATTGAAGTTTCCCGTCCCTTTCGGCATTTAAGCTTTTTCGCAATATTGTTTATAGTCCAACCGATATTTCTTAGATAATCCACGATACTACACATATATGTACGTATACAGTACTGACGTATTTATAATTTTAATAATAATTTTTTATTTATTTTTTATTAATTTATAATATTATTATTAATTTTTATTTAAAACATATGTATAATCTGAAATTTATGATCTACATCAAATACCTAAGTTTTTGTAAGAATAAGGAATATCCTAAGATATCAATTTCAAGGAGAATTGTATGAAAATAATTTTGATAATACGAAATTGATTGACGATGTAGTTAATTTATGAACCCCATTGCCTACAAAAAATAAGAAACGTGATTTAGCGTAACTTTCATTTAGTTCATAAATTTTAATGAACTTTGTAACTTGTATATGAGTATGTATGTATAATAACTTCTATATTTCTCTATGTATACAGATTATTCTCTGGTTAAAAGAAACCGGCATCGTTATTTGGAATTTGCGCGATGTTATTCGCAGACGGAATAGCTATAATCTACGCGAGGTTCTCGTGGAGCACGATAAGTACGACGGACACGTGCAAGTTCTCGGATTGATGCCACTCGGCGCTGGATTTTCCTTGTTACTCGTTGGTGTGTCGATTGCAACGTTTGTATTTTACTTGGAATTGAAACGCACTGCTAAAACTGCCTCTGTTCGCAATCGTCTTCAAGATATCGATAAAAAACACGCTGCATAAAAATTCGATTTCATAGATAACGCAATCGTAAACGTACAATAATTTTATATAACTGTTAGATCATCGTACAAATAAAGCAATTTCGTCGTCAAGTTTTTAACGATTCTAATCTTCACAAAAATATGCAATATCTCATCAAAAGATTAATAATCATTAACAATTTGAGGACGACATTTTGTTGTCATTTCTCGACGAAATACGTATTATTGCAATTTGAACGTTTAAGAATTTAGAAAGAACAAACGCCCTTAAGAATTTAAAAAGTAAACTATAATCTAAACTCCGAAATATTGCACAATATTAACCGCTGAATGTCATTAATCAAACACTGTGCATCGTATACATATATAGTATGCAAGCACAATTAGCGTAGAAATATAGTATAATCGTGTAGTAACGTAGTCGCGATTTGAATACATCTGATTACTAATGATCCATAATTGCAATGGAAAAATGCGAGTCATACATTTCTATGAATATATGTTTATATTATAAAATGAACATTTTGTAATTACATCACCGCGGTAGTAAAAACGAATCTGAGTATGTATAAATTACAAGATACTAACATATAAGTTACAATATTTAATGAGATTATTATTGGAATTTTCTTTGCCCGAAAGAACAAAAGTGCGAGAGTTTAGTAATTTATGATGCTCATTTTCGCAATCTAAAAGCTATCTTAGAACGCGAGATTTCCTCTAATATTCGTAATAGTATATAGTATTTAGCGAATCGTCACCTGTCAAGCGTCACCCAGTGAAATGTCTTGACTTATTTAATTAAAATTCGGAAAAGTCCTTCACATTTCAAACGCATAGAAGGACAGTAAATGTTTCGTAAGCGAATATCCTGATTGGTCATTTTCTTGCGTTGAGTGAAAACCAATCAGCGTCCGTATTTCGGAATCTCCGCTTCAGACCTTATTAGAGTTCGACATGACACTTGCAGTTTCGCTCGTGTCGTTCAACCGCGAACATCAACTAAGAAGTCATTAGATACTTGAGAGAGAGAAAGTTTCTTTATTATTAGTCTCTTTATTATACTGGTATAATCTTGTTCGTGATTTTGAATCAGTAATATCTTCTCCGCCAGAGTAAGATATGAATAGTTAATTTCCTTAACCTTTCGAGAGAAGAGTTTCATACAGTCTGATTTTTACGATAGCATGTCCACTGGAGATGAAGCATTCGAAAAGATAGCAGTCCCACCTGCAAATCTTGACTCATAAACATTTCCAAACATTAGTGGAGACAAAATCGTTCCATTAGTCGCAACGATCAGTTGACCGTCTTCCCAACCATACCTGACTCGTCAACGTCTCCGATCATTCGTACCATTACGTGAAGTGAAGTATCATTTGTCAGTGAACAATCATACGAGGGTTTTTCAATTGTAATCAGCATCGATATGTGTTCGCGGACGAGTGTATCTCGTTAATCATTCGTAACGTTCCATTATATATCGCGTCGCAGCAGCTGTTTCGTAACGTATCGTCATCCGCATTCGTAAGCCTTCGTAAATATCATTTTAACCGACAAAGCTACATTTCCAGATTGCTTTCAAGATTCAAATTTTATCAATGTAATTATGAAAATCGTATGTCATTTCAGTGCTCATACCGCTAATTTCAAAAAACGTGTACGAATACTTTCGTAATCAATTGTGTTCGAAATATTAGATGATCGTGATTAATCAATTGTGTTCGAAATATTAGATGATTGTGATAAGTTTTAGTGATACAAATACAATATAGATGATATAGGCATTATTAGCAATCTTTTAGGTTTTAATTTTTGAAAATTAACAATCATAAGTTACTCAGAAACTATATTTATCGATAAATCAACAACGCGATTGCGAAATCAGTTCCGTCGGAAACATTAGTTCAACATCGCACTGCATTTCAGTAGTATTATATCTATGAAACTAAGCAGTACGCTAACTGGCAATGACCGGTTATAGAGTACGGGATAAGAATTGTTATGTGGATTTAATGACACGGACGATGAAGTCCGCACAATAAAGCTACGTGCGCAATGCGACGTAGAACAAGAGAAAAGTGATTTTCATTGCCTGATAATTTATATAACGAGATACGAAATTTTTGTACAATGTCCCAGTTGTTTCAGGAAAACGATATTAGCATATTCTACGAATGAAGATAAGAAAAAAATATTGCATAAATATAGACACAAAACCGCTTTAGTAAAAAAACTAGAACGGAGGTAACTGGCCAATTTTAATTTAATATGCGTTCGTTTAATACATCGTTCGTTTAATACAAATGGTATTTATATTTATATCTAATATATTTACTCACGTTATGTTTATAAATTGAAGTTGTGATAGTATGATTAGTATTGATACTAACAATGTTGACAGTTATTAAGTCGTATGATCTCGTATCAGTCGTATACTACGAGAATTTTCCAATAGAAAATATGTCAATATTTACTTTATTTACAGTTTCACAAATGTAAATCTCATTCTCAATAAAAGAATAACATATGGCTTAGGAGAGTTCATGAACGATTATGCGAACGTGGATCCTTCCATTGTGTAATATAACAGAAACAATATGTACATCGGCGTGATGAAATTCAAAATCCAAGAATTTTAAGAGTTTGTAGGTAATACGCTACAGAGAAAGTGTTCACCGAGCGTTTTATTAATTAAGTGTATTCAAATCTACTATTTGACGTACGCTACGTAGTAATTGTATATATCCGTATAATTACATTGCGTAACAGGAACATTCGCTCACTGATTATGGAAAGAGCTGAATGGCACGTGTGTATACTCCTGGAAAATAATAATTCCCAATTAAACATACAAAAAGGTATTTTTAATATGCACAAAAACCATCGATGGAGACATGAAACTCCACATCCTGTTCGAGAAAGAGCGTATTAACGTTAATTCAAATTTAATATGTTGGAAGGAATGTGTAACAATAAAATATTTACTTGAACCTTACTTTCTACAACAGCCATTAACTGCACATACTTTTGTGAATCTTTTGCAAGATGAATTTGACCCAGAATTGGCAGGAAACACGTCACTATTTTATCATTTTAAATTTCTGGATACAATTAGATAGTTGTGCAGCACATTATGCTGTGGGAATGCGGCAATGGTTAAACGAGAATAATTCTCACAAATAAGTAAGTCCAAGAGTTACTTGACCTTCAAAATCGTCGGACATTGCACGATTTAATTTTTATCCATTCTTATTTATAAGGAACAACAAAAAAAAAGTCAAAAGTTTCAGCGGATAAAACTTGATACATGCGAAGAGAAAATAAACAATTAGCGATTCTAAAAATAGAAATGAGAAAAACCCAAGAAAATATTCGCAATGTGATATTCAATTTTTCACAGATGTCTATATTGTATTAATTAATAAGAATGGGCGATACTATGAAATGGAGCTATAAATATTATCTGTTGTTATTTCGCATCTTGTAGTTTTTTAATTAAGCTCTTGAACCTACGTTTATATAACATATTTTTCTTATTTTTATTCGTAATAAAATATGCTGATATCGTCTTGTTGAAATAATCTGGGACACCTTGTACATCTTGGATTGAAATAAAATAGGACCTGTGACGAGGCGTTAAAATGGAGTGAAAGCAGTGCCGCGCTGAACGCTGTAATTTTCTATGCGAATTCTTCAGTTCTGGCATTATTTCAAAGAGAACGTTTTATTTAGCAAAGAACAATGAGCACTAAGAAACACATCAACGACGGTAAATGTTTATTTAAATACTTGTGTATTTGTTTTTTCATTTTCTTTTTTAATTATATAAGTAATACATTCTCTTCATATCAACATAATGAAAGTGGATTAACCTTATTGATACGTATAGAGGTCTTTATAAAAGTAATCTTGCCAAAATACGAAACATTAAGTTAAGATAACAAATTTTTATCTGCTATTTTAAAAACTCATAATTACTAAATGATTGTAACTGTTGTTAGCTCAACCGGCAACAGTGGACGAGCATTTTCAACTGATCTTGGATGATAGGGAAATTATTGATCATGACTTAGTAAGAGTGACACCGGATGATCTACCTGAGTGGTTCGATGAAAGGTTATTCAAAATGTAAGTAGAAAATTAAACTAAATAATAAAATTTCCCTGGAAGTGTAAGATTGTGACAAACAAAGGAAACACGTAAGTAATTGATGAATGAATGAATTTTAGAGGCCAGGAATATTATAAAGGAAATTTACTAGGATTTGGAGCTGCACTTGCGTCAGGCCTCACAGTGATATTAGCCGTTCCAGACATATTGGAGGTAACTTACATACTAACACATTTTAATTCAATTAAAAGATCAATTAGTTTTTTCTATATCAACAGCACAAGAAGATGTCAAGTAAAATAAATCATTTAGATTTTGATTACAACACGTATTGAATTTCACGATTGCTCCTTATAATTCCACTATTTGGATTTCTATATTGCAAAATTTAAAAATATATTAGCGCATTATCTTTAAATTTGCATATTCGATCAATGGAACCGGCGAAAAAATCACAAGATTAAAATAGAAATAATAATGATTGCACTGTCCAAATAAGGAAATACTTTCTATTTTGAAGGTTCTTCTCTTCACCAGGCAGAACGCCACGATCAACTCGTCTTACAAGCGATTCTCCCAAACGTTGCTGCTCATGTATGCACTTTTTCACTCGGACATGCTCGACCCAAATTCGAAGTGAGTTTCAAAAAATTCCGTTAAATATCGCATAAAAATATTCGATGGAATCTGTGATATTAAATCTGCTTGAAACACTTATATCGAAGATGGTTCAGTGCACTGAACGAAATTCGACAAAGACACGCGAGGGTCAGTAGAAGGCGTGTCCGGCAGAATCTCCATGGGATATACCAAAAGGACATGGCGATCACGCAGTTCGGTTTCTTAGGGTTCGTCTTTGTGTGTCCCGAGAAAATTGGACTGGCGTACGCTACTCAGGAGCAGAAGATAGGTTTTAATCATTTTTGGCAAGTGACGGGTCACCTTTTGGGTATAAGCGATAGGTAATAGGTTTATAAAATATACAAAGCAAAACTGGAAATTCCATGATAAGAAATGGCTCCAATTGTTGCGATCTTTTCAGGATAAATATTTGTAGAAGAACGGTGGAGGAAACGGTAGAACTATGCACAAGAATTCAAAATGAGATATTGGCAAAATATTTAAAAAATCCGCCTCAGAAATTTTTACAAATGATGACAAATATAACGCATGGATTGTGGTACGTCGATTTGTCAATAAACGAGGACGCTTTCCTTTCTCTTGCATACAATCTATCGGGAGTAAAATGTTAGTACATTTAAGTATATTTTATTTACTTTTATTAGAAAGGCGATATTAAGCTAATTTTCTTTTTTAGATATAAAGCCCATTGGGTGGTACTCTTATTTGAACCGAGAGTTTCGTGAATCGATATTATACCTATGTAGTAAGTAATTGCTTTTTGCTAGAAAAAGGAATTAAAAAGTATGTAGAAATTGTAAGGTAAAAATAACATAAAATACATCAGATTCAGCTTTTGATTTTGCTTATAAATCGATCTTGAAAGTTAAATATTAAGTTGCGTAATATGTCCTGTCGCGATTCTTTAAATTCTTAGATACATGTACTTTCTCAGTAGTTCGTGCGGAACCTAAACATCGCATTTGTCCATCATACCAAGTTTTTTTAAATGCAACGCAACCGATTTGTGTGAAATGCGTAATGTATTGGTAATCTCTCTTGTTGAACATCTTAGATTTTGTCCAATTAAACTTGCTATTTTATCCACACTAATTGTTATCGGCCTGCCACTTCGTTTTCGATTTTCCAAGTTGTAGCCTCTGTCACTATATTTTCTAATTCGTCTTTAAGTAATACATTTGTTAATGGCATTATCACCATAAATATCACAAATTCTTTTCTTTATTTGTTCCGCAATCTTTTTCTTAAAAATAAAAAGCCATCAAATACTGAAAATGAATACTCTGATCGCTCATTTCAAAGATGCACTTTTCTCGATCGAAACTAAAGAAGAACTAACCGATACTGCAGATGAAATACTTCCAGAACACACTTAACTCAATATCTTTATGCATCCCAACTGTTATAATATAAGCAACAACTCCAGATAAGGTTTGCCGAAAAGCGTATCGCCGTCGTGCCTACGGGACAGGACTATTACATGGCTTATAATTACCTAAAATAAAAGATTTCATACATTCCTATTCGATACTTTTTTAATAAAATTGTTTTACAGATGTACCGTACATTGGTTGGGTGGTACGACAAATATTCAATTTAATACTAGCAGTGTCTTACTGGGTACTAGAACATTATCCACTGATACCAATGTTAGCATTTGGGAGAAAGAATGCAAAACTTTGTCTATATTCAAAAAATTAGTATTATTCTAGTTATTGTAATATACAAGGCGTTCAGCAACAGATGTAAAAGAATTTAATGGGTTATTTGTAAAGCTAATGTAAGATTGCAGAGTGTTGGGCAACAGGTGTAAAAAAATTTAATGGATTATTCTTGAACCTAAGATAAGATGAAAATCAAGAAAAAAAATTGCGTTTTCGACTTTGTTTTTTAATTATTGACAATAAAAAATTGTTTGAAATATCCCTGTGTGTGAGCAAACCTCCTTACATAATGAAAGTAGATTAGCCTAAGCAGCGGGGTGTGCAGGAAACCTCAAATCGAACGATACATGAGTAGCAGCTTATCTCACATAAGAGGAAAATTATGATATTTGAAAATGTAAACCAAACTCCACGACGTTTTGTAAGAAAAATCGTAGATTTAACATTATATCTGCTTACTTATTAAAATCCATGACAGCATATCGAAAACCGTCTCATGGAATTTTCGAGTAGGAAGCATTAATGTTTCCTCTAATCCTTTGGCTCCATAAATAATTAATAAATAATAGCACATGTATATAATGGTTATACGAATTTCTGTGTGATTTTTCTGGACATCCGCTGACAGCACGATTGCGGAGTGTGTGTAAAATTTATATAAGAATCACTCCTTACATTGTTTTCATATATTATATATACTATATATTAATATATAATATTATTGATATTAAATGATAAAATCAAAACATGTTTTAAATGGTGGTATATTTGATAAATTCAATAATTACAAAAATATATAATGCATGTATGCAGTCGATCTATCGGATTAAAATTGCCTATTTATTGAAATTTTGAATGAAGTACGATTTAAACGTCTATAATTATTTTACTTCTGAAACGAGTAATATTGTATGTTCAAACATATATGTTTGCATAAAATACATGTTTTATCTGCGGTAGCAACTTTATTCTATGTATGAATACTGTATCGATAATGTCGCATGTGACACGAAAATGATAAGAGATCATCTAACTCTGGAAATAATGTAACACGAAAAAGAATTACATGCACGTTTATCCTATGCAATGTCTAAATCATCGATGCACATATCTATTGCTTAATCATCAAGTGCTTTACAGATTTGTGTTATCTATAGTCGATACCACTAGATTTGAGACCGACAATGAAACGAGTTACAATAATAATACTGATCACCAGAGTTCGTTGTGTGTCACATAACGTTAACTAAATATTTAAATGGTAATAAATGATTGATTAGAAATTATACACAATCATAATTCATTAAGCCAGAATGAATTAAACATCTGTAGATAATATGTAGACTTGTCATTTAACTAATGATTGACCGTCTCAAAAAACACAGACAACTTTCATTGTAACAAACAGAAAAAGGAAAACATACTTTTTCAGAAATATATAACATACCTTTACCGGTGTGCATATCGATAAATCTATTGCGATGAAGAATCATCTGAAGGAATATCGTGGAATGAAAATCCTAATAACGACGTGCATTAACGACGCATTTACCATTTCCTATATTTCGATTATTAACCGCATTTAATAAATCGTCCGATAGCTTTTTACTTCAGAAACACATCAATCGGTCATCCAATCGAATCAACCACTTTCCAGCTATTTCCTCCATGCCATTCCCTGTGTCTGTAACTGTCAAAAATTGGTCATTCTATCTGGCGGCGAGCATACCCCGATATCCCTGTCCGGCACTGGCGATAATTATCAGTTGCAATTTGTCTGGCACTGTTCTCCGCTCTACTCCACCCACAAACACCGCTCGAATCTCCACTCTTGCGCGCGTTCATCCATTCGGTGTGCCATTATCCCATCTCTCGCAGCGCAACGCCATTCTCTCCCTTCACCCTCCCCCTTCAGGATCGCAGGATCATTTTTTACGCGAGTCGCGTGATTCCATGTTCGCCGCATCTTCGATGCGAGCTGGTTAGAGAGACTCGCGTGAGAAGTAAGTCTCTGCTCGCACACACCTTCGTGCACCGTGCCAGGACACGATCGCTCGTGTGCGCGCGCGTTCAGTTCGACTAACACACTGAATTACAGCAACACACACACAAACAAGGAAACGCACACCTGCTCGCTTACTTATACACGGAGGAACGGAGGCGTATATAACACGGGTCCCGAGTACATAATACACAGCCATATATCCTTCTGTCCCGTAGCTACTCTCCCTCGACCCTGTCGCCTCTCTTCTCGGTTCCTCTCCTCGTTCCTTGGCACACCGGCCCTTCCCGCCCCTCGCACCAACGCCGCAGCTAGCGAGCCCCTTCCTTCCCGCTCCTCGAACGCCCGGCGTCTCCGCGCGCCATCGAGTCCTACTCATTCCCCCTTTTGCTCGGCTTGCACGACCTAAACGAGATGACTCGTCGCGAGGACAGAGGAGCGGCGTCAGAGGAGACGCTGCTGCCGCCGTTGCTGCTGTTGAAGAAGAAGGAAGATGTGAAAGCAGGAAAGAAGGAGGGGAATAGGTATCAGAGGCCGTCCAGAGAGGAGAAAGAAGATGGCCCTGCGGCCCTCGTGTTGCACAAAGAGATCCGCGAGACCGTCCGCCTCTAAAGCTCGATCCATACGCAGCAACGGCAACGTGGCTCCGAATTGTTTTGCGCCGTTGTAAATTGCCAGTCGCCCTGGCTACCACCGTCGTCAACGTGTGCGTTATTTCTCCCTCTTCTTTTCAGAACTCACTATTAGGGTTATTTGAATCACCCAAGATTCGACACCTTAAAATTCGATCTTGAATTTTGCAGGGAGTAGTTGAACTTGTGTATAATATTATATGACACTATTAATCTTTAATCGTATACTTACATATGTATATATTGAAATTAGGTAATGAATAAAAAATGGAATCGATTAGTTTGCCTCTTGAAAAGCTTATATAACAATCATCTTCCATACAATTGGTTTCCATATAAACACGAATACGAAAGAAACAGTTTATCAAGCTTTAAGTACGCTTTTCTGAAATAATAGATTTTTGTCGTGACCATGCTTTCTTCCAGCACGATCACATATCACTCATAAGTTTCGATTCGTGTGATTATCTTTTGCGAGCTTTTCGCATTAAAAAATGGATTGACTCGTAGATAGGTATCTATGAAAATGAAGAAGTGGAAATTGCAAATAGTTGGGTGTTTTAACGCGACCCCACGAGTTGAATGATCAACGTAGATTCCATGCAATGTGTCTTTCTACACTTGCTTCGTTCCATGTATTCCACCGGGTTTCATACGTACGCAATACATGGTACATATACACGCTCTCCGCAAAGTAGATGAAATATCATCATGTATCGTATTACAATGTTACCCGGCATCGATATATAGCCGCGATACGAGAGAATTCCGTAGAACATATGTTTCAAGGTGCAGAGCGCATTAGCGATAAAACTGTCTTGTTTCACGATTCGAAGGTGAATTCCGAAGTATGAGATTCCCTCGAAACTAGGAAGAGACGATCCCGGAAACTGTGTCAAGGTTGCAATAAATATATTCATGTCGCTTTCAAAGAAATCAATCTTCGTTAATCATTTATGAAATTTTACTACGTGTTTACATACAGTTCAAACATTGCAACTATACACACGCATATCTATGATACTCTGAAATGCATCTCTTTGAAAGTTATCAAATCTTGATGCCTACTTATTCTCCAAAATATTTACTTTCCGCTTGACTACAAATCTCGTATTTACGAGCCCCGTGAACCGGGCAAGTTTCCCCTGCAAACATGCACCTATGTACATACATACATATATGTACTCATAGAAAAATACTCGGAACGAGCGCATATACGTTCTCGCGCGTATATAAATCACAGAGATTCCATTCTTCCGGTACGATTTTCGATCTTATACCGTGGCTGTGTGAAAACTACCAAAGATTACGGGTCGGCTGGTCGCCGAGGTTCGTGCAGAAGCTATTACGAGACATTATCTCGCGCAGGTGTCTGGCCGCGGAGAAGGCGATCGCCGCGCGCACGACAGAAATTCACGTAGTCGGTAAGAGGAGAACGTTCGTTAGGCTTTCACGAGTTAAGCTAGATAGCCAGAGGCATTGCGTACGATCTCCAGCGCGTATCGCATCCACTCGGACGACGTGCCTTTTTTTCCCTTCCTTTCTCGTTCCCTGTTCACTCCCCCTTCCGCCACCCCCTTTACCATCGCACACCCCTTCCTCCCGTTCTCTGGCTGGCTACCCCCTCCCTCCCGACCCTTCCGCGCGCCTGGTATCCCTTCCATCGTCTTACAGCATCGAGGAAACCGTCTCTTCTCCCTTTCTCCCTCACAACGTGTCTTTTACTTACTCTCTCCCTCTCCCTCTCTCTTTCTCTCTCTCTCTCTCTCCCTTTTCCTTTTCTTCTTTCTTTACGCGTCGTGGTTCGCGAGGTACGCGACCGAACCAACGACTCCTCTCTTTCTCTGGATGAGAAACGACTGTCCTCCGATACTTTCGAGCCGGCGCAACGACGAACCTGAACACGATGGCGAAATGCGAGCATCCGCGGCCACCATGGGGAGAAAAAATAGGCGAGGGGACTTTCCTCTTACGAAGGCTGCTACTACGAGCTCTCTATCTTTTTCTACCTTTTGTTTGTCTTGGTTCTTCTGATTTGTCTGATCTCATTTCTATCGATGCGACAAATCGTATACGTACGAAGATTACAGGAGGAAACGTGATAAATAGCTTTCTGGTGATTTTTATGATTAACATGAACTTGTAAATTTAACATGAAACTGATTGACAATGTGCTGAATCTTAAAACCGTAAAAAATAGGAAATGTGACTTATCGTATTCTTTCCCTATGATCTTCATATATTCTATGTATTGCGCAATCGAATGCAAATTAACAAGCAATTACAATTACCCGATCGACTAGTAGTTCATTTTAAACGCGTGTCGATTATGCTTAACGACGGTATGAAATGTCTCGTAACGTATATATTAGCATACGCTATTACGCAACCAAAATAATACGAATAGTTGCAAACGCTATTAATACCGCGGACAAATTCTCGGCTACTTTAGAATCACGGCGTTCTCCATCGGCGTGTACACGTGTGTCTCGAATCAGTTTTCTGTTTTAGCGGATATTGGGAACGCGGGTTGGTATCTCGAATGAAACCGTGGGGCTCGCTTTTCTCTTTCTTCGGATAAGAAATGAACGTCCGCCAATGCTTTCGAGTCGGCGCAACGGTGTCGACGAAGGAACACGATGGAGGCGATGACAAAGTGCGAGCAGTTGTAATGAGTTTCCTCAAAGTCCCTCTATTTCCAAGATTACATCGGAAGGTAGAAATGTAACAGTTGAATTCGTTGCACGCTCGTCAGCTCTTTTCCTCAGACTCTACTCTCTACGCTATATCAACTAGATGTAAATAAGGAAATGCATTATTACTCGATGTAACTAATTGCATATTGCGATAGCTGACGTGGAAATGCATAATCACATGAAACACTACGACGATGGAATAACGCGTGTAGGATGCTAGCCGTTCGATTATTGTACGTTGATTTAATCTTTATTATGGAAACGTATTTACTATAAATCTATTGACCATGTCAATTCTTAATCCAAATCTTTTTATTGGGTTAATAGTTAATAAATACAAATTAATTTCAACTGGACAATCTTAGTCTTTGTAAATATAAATGTAATATAACTTATTTGTAACGGAAACGATAAAGAATTTGTTATATTCAGGAGATTTGCCATGTAAACGACGAACCAATTCGTTTTCGTCGTAGTTTGTAAACTTTAGTTATACCGTAGCAATAAACTGTTGTTATCTGTAGGTAAAAGTGTATTCGCGTTATATTCATGACCGATACGTATTTCTGTGAATAACAAGTCTTCGAAAAATTGCTAAAGATTCTTATAACATCTTCAAACATTTTAAATTAAGATTATCATAAAAGAGGACGAAATGAAGTTTCGGAGAAGACCACGATAAGCCTCATTCCGTATTTTTTACCGCGAAGCAGTTTTAAGATTCACCACGTTGCCAATCACCGCGGTATTACAAAAATTTTCTTTATATCTGATTTTGGAGATAAACATGTGTTTTTAGTACCATCCAAAATTTTCAAAATATCAATTGTCATATAGCAAAAATTAGAAAGCAAAGTACATGAAACATAGTGTTGTCTTCGAAATAGTTCGAACACGAGAGACACGTGTTCTCATAGTAAGAATCAAGTAATCGTTTAATTATTGTCCTATCGGTGATATTCAATTTTGGTAAGGACTGGACTGCGGCGTTTCAACCACTGCGTGGATCGAAGAACGTCCTGAAAAAACCCACCAATGGAAGGGCTCGGTCTCGCGTCCTCGCCGATGCTATTTACGTCGGCGTGGTTCAATCATCGTGCAAATACTGACCAATTTTTACGACTTGTCGTACCTTCTTATCGATCGAAAACGAATGATCGATAAAATTTATGAAACGTTCGTTGTGTCGCTATATCAATGTTTTATTGGCCTCTTCTATGTCATGATGCTTTCATCGGAGTAGCAAACTGAAGAGTTTGTGAACACGTGTGTGTTAAGAGGGGTTGGTCGAGGAATCGAAGCGAGTAAAAAATAGACACCCGTTAGTTCGTTGGGTCGCGCAGAACCGGTGTACGCTGTTCAGAAGCCAATTAACGTAGTTACAGGGAGCAGAGTTCGAGAACAGTGAAGGTTTTATTACGATTACGACAGAAGGGTAACGAGGTAACTGTATCAACCTTATCACAGTTATCCGTGCTTATAGTAATAATCCGTTTACGTGTCGTTGCTCATAAGAAAGAAACTAGAAGGACCAGATGATTTTCTTGAATCCTTACATCGATATTTTGTTCCTTTTGTATTTCGCATGGGTGACTATAATTTTTCTATTATAAGTCATCAATTCGAATTTATCGTGGGATTTTTAAGATTTTTCATGTTACATTAAATGTAATTAGTAACCCCATAACAACTTGACTCGACAAATTCCATCGACAGAAAAATCATGAAAACGCCGAATTACAAATTGTTCGATGTCGTCAAACACGAATACGATTGAGGAAACAAAAGCCACACCGATTTGCCGTTCAAATACTACACGGTGGCTGGAAAAATGCAACGTGTACCGGATGATACGTACTTACACGATAGTACGTATAGATGTAAATCAGTGGACACCCGTTAGATGGTGTAACGAGGGGAGGCGGGCCAGGTGGTCCGTCGGTGCGAATATCCATTATAGATTCGGCGGAGTGTAGCTGTCGTACGATCCTACTCATTTTCCGTGTATTCGTGCAGCGTATTTCTGGCATCGATGAGCGTAGGTCCATCGTATTGGTAAGAGGTTGTGTTTGTGTCGGTGGAAGAGGCGAGTTAGTTCACGAGGGCGCCTGTGTCGGCGCTCGCGGCGCCACCGGTTCATTCCGCCATCGGCGCCCGCGACGTACGGACGTGAAAAGACGCGAGCACGGCTCTCGTTTGGGCGGACAACGTGAAGGAGTGGACAACCGTTGCATATCGCGTACATACAACAAAACAAAAACATCGGACACGCAATACATCGATTAACGCAAGATTCGTCGGTCATATATTACGGGTGTTCCGAACGTGATATACATACATATATGTATATATATATGTATACATATATACATATATATATATATATATATATATATATATATATATTCGTAGCGTGTGAAATCAGTGCGACGGATATCAGTGAGAATCCAGAGAGAGGAGAGCATCGATTGTCCTTTGTGTGATCGTCGTTACTCGGCTTCTTGTTCCTCGGGACGCCACCGCGACGTGTCGTGCCGGGGCTCGAACGAGTGAGAGTCTCATCGTGGGCTTCGAGGTCCAATTGCAAACGTCGTCGTGTTATACCTGCGCGTCCCTCTCACAAAGTGAGGCTCGTCGAAGGTCTCGTCGTCTCACCGGTGGCTGGGAGACGTGGAATGATATTTCGTCGAATCGGAGGTGCAGCCAGGCTCGTTAGGCTGCGACGTGACACGCGAGCCGAGTATTTGATACGTTAGGTAAGGAATATGCTGCGTATCGCCCAAGTCGATAAAAAGAAAAGAGGCCGCGTTAAATCGTGTATATTCGTATAGTGAAACAGTTCGCGCGTTTATTCGGTTCCGATTCTTCGCAAAAAGTGCAACCGATAGTAGTCATAGTTCACTGAATCCTTGAAATTTGAGGTTGTGACACAGTTGTGCTTCGGTAACTAAAGAAATCGATAGATCGTAAATCGATAGGTGAGACACGGTCAGAAGCTATACAGTCACTAGTGTTTTTCGTTCTTTATACGACGTTCTATATATGTATGTGTGTTTATCAGATGTCCATGTATGATTGGAAAAGTGCAAGCAAGATAAAAGGTTAGATACAATACGACACACGAGGACCGAATTTGTTTAGGTAAGATAGAACAATACAGTTAGATTCAGAGGGATGTCGATTAATGGTACATCCTCTTTCGTTTTCTTTATACGGTACAACATTGCCTCTGTATATATATATATATATACATATATATATAAGTATGTAGTGCGCGTCCTGTCTTGTTTCGGATTTTATTGTCCGCTCGAGCGGCGATCAACATGGAAACGTTCGAACGTTTCCAAGCAATCGAGAAAGATTAACGTGATGACGCGTGCGTTGCGTGACAAACGTGTCATCTTTCGACACACTCGAAATTCTTATACTACTAATACCCTTATGCTTTACACGCGTACGTGTTTTTTCTTTTTCTTTTAATACTGTGCATCACCGATTTACAAACTGAAGTCAACGAAAGAAAAAATATCGAAACTCGAAGGTTGGATGAAAAACGTAGGTCTTCGAGGATCTTTAGAACCGTGGAAACCGGAGAACGTTTAAAGAAGCACGGTGACGCAATTTTCGTGCAGGTGCAATTACATGGCAATCGCGCGAGGCACGTCAGCAAAATCGAGAGCCGTCGTAACGGGTCTTCTTTGGTTTCGCGGAGCGCAAACGCCGTTTTACCGTTAACGACCTAAATCGACGCCGAAGAACGAGATGCGCGCTCTTTTGCGAGTTCTTCGTGAGAGCACTTCTTACGTTGAGTACAGCTGGAGTGGTGGAGGCAGAGGATGCGCACCGACTCTTCGTGCTTGGCAAAAGTTTTTTCGACCGTTTAATTTGATGACTTCAGAGTCGCTTTAAGGGAGCAACTGATAACACGCCCGCCTCCCATCATCTATCAATCGGTGTGCCTTCGCGTTGGACACGCTTCGCATCCCAAAGTTCCACGCCAATGCGAGCTGCAGCCTAACATTGGCGTACGAATTTTTAAATGTCGATTTCATGTATTCGGCGACAAATCGTTCTAAATAAATACCTTCTCGTCAATTCGTTATGCCACCATGATAAAAGCGGCGAAGAATTTTAAACAAGAACTAGAACAAGTGCTCGTAGAACGATCCAAATTCGTAATAAAATTCAATAAGACTAACTGACCGAAGAAATTGTACATCATTGAATGTACTATGTATCTTTATCGATGATAGGTAACCACGCAGAGTGAGGGAATGGTGGGGGGATCGGTCAAATGATAACGCAACGGAAGCACGTATACGTCACTCATTCGACCATACTAGGCACGCTCTGGTTTTCTAGCGAAAATTGCGGGCTCGCTTCGCCGCGTAATCTCGACTACCTCGATGCAGCTTACATCGCTGACAAATAGATCGATAACATTCGAGAAACAGTTATATCCCATCGCGGCTGCCGCTACGCGTTCGGCTTTTCACGCGTGTCGGTTTATTTCCGTGTTTCGTTTCAACGATTCTTACCTTTTCAGGCGTAACGTTCTGGAGAATATCTTCGCCTTCGTTCCTCTGAATATGATTCGCGAAACAAAGAGAGGGAACAATTTTTTCCTCTTTTCATGGATAAAAAACTCGCGTATTTTTCCTTTTAATGCTTTTATCCGGTCGAAATAAGAAAAGAAATTCATAGAGGGCTCGATTAAATCGTCTACCGCTCGATGGAATTCGAATGTTGGCAAGAATGGACTTAGAGAGGTTTAGCGGTCAAGCGAATTCGAGGATACCTTCAGACTCATAGACTGCCGGACGAAATGACCTAGGCCGTTCTTTTACAGTGTCACGTCTGATTGGCTCGATCAGCCGTTTCTACCTGTGACTTTGTCTAGCTCATCTTCAGTTTGTCGTGGAAGCTCGAACGCAGTGGTAGGACAGTGAATTTAGTGTTTAGTTTCTTGTCAACTTTTTTTCTCTGTGTTTCTTAACGTTCTGTGAGTATATACATTTCTGTCTACAAATTTTACTACAAATGAAGTAAGAAACGACTTGTAATATTTTTATGTATCGCATGTAACAAAGCGGAAAGTAATATTCACTTGGCTAATTACTAGAAGAATCTTAAGATAATACATATATAGATTTAGGATTAATGAACATATAGATACGATGAAATACGCGATCTATTTATCAGTTTTACCGAGAGACGATTTTCTCCGATTTATCCGATCGATTCGGGGGTTTAAGCTTGCTATCGTCTCGATCGTAAAATTTTAGCATTTCATGTCCGAACGATATTAAATGTCTCCGGGGCGAGATAAAGAGCGCAGAAAAGACAAAGGGGGCGTATCTTCTGTAGAAGGATCGATCGTCTTATGAAATCGAAACGTGACTAATCGCGGAAGAGGAGTCGCTGTTACCGAGCATGGTATCGTGCCAGACGAAAACGTTTCTCCGCCTCGATAGTTTCGATCTGACCAGGAACGATAATTGTTAACAACGAACGGTCGTTCGAAAAAACGACGAAATGTTGGATTCAGCAAATTAAACGACGCGCTCACCCTTCCAGCTGATGAATCTCGTGACTAACCGGCGTAATCCGCGGAGCGCAATTAGCATACATGAATAAAGAATCTATGAATCCTTTAAGTCAACTGGCAAACGCCGGCTGAATGAATAGACGTTTGTAACTTGTTCGTAGTGCGACGAATAGGCTCACGTTTGTTATAATCAAACCTATTTATAAGGTGAATCGTGTTTTCACGTGATTTTAATGGTTTCTTTAATTTGATTAAGTGATTTAGTTAAGTCGTGTCGTTGACAAAAGTCAATAAAAATTGATTTGTGACTGAGGAAATTTATTAACAAATATTAGTGCATCAGAAAATGAAATTTAACGATATTTTAGTTGATAGGCGATAGACTTGATAGGAAGATATTCATAGACAAATATGATGTTAAAAGAGCTGACAATGCAATATATGTTCAATGATAGTTCGTAGGCTATTCGAAACACTCTTCTGTTATGTTTACGCGAGTATCGCAGTTGTGATTTGAAAGAAAGGAAAGTAGTAAGTCGCATATCCAGTCGGTTCATTTCCTAAATCTAAAGCGACGTGTAGAATTTCCAAACGATCTTCGTTGATGCTGCAGTGAGTGAACTTTCATACCCGTTAACTCGACGCTTTTACTGCTTCCGACAAATTGTTCGGTAGCGTGGTGACCTTATTTTATTGCGAGCCTGGCGATAGTCTATTCAAAATGCGTTTTACGGGCTATTAACGAACGTACCGTAATTTCCTGGAATAACGTCCGAACGAAAATTCTTTCCTCACGAATTCGGTCCTTTAAAATCGATTGCTTCGTTCTGTTCAGAAAAGGAACATGATAAAACGCGACGTTTACCTCGAACAGTCTTTAAGAGCTCGTAGCTACATCCGATCATTGGAATTCTACCGATAAAAAGAAACACAGAAGAACAAAAAGAGACACAGAGACAGAAAAACAGGGAGACGTGTGGTATCTTATATTGTCGGTGGAACTCGAGACACGCAGGTAGCGAGCATAATTTTCTATCTACCTACGAACGCCCCGTAAATTGATCGAGGTTACGTCGAGCGTATTTTGTTATAGTGGAAAAGGACTCGTATACGCCTCGAACGATTCTCAGCCGCTTATTACCGGGCTTCGTTCGTTCGTGCTCAGTCACGCAACGCGCCACTCGGTATCGTGGGATTCGCTGGTTGTCGAATGAACTCGTTTACGAACTCGGGAAGGACGAACTTTGTGTTGCGTCGTCGTGACTGTGTCCACGTTTTCGATGAAAATCGATTGTTCTCGTTGTCGTAGTCACAGTCGTTCTCGTCGTCGTCGTCGTCGTCGTCGTCGTCTCCGTCGCCACGTTGAAAAACGTTGAACGTTCGCGCGCTGCCACGTTGTACGAGACGTTACGTGCCCGTTCGACCTTTCCCCGAGCCTCTTTTGCAGCCTTCGTTCCAGGGGCAAAAAGGGTCCCTCTCCGTTCGCCTCTCTGTCTCTCCACGCGCTACGGTTTCGTCCTGACTCTTCACCCCTCTTTTTCTCCACGCGGCTCCCTTTCTTTCTATCTGCTAGTTCACCCTCCCTCTCTTTCTGTTCCTTTCTCCGTGTTACTCGTCCTTTTTCTCTCTCTTTCTCACTCCCTCCTTGTCGCACGCGGTAAATCGCTCTCGCACTCGACAAGAACGGGGCGAGTTCCCGAAATAATCGTGCGTATCGATCCTCACGCGGGGCGTGCAGGGTGAATTTATTCTCGTGCACGGGGAGAACGAGAGACTCGTACAAGCTCGCCTCGTTACTTAATCGTTCCGCGTTAGAAACGAAGGGTATATAGCGTGGAAACTATAGCGACGTAGTAGAGGCGGTAGCGTCTCCTGCTTGTTTGTCCGAGAAATATATAACCGAGCTGTTTGTCGGTGACACACGAATAACGAGGATTCGTTGGCCAGTTTGTTCGGAAAGATATTCTATAGTGGTAATTACGCCGTCTATTATGATACATATTCGATGCGTTTTCGTAGCGAGCAATCGGGCATGGGGTAGGGCATGTGACGTTTGCTAGCATTGTCAAGTTGATAGGCCTTCGTTTCGATCCCTGACGCGCATTCCACTTATTCATTTTATTGTTTCTTATGTTTATTGTTTATTATTTCATATTATTCATTTTACCATTTTTCGAAATTGGCGACAGTTTCGTTTGGAATTTCAGTTTTCGCCGTAAGCGGAGAATGAGAGCAAGTGTTATCGTCGGTCGATATTTGCGGCAGCACCGGTCATTAGATCCGCTTTAACGGCGGGGACACAGTGTGTGACACACGGAAACGTGCACTCTTCGACCATTTCCGTGGCGTTGCGTACCGTGCTCGCGAACGTGCCGTATTTCTTTGGCTTGAGAGCTAGATCCGTGGAACGCCACGATCGTTTTACGGAGCCTCCTCCTCGTGTGTCGTATTCTGGCGCGAAGTCAACAGTACATAATCGTAAAATTCGCTTGATCGCGAGGCTAGGAACTTAGGAACAACATGCGAGTCCCGAGTGTTCGCTTCGCAAGGAACGCCCAAGGTACATATTTACCGGGTTGGTAGACATTCTGTGAATTCGCGTATTTGCGCGTCTGTCGTTAAAAAACATGACCCGCATCGTCTTACGTCTCTTCTCTCGTTTCTTCGTTATTTTTCCCGGTCCCCGGAGCACAGGTAACGACTAGTCTCTCGTATTTTCGTTCGTATTTTCCTTTTTTTGTTTTTCTTTTTCTCTCTCTCTCTCTCTCTCACTTTTTTTTATTCTTCGCGGCGTCGCGGCGGAGAGAACCCTTGCGCGTTTTTTCGCGGGACATTGTTCGGCGCGCGTTTTGTCCGCACGTCAGCCATCACGGCGTATTGTATTCATTGTTTAGAGGCTGTTGGAGCTCTACAGGCAAGAAGACGGCAAGAGAGAGAAGGGCGCCTCGTAGTGGCTCCGAAGGAAAGGAAAACTCACCGTTCGCCGGCTTATAGACAACGCCGGGCTCTTGCTTGCTTGCTTTCTTTCTTTTTCTCCCCCGTGTTTCCCCCTCTCCCTTTCACTCGACTCCGAGGCTTGCACGAAATCGCGTGTCGCTCCCGTACCGCGTAGAAATGTCGCCTCCTCAGGATCACGAGGTTCCGTGATCGCAGCTGTGCGCACAGCCAACGTTCTTCCTTCTTCGTGCGCTTCCTCTCCACCTACGGCCCGTTGGAAATTCAATTTCTGTGCAAACGAGTGAAATCAAGAGGAAGCGAATACAGGAAGAGAAACTGGACACGGAGAAGGGAGGGCATCGCAAGGTAACCGTGAGGAAACGTTAGATAAAGAGAGGAAAGAAATTCACAGTTGTACCGTTCTGTGTATCGGATCAACGAGACAACAGAGAGACAGAGAAGGAGAAAGAATAGACAGAGGCAGAGGCAAACGATTGCGCGCGTTTGTATACACGTATATACTGCCTACGGAGTAGGACAAAGGGCACGTGTGGGACAGAGACAAACGCATAAGGACGGAGAGAAGAAACTGGAAAGGATGCGTCCGATTTGCCAGTGATCGAACGTAGGCCTCGTCGTTATTGCTTCGTGCGTGGGTGAAAACAGTGGTGTCGCTGGAAAACTGACCGAAGGAGAGAGCGAGAAGAGGAGGAGTAGGGGAGGAAGGGAAGAAAAGCGGCTGGCGGCGGAGGCCACTTCCTGTGGGCGACGACAAGGTACAGAAAACAATTTCAATATCAAATATATTATTTGCTCGTTCTTGAAACCTAACCTAAACCAAAGGTGTCGTTTAAAACGCCGCCCTTGGCAATGGCGGCAATTCTCGCAGAAGTAGAGCAATTGGTGTTGAGTTGTATTTATAACGCCCTGTTAAAGCTATAAACGCTCTCCCATGGAAAATATATCGACATACATATATATATATGGTATATGGGAATTCGATTGAAGTTTCTGTATTTGTACGACGCGAAGAATCAAAATTAGGAAAGCGTTTACAGTGTTCGCAGGGTTTGTATTCTATACGAGTGGTAGTAATCTCGGACATATTCGTTATTCTGTTACTCTAATTATTATTTATCGGGATTAGTAAGTTGGCAGTACGCGCGTCAGATGACGCGAGTCATTTGGATCCGCTTTCAAATCTTTATCTATCCATCGTTTCATAACACAAATTTGAACACATCGTTCGTTGCATACCAACGAATTCTCACGTAGGAAAACGGAATCGTAAAAGCTTAGAACAGGAGGACGAGTGTCAGAGAGTAGCGTCAGTGAATAGTAGCATAGTTATATATGGCTATGGGAGATTCAAAAGTTTTCTGTTTACCGTTACTAATCCTGAGGACTACCTCCGTTAGGGTCGTTCTCGACGACGAGTGACCGTAGGCAGTTTTAGTACGTGCTATTAGACTGTGCAATCCGTAACCCGGAATTCCACGCCGATAAAACCCCGAACGAAATAGCAGGTTATTTAACAGGAGAAATAATCGTTTTTAAACAAGCGTGTACTTCATCCCCGCCGATACTAAAATCTTTTACGCCCTGGCCAGTTTACACGATAGAAGAAGACCCAGCTTTTAAGAGAACCGATTTAATTAAATAATCCTTGTTATTACATGCGGTTCGTGGATTGTGTAATAATCAGGTCGCTTCGCGAGAACACACTGAAACGCCAGACGTTTCATCTCGAAATGGTTTTAAATGACAATGACCACCATCGAGTCGAGTTGGTTCTCTCTGTGTACCGTAATACTCGATCGACGCTCGTTCTCGCCATTATGCTAATGAGACGTATTGTCGTCGGCCATGGCGGCCAAACTACTCCTCGTTCAAGGAACCTGTGTCTGTTAAAAAATCCTTTATTTCGACTAATCGATTCCACGTTATCGTTCGAACGAATTACATTATGCAGTAAAATGCATACTCCTACGATACTTGTGTATTTACGTGTCGATACGGGAATACAAACTGAGTTTCTCTTTACAAAAAAATAATGAAAGAAAATAAAAACGGAAAAGAAAAGAAAAAAAAGGAAGGAGAGATATACGCAGGGCACGTTGCACGGAATTCGCTGTTTGCAACGATGTCTTCTCTATATTTATTGCGTAATGCTTGAAATTTTTGTTACGGCCCGTAGTCACGTTGGTCGTTACACGCAGCGCCCGTTCGAAAATCCCCGATTATATCGACGTCGTTATTCACGACGGCGCGCGACAGTTGTTACTGCTCGTTACGTCTCCGGGTGTCTCTGGTTTATTTAGAATTTTGAGGTGCGCTCGCGGCCATCGCGCGTATTTTTTCCCCCCACTGAATCTCTTTTTCTCTCTTTCGACAGAGGGATAGAGAGAGAGAGAGAGAGAGAGAGAGAGAGAGAGAGAGAGAAAGAGGGACGAGAGGCGCCCCCGTGTGCAGTTTTTATTTCCGGTGCGTTAAAAGCGGTACGAGAACGAGAACTCGCTGACGGGTGCAAACTTCACGCAACGAAGAATAATCGCTTGGCGCCCAAGCGTCGATTCTCGGAAGCTGAAAATTTTTCGTGTATTTTTTTTCCTCGCTCCGGAGACGGCAAACGATAGCGATGTCGATGATAACGGGAAAAGCGAACGACGCTAACGACATGGTCGCTGTCTGTACGATACTGTTCGTGATAATCGAATTCTCGTAACGGTTGACAATGTCTATCGATTCATTATGACATTAGATGTCGCCTCTCGCGCAGAAAGGGGAGAAATGCGTTTACACCGAAGCTGTCGCGTGATCGATACGAGAGCCGACCGACTGCCGCGTGCGCTCGCTCGCTCGTCTAAAAACTAAGAATCACTTCGACTCGGTCACGAAACATCTCCCTTCCTCCAACTACATAGCAGGGAGAAATAATTTTATTCGCTCGATTCTTAGGTGACAGCGTGGTAATTATGGTTTTAGAGGGGAATAATGATGTTTGACCTCGTTATCGAAACTGTTTCTATATATAAAGATCGTAAAAAAAAAAAAACGCGATAAGTGCGTTTTTGGTAATTCTTTTTATTTTAATTTTAATTCACTTTATGACTAAATAAAATAGTTAAAAATAGGAAGGATCTGTTAGATCCAATGGTAGAATTGACGAAGAAATTTGTAGAAGCCAAAGGTATGGCTATTAAGATAAATAATACTTTGATATTTTCAGTACTTTAATATTATAAGAATCAATGTTCTTCTTTATAAAACATAGAAAATCTCACTTTTCCTGCTCTCTATTTGCAGTGTTTATACATTCAAGTTGAAGTTAAAATGTAATGTCATTTAGAGAAAATATCCGGGCTCATTTTATAATGTTATTAAATAATATTCGAATATTTGATAGATAGAAGATAATTAAATTTATTCCATTAAGTTACTAAAATTGAATCCAGCTAATGGAGAAATTCGAAACATTTTATTTCCCTTGTTATTCGCTTTTTATTTCAAGCTGAACAACCATTAATTGGTCCACTTTCTTTCTAAATTCGAATACGAATAAACGATCGCACTCTGTTACGAATTTCCAACGATCATGCGCGATTGCAGCCACCCTATGGATTCATCGTCCATAACTGTTTATGTGTTTTAAGTGTTTTAACGTTGACCTTGCCGCTCGGCATGCTCGCGGAGGCTCAAGATATCGCTGACGGATATTATATGGTACAATGGAACAATAGGGCGACTACTGTGAGATCGCGTTCGCGCGTACAAAAGCCATAATAAACGAGGATGTATTAGCAATGTGATTCGAGTTAAAATCACGCCGAAACGTACACATCCGTGAGTTCGCTGAAACGTGGTGTTGCATCGGTGGAGGGAAGCAACGCATAGTTTAGCGACCGTAAGAGGGAGAGAGATAAGTAGGGAAAGGGGGGAGCAGTGGGATAAACGAAGACAAACCGATAGAGAGAGTAACAGGAACAATGGAATCCAGAATTATTAATGCCCGTTGAATTAATCACTTCAAATGTACGACCGTTAACGTCCTTACGCCAAGAGTAATCTATTTTGATTAAGATTAATTAATCAATTATCCGGTAAATTACCAAGTCTCGGAGCAACGGCGACTCGAATTGTTTTTACATTTTCATTCCGTGGAACGAGCCTGGTCATTTTTTCGTTCCCCTCTTCTAGTTACTTTTTTCCGTGATAATAGTCGTGAAATGTAATTATGACATTTATTATTGTAGCGCCTTTGTAGCGCAAGGGAAAGCGATTAAAACGAAGAAGAACATCAACGGCAGAAGTTGTGTCTTACTCGTCCAGTCTCGTAAATACCTCCGTCAACGTTGAAAGAAAGTACATATGTACTCGTAAAACGTTCGATTCCACTCGTTCCGCGAGTTTATCGTTTTTACAATAGCCACGACAACGCACCCTGCCGGAGAGAATTCGTTTCGCAGCCGAATGCGACATGTTCTTTCGGTCCTCGATGTAACGAGCAACGGGCGAGCAGGAAGTAAAAGTGCAGTTAGTGCTTGTAATTAACGCACACACGGTCTGCGTGCGTTTTCAGCCGTCGAACGAACATGTATCTTTTCTTCGCGTCGACTCGCGCGTACACGATCGTGCATCGATCCGTCTTATCGATGTAACGATTAAAAACATTTGCAAGCCACATCTATCTATCACTCGATGATGAATTTCGTTCGTTAAATAACAAGAAACCTTATTTCACGGGTTTCCGTATCGATACAATCGGCGCTCCCAGCGTATTAGACGCTTCGTTCCCTCCGATCTTAACACTATCCAGACAATAGAACAAACTATCTGCGTCAACCAGTAGCGGTCGGAGATTATAACGCCGGCACGCTTATCTAATTATCATATGATCTTCGTTCTGGTCACGCGATTGAAAGAAACGATTTAATTTGTACAAGGTGTGTAATTATCGGCGAACCTCGAAACTGGAGCGATTCAATTTCAGCGAGACAAAGAATCCGATAAGGGGCTCGTCCGTTTGTTGCTCAAAAGTGATACACGCATCAGATTACGCGGCGGTGGCGGTGGCTATCGCGGCTGCAATTATTCCTCTCGCGACACGTACAAACGCGCATATACACTCGCCTTTATTTCCTACGGCCGTTTTTCAGAGGCGCGTATACGCTCGTGCTCGCGCTCACGCGCCTATACCTGTCTCTCGCACGCGATTCCATATAAGAAAGTCGATGGTAACGCCTAACGTGCCTTCTGAAACTCGATACATATGTGTGGTACGGATTCGTGCACACGAGCGGCAACACGAACGTTCACATATATACACACGGTCCACACATGTGCGCTATTCCTCGTTCCTCTATTGTGTACGAGTACACACACGAGGACCCTCGCACACGGTCACCGCACGAACGTACGCGCGGTCGAGGTTTTCATGCGATAGTGTGTGTACCCGGTGATCCTAGTTTGCTGGCAGCTGCCATGAAAAAACCGAAAGCCGGCCTTTTGCGGCCCTTCCCGAGAGATCCCGGCTGTCCATGGCCCCGTCATGTATTCAACCTTCGAAAACGGAAGAATACGAACGAGCGTTTGTCTTGCTCTGTTCGCTAACCGTGACAGCCGGATATTGGGAGGCAAAGAATATGTAGTACAGCGTAGTTTCGAGATTTTCGGGCAACCTTGATTTTGTCCCTATAAAATGTTAGATTCGAAGGTTTCGTATTCATCGAATAAACGACGTTTATGGAAAATATTAAAAGAAGGATCACGTGTGTGTTGGGTTGTGACGATTTGAATATTCGTTGCGAATAAGAACGGAAAGGGTCGCGTAACCGCAAAATGGGAGCATAATCAGTATCAGTGGTTTCGTGCGGATCGTTTCGTAGTTAATAAACATCGAAGAAGAGAGGTTACGAGCGAGTACAAAGAAATGCAAGGACCGACGTTAATTACGACACATGGAGCATTGAACGACTCGCCGACGAGACCGACTAATGCTACCACCCTATTCAGGATTTCCACGTTATATTCTGTCTCCCTTTCTTCATTGAAATCGCGCTCTACTTTTCCTATTCTCGTTTTATTCGACAAACGGCCAGCCCTCTTGTTATTGATTAATGTATTCGGTATTCCGGATCAACGATGCGCCGACTTCCTCTCTATTCTGTTTCTCTTGTATCGCCTCCCTCTTCGTCTCCCAATCTTATCGATTGTTTTATTTTAACTGGCCGTTATCTCTTCTACGCTACGCTACTGCGGTCTCTCTTCGACTTACGTTTCGCCAATTGCCGGCTTAATGACGAGTGTAATTCCGCGATTTCATGTCAGATTATTCCTCGCTTCGTATATACATATGTGTTTACTATATCGTCTTTTTCCTTTCCTTCCATTATACCAGTTAATGACTTAATACAAAGACACGCTACATTGTATCAAATATGAGCCTTTCCAACAACACGTATACGTTCATTATCGTCTTCATTCAATTATATTCACCATAGGATTGCGATTTATAGAAAAACGCCAACAGTTCTCCTATACTACTCAACAACCGTGTTATCTTATCAGCCATGTGACACACATACGTTCCCGCGATCATTGATCGCTGTTTATCGCATCGATTCTTACCAACCTGTCCCTCCGCAAATCCGAAGCTTCTCGTTTACCAAAGCTTTTCCACTAGTTTCACGCACGTAGGGATGCACGTTGCTCTGTAAATTTGGTCCTCTAAATCGTCGTCTATTCGGCAACAGCCGGCCATATTCCCTGCATCGATGTTAAATATCCTCCGCTCGACTTCGTCTCGAATTTCTCTGGTCTAAGTTTTCGTCTCCTTTCGACTTGCAAAAACGCAGGCATTTCGCCGGGTTTCTCGGTCTTCTTGGTCCTTTGCGAGAGCGTACGAACGCGCGCGTGTTCCATGGAGAAGGAAGCGGTCGAGCGAGAGAAAGAAAGCGAGCATCGACTCGAAGCGGTGATGACGAGGACGCGCTGGCGGTGATCTCTCTTCTTCTCGCGGCATCTTTCTCTGCGGGGAAAGGGTCCTCTTTCCCGCGCGTGCACCAGGTTCTGCTCTTCACTCGTTCTGTAATCTGTACGGCACGGCGGGCCGCGATTGGACCGCGGGAGGGGTCGTTGTGGGAAGGGACGACGAAAGTGAGAGAGAGCGAGTGGGATAGAGGTCGGAGAGCGAGGAAAAGGGATGCCTGGGACGATGGCAGAGAAAGAGGATGAGGAGGAGATGGCGGTGGAGGGAGGGTGTTACCGTCGCATTTCAGAGAGGACTTTAGCGCTCTGGATGGAGGTAGGCTGCTAGCCTAGTGAGCACCAGAAGGGATAGAGAAAGAGAAACGCGAAACGCTAAAGGCGAAGAAAGAGAGAGAAGTTGGCGAACAGTGCTGCGAGTAAGAGGGAGAAAAAGGGTCGTGAGAGGAAGCGAAAGAAGACTAGGGGATCCACAGAGCCGGCACGTCTCTCTGGCTATGCTGTATGCCGTGCCGGCAGGGTACCCTGCTTCACATTGCCTCCGTCTTTCTCCCGCGTGTTTGCTTTTTCGCTCTGTCGTTGGCGTTCGAGCTCGTTCCTACCCTCTCTTTCTCTGCCTGCCGCGTTCTCTCTACGTTTCTCTCTTTCTGCAACGGTCGTGGCGTTCGCGCTCGATCTCTCTCTCGGTCGCCGCTGCCTCTGGTCTCCTGGTTCCTCTCCTCGCGCTCGTTCGTTCAATACTCTGGGAGAGAGTGAGGTAGGAGGTGGAGGAGGAGGTGGCGGAGGAAGAGGAGGAGGAAACGGTTGCGAGGGGAGGTAGAGGCCAGAGGGAGAGAAGCAGCAACTCTCTCGCGCAAACCCGACGGACTTACGGAACACGATTCCACCGTTGGTTGGTGGGCTACGGATGGTTTGTTCGCACGATCGAAACCAGCCCGGCGCGACCGAAGGAGAGCCAAGAGAGAGAAAGAGAGGGAGCCCTCCGCTCGCTGATACGGAATGGAACCGCGATCGGTTGAAACGCGGCGACGGCAACGGCGACGACGACGACGACGACGACGGCGGCGACTGCGGCGACGGCGGCGGCGGCGGTGGTGGTGCCGGTGACTCTCGCCAATAGGTAGTATCGTTTCTAAATAGATAGTTGACGACGCGACGTCAGCTACGACCGGCTAATGTAGTTTCTAGGTCGATGGCCTGACACACGGGCCACTTGTTATTAAACCGATGTGCTCGAAATATTCTATGGTGTCGAGTAATTCTTTCGCGTTACTCGAGTCCAAAGTTTAAGGGGAACGAGAAAGAAAGAAAAGTGGTACGTAGCTGTGTACCTTCGCGAGGGATAACCTACGAATACGATGATATAACGTTTTTGCACCCTTGCGTTGGTTACCATTGTCGAAGAATCGAATAAGGTCACAGGCAGAAGCGGAGGAAATAAGACGCGGATATTAAATAAAAAGTAACGTGTATCGTGCGCGGCTCCGGGACTATTGTCCTATTGGAGGGGTAGTACCTTTTATTGTCACAAAAGAGGTTCACCAACGCGTAAGGGAGAATGGAATCGGGAGTCCTGGTCGTGTACGACTCCTTCGTTCGTGCTTCGTTCCACGATATACACGAACGCTCAATGATGTATCGTTAAACAAAAAGCACTTGGCTGTGTTTGTATACGGAAGTACGTACGGCAGAAGACTCGCGATACCGGTGAGCAGACAGTCGAGTTCAGTCAAGTTACCAGCGCAAAGTTGTTGTGCTTCGTCGGCTAACCATCCGTCTTTCTCTTCCTTCGTTGCTCTCCTCTTTTTCTTTTCGTCCGTTCTCCTCTCAATACGCGGTTGTCTGCAATCGCGTATAAGCGCGTGGTACACCTATATGCATACCTCCGCGTATCTATACATATGCACACATTCACCTATCTCGAGTCGTGACCTATGGTGATCGATACAGAGTGCCGCTCATTTGCCACGAGGTGAAACGACTACTACTCTTCGTCTCGTTTCCTCTCTTTATTTTCCTTTCTTTTTCCCTTCCTCTGTAATTTCTCCCTCCGCCTCTTCCTCATCGGCAATATACCTCCGGTGGTTCCTCTTTCTCTCTGTATCTTGGCCTTCTTCCTTGCGCCCTCTCGCCCTCTTTTACCGCGGTGACGATCTTCCTACCCGACACTCGACGAATAATTAGGACGGGTTCGTTGTTAGCATGGAGATTCGTCGGCGAGGCTATACTTTCTCCGTTGCGCCAGCCCTTTTTCCTCTTTCCTCCTCGTCTCGTACACGGACGAGTAAGTTACGCTCGTCGTGGCGCAGGAAAAGAGAGAAAAACAGAAGGGTCCAGAAGGAACGACGAAAAGACAAAACGAAAGATTCTACGCGGATGCCAGGGGAGAAGATGGAGAAGGCGACAGAAGGAAAAAGAGGAGAGAACGCCGGGTATGGTACCGAGTTTCGGATAAAATTCATCGGTGCTCAAACTCTTTTTCTCTTTCTTCCCCTATCTTTCCCTGTATCCTCGTTCTCCTTTACTCTCGAAATGTTCTTGCTCGTTTCTTCATCGGCTCGTCTCTTATAGAGATTTCTGGCTCTCTCCATCGCTCGTGAAACGTTGCTCCTCGTGGCAAAAGGGACTCTGCACTCGTTCCTTCACCTCGCTCTCCGGCAGCGTACGTTTTTTTCCAACTCGTTTCTCAGGTATTCCGCCGCTCTTAACGGTCGAGCGAGAGAAGAGCGGAGAGCGAGAGGAGAGTGGACGAGTTCGAGAGACGACGTTTCGCGCGTCTCTCCTTCACCTCCTCCTATTAATTTTCCACAATTCGTTTTGTTCGTAAGGCCATTCGTGAGAAACATTATCGTTACCCTTCTGCTTGCTAATTCGCGATATTCTTCGAGGCTTGAGCGGTTGTCGCGAGCCATGACAGTCTCGTTTCGTACCCTTCACAATCGCTACGTGTACGCGTCGCTTCGGGACGGTATTTCAGTCAACGATATCGAACCTAGTAATTAGTAAAACGACGAACAAAAATCTAGGTAGCTATCAGTGGAAAGATTGGAGTTACTTCGTAACGTTAATTCCAATCGTATCGTATCCGTTCCACGAACTATTCGGCGAAACGAGTATTCGTGAATCAGGTAGGCACGTCTTCTTACGCTCGATACATGCGAAGAAACGTTTCCTTGGCTAGTTGCTCCGATACTGTATGCCTCGTTTATAAGCCGTTGCGAAGTCTCCGACAGTTGTAGCAGCCGATCTCCCAATCGGTACCGCGGCCATAAATCTAGCGAAGGTGCGCGCCGGTTTAGCCGTGAATTAATCGACGATGAGTTACACACGGATTAACCGTGTTTGCGTTGCTCGGTCGTGCCAATGGCACACACCGATGCTGAATTCATTTAATTTTATTCAATATCGGGTCTTGATTGAACGTTTATAGACCTTCCATATTTTCGTATTTCAGATTATTCCGTGGTTTGCAGTACACTTTAGTTGCATATAAAGTATTACGTTCAACGTATCGCGGCAGTAATCCATCGTTAACACAGAATTAAAGAAATAACGGATTACGATGTTTCATCTACAAGTTAATGAATATTCTTAGCTGTGATCGATTGTACCCGTAATTAGCGAATTTTCTTTCTTGTATCAACATTGTTACAAAATACTCGTAAACGTTCGCGATCACGGTTAATCGTTATTTCTACTTATCTTCCATTTTCATCGATGCAAATTCACATTGACGAACATTCTCAAACGTTCATATCCTGCCTAGTCGACGAATATGCGATTCTGCGTATCGTTGTTATCTGCGAATCTTCTTGGAATTCTTTTGCCAGTCGTTGCCATTTCCTTTCCAAACTTCGAATCGCTTTACTACCCTGTACTATTATCCTCTAACGAAACAGACGATACGCGTATACGTTCGATAAAAACAGCCAGAAAACGAGCATGGAATTCAGAGAAATGCGAGATAATCCGTGTCCCGCGAGATTTATACCGCGATATCGCGAATTTATTACGCTTGTCATCGATTATGCACACTCGCGTGTAAAATGGTAAACGTTGGAACCGGGTCAGTCTTCGATATATGCTATCGACTACGAATGAAAAGAACAGAATGAGAAAGAGAGAAAAAAAGAAGTGCAATCGTTTCGAAGCTCGCTCGCGAGAAAACCAGGCGATACAAAAGGGGGACATCCGGATGCGATGCTCCTAAAGGTACGTAGAGGAGGCCCTCGTGTTCGATTTTAAATTGTTCATAAATTAAACAATCCTGTTTCGCAACAGTATAAACGCCGTAGTTAATCAAATGTAGCGTAATTTTCAAATACGGCTTATACCGACTTGTTAGGAAAATATCGTCGCTGTTGCGCATATAAAAATAAATTAGCTTACCGTGTTATTACTTTGTTTTATGTCTGTTCGTCTTCATTTTGTATTTGTTTGCTTTTGTTCGAAAAAGCGAACCGATACTTCTTCCATTAAAATAATTCTACTATGGCGAAAAAGGTTGTTGGTGTATTTCTTCATGCTTAGAGAGTTTCAAATATATAGTCAGATTTACATCTTTTTTAAATTCATATGACGGAACTAAACTAAACTGAAACAGACTTTGTCTGCTAATTATAATAAAATTACTCGTAATAATATGAAAATACTCGTGTACATTGACTTCTAAGCTTAGAACAGAATTAAGTGTTTTCTAAACTCAAAATATCATCCGTATAAAACGATCTTATTGTAATCTGTGAAATATGAGCCACTCGAAGCTGTGACCTATACTTTTCTTAGTACGACCAAAAGCATGGCATTACTTTCGCATCAACGATATTTCGTTCGGCATATCGATACTTCAGAACACAGAAATGTCCATCGACGCGAGAAGTGAAACGAAGACGATAAACGAGGCATACAATACCCCAATGTGTGTCGTCGAACGAAATTGTATTCTGTTTGGTTTTGGAACCATAGGTGTCGCATTGAGACCAGGGAAACAGGATCGAGAAGGTGTGACGCGTAGAACGTGAGGGCAGGTGTTCGTCGCACGTACGACTGTCCCGTAATAAGATTCTGTGGGTGTGCCAAGCGAAAGCTGCGGCTGCTCCATGAAAAATGGATGCGTCTTTGACTTTTTCTTCGTCAAACTGTAGTTAAGAGTGTGAACTAAATAACTCGAGAATCAGGAAGAAAACAAACCGCGAATATTGGAAAAGTATTTAGGTTGTTATTTCTACCGATGAAACGAGAACTAGAATGAAGGTTAACTGGTGCTTAACATCCTCCACGTTTCTTCGTTCGGACAGCATTCCTTTCGAGTGTCCCTCTTAACACTAAACCTACCGGCGCGGTCAAATTGACCGCTCTCGGAACTTGTACACAAATTTAACCATATTTAAACTTTATCATATCGCTTGATAATTTCTGACTTTTCCTAAAACATGCATACAATATATTTTTCGGTATTTAAGTTTAGTTTGCTCTTTTATTTCCTGAGAAAAATTTGTACTCTGCCTTGTCTACCGTGAGCGGTCATTTTGACCGCCCGACAGAATATGTTAGTTATTCTTAAAATAAATGCAATCGGTACAAAGAAAAGGCTATCTGAAGGTCAGATGACAAACAAAATCAGTACTAACAAATAATAACAGCTGTTACACCCGTGATCTTGTCATAAAACAATCCATCCCTCGATCAAGATAGCCAGCAACCGTCAAGAGAGAGCTGGCAGGACTTCAGTTCATAATATTTTTAGGGACAAGTAAAGACGGCATTTTGCCTTATCAAAAGTAAATTTGGACGAAATTTTATGAAAGTTCATCATGTTATACACATTTAGTTATAAATTAACCATTATCTAAGTTAAATCACAAAAACTGTTACCTGTTTAATCACCGGTCATTTTGATCGCACACGGTACGAACAGGTATACACGAAGTGTCGGTAGGTTTAGTGTTAAAAGAACGTATATCTCTGAGTCACTGGATATACATATTTATAGACTTCTCGTACAAATTTGTATGTAGCATTGTAATTTACAATTCGTTAATATATTATTTTATAAAACGCTAAATATATCACTAAATGTAGCCAATTCTCTCCAGTGACAATGAGTATCGTATTCTGTTACTGGTACACCTACGGAATAATGAAAGAAAACAGTAGAACCGAAGTGAAATTTAATGTGGTCGGCTTTATGGCTTGTTATTCGAGATTGCATAATACGGCGTCGTAATGAAGTACTGCTTATAGTTAAACGATCGCGAGCGTAACTTCATTCATAAATGTGGGCGGGTGAGGAGGGGGAAATGTTGGAGAGGGGAGGACGTTTGTTACAGCGCGAAACGACGAATCGTATTTCATGTACGACTATTGTATCGAGCGTTGCCTCTCCCGAGGTCTCCTCGACTTTTTCAGCCGTTCGCCAGCCACGACTGGGCCCGTTATATAAATCTATGACGTTCGCGCTAACAGTTGTCGAACGCTTGTAAATTAGGCGAACCATGATTTCCTAAACGTTAATTACCTTTTTTCCTTTCTCCACCTCTCTTTCTCTATCTGTTTATTTTGCCTATTCGCTTCACATCGTTGCACGATAATTCTTTGCCGAGTATTATCCCGCGAGGACATTAAATCGCAAATATCGCAGCGAAACGCATTCATTGGAAAAGTGACCGGTCGCCGCGTCGACTGGAAGATGAAGTTTTGCTATTACACCAATCGGTGCGTCATAAATCGAGCGCGCGCGCGCGCACATCTCGTGATTCACGATTATAGATGTATCGTAAATCATCGGAGTGCAGGCCGGAATTTTCAAATTACCGTACAATTCGTGTATAATTTTACGGCGTGCGTTGCCACCATATTTTATCGCTAACGGTAATTTCTCATTACCAGCTGAATTTTTCTTCCCCTCCTTTTTCATTTTTTATTTGCTTTCTTCTTTCGATATCTCGCTTCATTTACGTATTGTAAGAAAGTGTCTTTAGATTTAAGCACTAGATTCAATTAGAATCAAACACACTTTATACTTTTTAATCATGTCATAGTACCACGCTAGAAAAACTTACTTAACACGTTGACCGCCGTGAAACCCGTATTCGGGTGTCGCTTATTTGGCTACTTGCGAAGGATCGTCCTAGGTATTTGAAAAGATATTCCAATTGTTATTGAATTGTTACAAAAGAAATACGAAAATGGTTTATTAAAAAAATTATTTACTCGCATTACTAAAACATCGATGGGAGTACCTAGCAAAGAACGCTTGGTACTGCAGCACGCGTGGCCTGACGGAGACTTCAGTTAAAACACGCCTGGCATTCAACGTGTTAAAATTGAGGAAGATAAAAAAATGGCTTTGATTNTTGAAAAAAACAGAGAGTGAGATGTTTCAGGTAAAACAATTTGGCTATTTAGTTTCCTCCATTTAACGCGTTAACTGCCATGTAACCCGTATTCGGGTGTCGCTTATTTGACTACCTGCGAAGGATCATCATACCTGCGTAGGCATTTGAAAAGATATTCCAGAGGAAATAATAGAGCTATTGAATTGTTATAAAAAAAATACGAAAATTATTTACTCCCATTACTAAAATATCCATGGGTGTACCTAGCAGAGAACGCTTGGTACTGGGGCACGCGTGGCCTGACGAAGACTTCAGTGAAAACACGCCTGGCAGTCAACGTGTTAAAATTCTCAACGAGAATTGATTGTAATATGCATCCAAATAGAATAAAAAAAATATGTATATATATATATACATTGCACATATATTGATAGTACACTGACAAGCATAGGTGAACGTTAACGCTGTTTGCCAGCCACAATGTGGAACGTGAAAGACAAATGTGTATAGTTGTTCTTGTTATGAACCTTACAATTGTATGATTCATTGAAAAGTCACATTGACCATTAATCGAAAAAGAGACAGAAAGGCGATGCTATTGCAAACACTGTTCCTTAGAATTCACCATTATTTGCGTCATCCGGACTTACGGAAATAAATCATTTTGTTCTCGAAAATATTAATCGCGCACTTATGTAATGAATTGAAGAAATTAATGAAAGGTGTTGATCAGTTAACATTGATATCAAAAGTAGAATGTAATAAAAGAAAATATAAGAAGGAAGAGGAGAAAGAAGAACGTATCCAGTACGAACGACCGATCTTTGATAGTATTTCATCGAGACAAAGAATCTGAAATATCCAATACACGTTTCACGGCAAAAAATTGTCGCACGAACGAATCGAGAACGTCGGAATAAGAGTTTCTTTGAATTTATTGGCTGGTAGGTGATTGGCCGCTCCCAAAGGTAGACTTTCTTTCCCTCTTTTATTTTTTTTCCACATTCACGTCCCTACGAAATTTGATTCTCCAGATATCTCCTCGCCAGCATTAAACGAAAAACTCTCCTCGATGACGTTACGTCGCGTGCTAGCCAGTCGCCTGTGCTACACGATCCCGCAAGCTGTAAATCAGCGGAACAATGAACTCGGCGTAGTAAACGTCCACCTCGATATAATTTATTTTCGAACGAAAGCGATAATTAGTCCCGACAGTGGAACTTTCTCGCCGGAACTGTATCATTCGTGATTTTTGCAACAACATCGACTGACAAGGATCGCCCGTGTCTTGTCGCATCCATACATCATGGTCGCGCTACACGGACGGAACAATAATTCGTAGAAAGACGTATACATCATCCCTCATCGGTGCATTCCGATAGATTGTATCGATAGCAAAGAAAATGAATGCCAAGATATCGACGCGAATAATTCTGTGATCGTCGAGCTGACGAATTAATTAATGAATTACAGAAATTCGGTGCTTGTGTCAGTAAAAATCTATATCTACTTTGCAATCATTCATTGATTATAAAATTGTTAATATATTGTGATGATTAATGTACATATTTAATGCGATATTTCATTAATGGTTTGCGTTATCATGTATTTAGAGGAGAAGAAATTTCGCTACCAGTGGAATGAACGTTTTATCATTTTATTCATGCCATTTTCAGCTTTCAGTATAATCAATCGTTCGATGTAGTATAGTTAGTCGTCATTTTGTAACAGCTGCGTGATGTGACTTTACTTAAAAGATAAAGATCTTTAAATATTTCAAAAATATCTCATATATTTATTTGTCGTGTATATTTTGAAAAGAGAACAAATTTTGGGACATTTTAACTAAAAAAGACAGCATAGACTATCTACTTGCTATTTAATGTATTAAACATAACACCTTGCCTACAAAATTACAAAAAACACAGGAATACGAATGCTTGTACATCCTCCTTATTGTGTATCGTTCCAAGAATACGTGCGGCAGCGCAATGGCATGCAAGAAGTAGCCGAAGCAAATTACTGAAAATGAGAGTTGAATCGATAAACAGCACTAAAACCATCGTACCATACCAATATCGCAAGAAATAAAAGTCGAACTGTGGTTAAACCATGGATTAAAAAGGAGGGAAAAAATGTCCAGCTTCTAATTATCGACCAAATTTGTCGCTGCGAAGAGACGATTCTTCGAGGACCACCCTGTTTCGAATTCCACGACTCGTTCTCCCCACCACTGCGGCTGCGGACCAGCGATAGAGGAACACTTATCGCGTTCGTGCCGGTATGACCTAAGTTAGGTATGTACGGCCGGTCGAGCTCGCCAGAGAACATCTCTGCTTCTCTTCGTTTTCTTTTCTCCTTCTTTCTCTCTCTTCCCCTTCTTCGGTATTCTCTTTCTCCTTGGTTCTTCGTCCTTCTCTCTCTACGTCGCTCGTATGTTTACTCGTCGTTACCATCGTCGTCGCCGCCGCTTCTGTTTCTGCAGTGGGCTCTTTATACTCGACCACACGCGTACACGCGTATATGACGCACACGCGTTCAACGTATATACGCCTCGGTCGTATTTGGATCGCTATATGCGCCACGACGCGCGACGCGTCGTCGGCACACGCGTGTACGTATATGCGTCGCGAGTAGCCGCTCAACGGGAGAGAGAAGATAAGCGCGCAGGAAAGTGCGTTTAGCGCAAGCACGCGCGTGTTCGGCCACGCACGCGCTCTACCCCTGTTTGCGTTTCGCGCTCCTGTACACATACCCAACGAGGATAATTAGCAACCGCGAGTGGCGCGATTTTTGAACGCAACACGGATGAAGAGTTATTGGTTTTATTTTGGTTGAGTGTTGGTTGAGGTAAACGTGAATCGTGAAGTGGGCGGTGTGGTTAGTTTTTTGGATAATGTATTTTGGATCTGTAAATAGTTACGTATCGCTGACAATGTACTTAAATTTAAAATTTGAAATCTGAAATTTGATCTTGTACTTGAGCTTGAATTCGAACCTGAATTTGAACTTGAATTTCAATTTCAATTCAAAATGTAATCGATTCCAAGCTAAGCTAACATACTATTGCGATATATGAATTAATGCTAAAAATCAAGGCTATTCTTTTAACTAAAACATTAGAACGCGCTTTTTTTATCTCTTCAGTGGGAAAGTTACAATAAACCAAAAATAGGTTTGAACGATCAATTCATTTTCGACCAAATTACGTTGAATAAGCACCTAGCACGTAATAGGTTGTACCCGTGAATACCATCAATTTAACTGAATATTTTAGTCGGCGCTTTTTTACCTTGTTCAAAATAAAAAAGAATAAAAAGAAAATAGCGTCACAATACAGGTTTTATGTGACAAATTAAAAAGCACGCGTTAAAATAAACGCGCGTTTGAAAGGATGCAAGGCACATATAATTCGCATGCGTTCGCGTCGGAACCACAGACACGTGACACTCACATGTCTATTGGGAGATCGTATCGTCTGACTTTATATTATATGTTCCTCTTACCTAGAAAGTCATTTCTCATCGCGAGCTTTGGCGCACGTATCTACATGCATACGTGTGAATTCATATACGTGTGTATGTATACGCATACAATTGGTTGCGTTACCGACGTGCGGTTGGTTCAAGCAATACGACGAACTGTCGGTGATTTTGAGGAAAGACAGAGAGAGAAAGAGGAAAATGTGAGCATCACGTGTGTCGGCATTCAACTTGTTTGAATCTAGGAAACGGTCATCAATTAAAACTAAAGCATTTCCTCTTGTACAAAGAAGAAGTGCAGTAGTTATCATGATCGTTGTTTTATGAATACATTATTATCGATTATATTATCGTTTTTCTTTCCGCTATCTACAGTTTGTAGTTATCACATGGGACGAAAGAAGGAAATTTCATTTTTCTAATTGCTATACAATATATTCATTTGTATTCTACACATATTATGTTAAATTGGACGATCATGTATATGTGGCAATTATCTCATTTATTTCATTTGTTACAATAATATATCGAAGAACATGACTATATTCTACTTGAATGCCATTGAAAATGTCTCGAGCTTGAACGAATCACCTGTATGTATATTCATCGTTGGCTACTGTATTACTCGATTGCAGAATAAAAATTCAGAATATTCATTGAGATAATGATCACATAAAATACAAATATAACATACGTGCAGCATTATGTTGAAGGCAAAGAGAGAGCACGCAAGTTATTAAGATATTTACGAATAATAGCAGTTTTGTACATTAGTAGTTTGAGTGGTCCCGGTACGTCATGTGAAATGGCATTCATAATATTCAAATAGTTTTATAAAGCAAACATGGAAATTGTTTATCGCACGAATCGTTCGATAAATTCTATAGAAAAAGGAAAAGCAGAAAAGAGACTCGCTATATAGATAATCTTTCGAAAACGAAGCAATCGTGAGACGTGTCTCTCGAGGGAGAGGTAACACGATGGAAGGATGATCAACCTTGCGTAAGGTGATCGATCGCGATATTCGATCTACGAGAATGGCGTAGGTGTGTATATAGTAGGGAGTCGATGGAAATTTGCGAATTTTCTTTTGCTTTTTTGCAGTTCGATGCAACTCTGTTGCCCGCCACTTTATAGGGTGGCTCACGAAAGTATTTCAATGCTTACAGAAATCTTTTATCAATGTACATATTATGTGTGCTACATAAAACATTTGGAAATTTCAGTCAATTAGTTATATTAATAGCCACGACGTTTAAAGGGGCCATCTCCAACACTAATTATATTTTTAACATCAACGTTCTCGTTCTATACTATTTTTTTACAAAGTGAATGTTTGCGATAAATATTTTGTGCTTTCTATATACATTTTCCGATTGATTTCAAATTTTACCAACGTAGCGATAATACTCGTATCCCACTTAGTCAAATTTCTTACATTTTTAATATCAACGTTCTCGTTTTATACTAATTTTTTACCAAGTGAATGTTTGCGATGGATGTCTCGTACTTTTTATATACATTTTCCGATTGGTTTCAAATTTTACCAATATAGCGATAATACTCGCATCCCACTTAGTCAAATTTCTTGTATTTTTAATATTAACGTTCTCGTCGTATACTAATTTTTTACCAAGTGAATGTTTGCGATGGATGTCTCGTACTTTCTATATACATTTTCCGATTGGTTTCAAATTTTACCAACGTAGCGATAATACTCGCATCCCACTTAGTCAAATTTCTTACATTTTTAATATCAACGTTCTCGTTTTATACTAATTTTTTACCAAGTGAATGTTTGCGATGGATGTCTCGTACTTTCTATATACATTTTCCGATTGGTTTCAAATTTTACCAACGTAGCGATAATACTCGTATCCCACTTAGTCAAATTTCTTGTATTTTTAATATCAACGTTCTCGTTGTATACTAATTTTTTACCAAGTGAATGTTTGCGCTGGATGTCTCGTACTTTCTATATACATTTTCCGATTGGTTTCAAATTTTACCAACGTAGCGATAATACTCGTATCCCACTTAGTCAAATTTCAAAAGTTTAACACGCATAATATGTTCATAAAGCTTGTCTGTGGTTATGAATGTAGGTAGGTATATTTCTTTTTCTCAACTAGTTTCGCACACATTGGTCGATTTCGCTAAACATTTCCTCTCCCTTCTCCTCTTTAATCATCTCTCGACCAAACATCATTAATTCTGCACGGCTAGTGTTGCGCGTTAACGTTAGATTTATTCGCATTCCGCTCGGACTTCGATTCGACTAATCCAGGCAAATTGCTATAATCAATCAGATGAGTTCGCTTTTGATTTCCCGGTGCTCGTACAGCGTTAAACGTGGAAAGGCAGAATATTCCAGTTTAACAAAAAAGATAAAAAGAGAGGAAAGTAGGAAAAAAAAGAGACATCTTTTACGCGTTTCACGCGATTGACTCTAACGCCAAAGCTTGCCGCGTTGCATAACAATAACAGCGACCAATTTTATGGTATAGATTTTTTTTCAACCATCCGTTACATAACAGCGACACGTGATGTAAAGTGCTGTTACAGGAGAAGCATTTAAATCGTGATGTATCGCGTTGCCGCAAAAGCAGCGATATCACGGCACGCAATACAAACACAGAAAAGAAACTTATCGGTACGTCAAGTTGGCGTGTACCGTAATACATACAACTCCTCCACCTTTTCAAGTTCAAATTCAAATTCAAATTTATACAGCTGACCATTAATAATATTACAATTCCTAAGAAAGATTCAGTCAGATATCTGGGCATGATTCTGGACAGAAGAATGACATGGAAACAACATATCATAGATAAATCGAAGCAACTGGAATCAAAACTTAAAAAATTCTACTGGCTCATTGGCCGACGTTGCAACTTATGCACGCAGACCAAAATTACGCTTTATAAGGCCATATTAAAACCTGTCTGGACCTACGGAATCCAACTATGAGGAACAGCAAGTAATTCCAACATAAAAATTCTTCAGCGCTTCCAATCGAAAACTCTAAGATCCTTAATAGATGCACCTTGGTATGTTACCAATGAAACAATACATCGAGACCTCAAGATACCCACAGTCAAAGAAGAAATATCAAAATTCAGCAATAGTTATAGCATAAGAATTAGCAACCACAAAAACTCTCCAGTTACTCAATTACTTGACACGTCGGATCAAATCCGCAGCTTAAAAAGACAATACCCTCTAGATTTAAGCACTAGATTCAATTAGAATCAAAGACACTTAATACTTTTAATCATGTTATAGTACCACGTCAGAAAAACTTACTTAAAATTCTCAGTGAGAGAATTGATTGTAATGTGCATGCAAATAAAATAAATAAAATAAATTCAAATTTATGCGAAGCGCGAAGCACACTGTAACTCTGAGATCGTCAAAATTTGTCGCTAGTCATGACAAAGAAATGTCGAGATAGAGAAACCGAAAAACATATGGCTACGTTAGAACTTGAAATTTTGTTTACAGATGTTAATATAATAGAACTCCATTTATTGGAACGAAATCTCAGTCAATGTTCGATCGACTGAACTTGCGCTGGTTCAATCCACTTATCTGAACGTAAGCTGCTATTATACGAACGAAAAATAATAGATGGCGAGAAAAATTGGTGAGATTCTCCTATTCTATGAACTCCAATTATATATATCGACTGCTCGTCCCTGGAAATTCAGATAAATACAGTTCCACTGTAGAGACTCGATAATACTTTATGTGATGTACATAGGTATACGTATGCGTATTAACATAAAGGTTTATATTTGCATTGAATTTTTTTCAATTTGTTGAAGCAATAATGCATTTCTCTCTTATTCTTTTTTATTTTGTAGAATCCTAAAATAGAATGTAACAGAGGTAGGTACTGTTCCAAGTTAACTCACGATTCTAAGATATCGGTCAATGTTCAAGTTATAAGCTTGCTATGTCGTACTGTATCAGCTCGATTTTTTCATTTCATACTCATTTACATTAAAGGTTAATTGTACATATATAACGTACAATAGGGATTTGAACACCAGACAGTAAGATATAATATGAATGTAACTGCGCGTTCGATCGAGTGTAGCTCGAGCTACATACATTTAACGAGGACTGAATAATTGTTATCTACAACAGAACAGTTCCGATAACTGAATGGTTTCGATAATAGGTTCACTAGCTGTCCCTTCCACCTGTTCTTATTAATTTCGATAATAGGAGCTGACGCTGAGAAAATTGAAATCGAGCACGTCTGTGTGTCTTGTCTGAATTGATTCAACTCGTATGCAATTCGTTTCAAATACAAACAAATAATAGTTTAGTTACCAATTTGTATATTTGAAACTCGACGTCAACTTATTCCTATGTGATAAAACTTCATTTATCTGAATCCATCGGCGATAAACTTTGGATAATAATAGAAGTTTGATAATTATCCCTGTTATCTATGGTTTTTCCCTCGTATAGTAAGACTTCGCATTCAAATAAGAACATTCGATCAATAAGAATTTATTTAATCGGCTATTAAATAACATTATGGTACGTGCATAGCAATGTGTCGTCCGTGCAAATAAATTAAAAATGAAATTCCGCGGGTTCAACATTTATCCGACTCTCCGTAACCCTACCGTTTTACCTGCGGGTTAACCCGAGCATCGAAGGTTAATTATACCGCCGCTAGGAGGAAAATATTTCATCGCCTGGGTGGAATCCTTGGTGAATAGACCCACCTACTCGGATCCTTCGGCACGACGACGAGAGACCGTTGCTTTGAGGCCCCGGTTCGCCGAAGGGCAACGTGATTCATGATCGCCGACGATGATTCACAGCTACGCCGTGACGTTTCCTCGTTCGACGCGCAGAAGCGTACTGGCTCGTGGGAGAAAATGTCGTTTGCGCCTCCTTTTCCTTCCTGTGCGTTCTCGCTGTATACCAACGGTGTTTCACCTCGATCGAAGATTATTCCTCAACGGCTTTGATCGCTGTTCTTAGCTAATCTCCGTGATTGATGTTTCGAGAGAAAGAGATATCACATCCTTTCTGCAAGAGTGATATACAACTCGGAAAAATGTAATGTGTTTTTTTGCGAGCAAATACTTTAGAGTTGCAGACCGTAAACTGAGAATAATAAAACCTACGCTTTATATTATTTTATGAAATTTATTAATTCTGCCATGTTTATCGGTTCATTTTTTTATTCATATTATGGAATTGTTATGCAATTATGAATTATGCAATCGTTAAAAATCTTGTTTAATTTATAGAAAAGTTTCTAATTCCAATTCTATGCTAAAATTGAAGAGTTTATGGCAACGAGAAAGTAGTGCTATATTTAAATTGTGGGTATTTATTGGAAAGAAGCTGTAGGTTTCATATTGAAAAGTACAGAAACTTATTACCACGAATTAATTGAAATTAATTGAAAAAGTGATTTGCTCTTATTTATTCAGTGCCATTTTCGACTGAAAGTACGATCTATTGCGAGTTCGTCACATTTTGAGAGGAGTTTTGAACTTATCCATTTGTTCTCACTAATATGTTTTTAATTAATCACGTTCATAGCAACGAGAAGGTAGTGCTATATTTAAATTGTGGGTATTTATTGTAAAAAAGCTGTAGGTTTCATATTGAAAAGTACAGAAGCTTATTACCACGAATTAATTGAAATTAATTGAAAAAATGATTTGCTCTTATTTATTCAGTGCCATTTTCGACTGAAAGGTACGATCTATTGCGAGTTCGTCACATTTTGAGAGGAGCTTTGAACTTATCCATTTGTTCTCACTAATATGTTTTTAATTAATCACGTTCCTAGCAACGAGAAGGTAGTAGTGCTGTATTTAAATTGTGGGTATTTATTGGAAAGAAGCTGTAGGTTTCATATTGAAAAGTACAGAAGCTTATTACCACGAATTAATTGAAATTAATTGAAAAAATGATTTGCTCTTGTCTATTCAGTGCCATTTTCGACTGAAAGGTACGATCTATTGCGAGTTCGTCACATTTTGAGAGGAGCTTTGAACTTATCTTCTATCTGTTCTCACTAATATGTTTTTAATTAATCACGTTTATAAAGCGAGTATCTAGTTTTCGCTTCACACGACTGTACCTCTGCCTTCCATCAACCACTTAAAGATTGTGTTGCAGTTGTGTTACGGCACTCGATATATGGACATGTGAGAGGACGTAACCGACGCGGCGTGTTTAAAGCATCGCGTGAAAGTATTTCAACCTCCTTTCTCCTCTTAAAGCTGCCCGTAATTCGCCGTAAAGATCGCTCGTCTTTCGCATACACAAAGGTGTTTTTTGTCCGAAAACACGGAGGTGTCGAACAAGACTTCCCCTGTCGTATAATGGCCGCGGCGTATTCCAAGGAACTTCCTGCCACGGTTATCGTTTCGATCTTCCACGAGTCGCGTGATCGTATTCACGGGCCTGTATCTCGAGCAAGTTGGCGTGCCTTTACGCTAACGCGTAATTTACTTCCTTCATAGAGGCAAGTTTCGCGGTAAAGCGCGAAAATTTGCCGGCCCTTCGGTCTCCATATTGTTTTCTTGCATTCCTCGTTACTCTTGTGTGAGCGTGGTTCTCAGCTCGTAAATCAAATCGGCGGAAAGTCGAGTCATTAATTACGACCGATAATCATTGATGGCTAAGTGCGAGATAGAGCAATACGTATATCTGAAAGTAACTAGGAGTTCTTCTTGTTGGTGAAGTTCGATTGAAGGAATCGTCGGGACGATCTTATGGTCCTTGTAATTGTAAAACTAGGTAAGTTCTCGATTTTTATATACAGGTCCATGAAAGTATCCGAAATCTCGCGGACAGCTCTTGTGACCGTATTATGTACGGTATACGAAACATCTTAACACATTGATCACATTTTTGATCACATTTTTGATCGGCACAGATCTACCGATGTACTGGCTATACTGATTATTTTTACATGCTTGGAATGTCAACGTTCAGTTGTTTCGCTAATCATTTGTCACAAGAATACGCGAGTCTTCATTACCCTGATAACGTAACAAAAACATTTGTCTCTGGTTGCTTTAAGTCATCGATTCAGTCGAAAAAAACATGAAAACGAGATATCTCGTGACTCGGCCAGAACGTTTGGCTTGCTAAAAACGAGATATCTCGTGACCCGTATGTAATGTGTTAACATTTCGGTAGTACTGTTATGAGACTCGACTATTATGATTAGATCGGTAAACGAAAACAAAAACACACGTACCTGCAAAAACACAGAAATGACAAAAAATCGTTGAAGCGTGGAGTTGATCAAGTTGGTTCTCGAAAGACATATATATATATATATATTATTGAGATATGTGTAATTTGAGATATGTGCTACGCTAGATTAGCCGCGTAGTAGTGACACACGTGTATGAGTATGAGTGTGTGGAAGTATGTGCGTGCACAGCGTCTCGTAAAACAGAAGAATGCATCTGTTCCATTGGTAGTGTGGTAAAGAAGATGGTGAAACAAAGAGGGCGCTGAGACGCGTGCTAATGTGCATCGACGAATATTTTGTAAATCACATATTGATTTATTTCGGCGATTAAGATCCACAATTCTCAACATATATATATAAGTCGAACTGTTCGATTAGAAATATGCAAAATTAGATAGTTCGATTAGAAGTATAAAACCGTATTTGGTACCTGTATAAAAATTGAAGATTTTAGGGAGGTTACGAGACGCAGCGTATAGCGATCGAAGTGGAAGAGATATATGGCTCGTTCGAGTTTGTTAGGCAATGTTAAGAACATCATCGATGCCTAATGGCGACAAGTGAAAGCAACGTTTGAAAATATAATGATCGTTAAGTAAGTCTTCTCGGTTCGCTCTAAAGATCTGTTTTCCTCTCGTCGTTCCTTCAACGTTCACGTTTGCAAGTCCTGGCGCGTTTCTTGAATGAATCGCTGCAATTTCACGATCCGTTCTTTTTTCGCAGATATCTATAATTTTACAGAGGAATCACAAATAACCACGATACCTTACGATTTCTCGACGATTCTTTACGTTATAGAAATTCTGGGCTAACGCCCAACCGACAATAACGACATAAACGTCGAGACCGAAATAGCGTTGGGCAAACTAGAAAAGGAAACGACATGTAGAAATACAAGAGCGGAGTGAGGCCTGTAATCATCTTGTTTATCGCTCGTGCATATTGAAAGAAAATTAACGACGGACGATAAAACTGATTTTATTTGTTTGATGTTTACCGTGTAATTATCTTAAGTATTTGAACATGGTAGGAAAAGAGTTTAGTAATTGAGTGATCAGGGGAGAAACGTTAGTACGTTTCTATTGATTTCTGATTTTAATGTCATTTTATGATCAAACAGAAGATTTTAATATAACATAATCGAAAAGAATAGATAGATCCTGAGATGTACATTATTCTTGAAGATAGCTGATAAATTGAATCGTGGAATACTGTTTCGTGGAAGACAAACATCTCGATGATAAAATTTAATATGTAATGTTTATATTATCGTCAAATTAAAACAATAATGTCATGACGGGGATGGAAAACACAAGTTTAGCTTGAAAACCAAGTACAAAAACAATTTTGGTAATATGAAATAAATTGACAACGTGGGAAATCTTAAAACTGCTTTTCTGTAAAAAGAAGAAATGCGACTTTTGGTGTTTTTCCTCTACAGTCCCCAATTTTTTCGCTACTCCATTGTCTAGTCTAGTCCGACGTGTCACACGCTTCCGTTTAATTTCCCCGCGATCGTATTCAGCGCGAATCTCCGCGTTCAAATAGAGGACTAACGATGCTCGACGATAGTGTATGACTTTAATATGTCGCGGAAGTACGACAAAGCGGCCAGTAGGGGCGCTGGTTCGCGTACAAATTGAAAACGCGAGGTATTAAGAGACGGACATTTTAATATGAATAGCCCGGCGCCCGCGTAATCGAAAAATTAATAACGCATCGCGAGTAGTCCTCCGCGGCGTACTTTATAGACGGGGAGAGAAAAGAGACATCGTGTAAACGTAACATACGGGAAAACATATACACGGTTCCCGTCTCTGTCCACGGTACGTTGTGTAATTTAATCAGCTGCACGTCTAATTTGGGAATTAATAATAACCCGTTACTAATATTTGAACTATAGCGGAGCGTGGACACAATGCGTTTCGTATACTCTTCGCGGTCGCGGCCCACCTCGAAACAAAGGTTAATGGCGACTTCATACAAAGTCCAACGATATGGCGTCGTCGCGATGCGAAAGCACGCGGTAATGAAATTACAGTAAATAACACACAGAGAGCAGTAGAGTAAAAAAGGGAGGGAGACATAGACGTATACAGTAAAGAAAGAGACATAGCAAGAAATAGTAGGAAGAGAAAGGAGAAAAGCACGCGGCCAATGCGCGCATGGGCCTGGTAATTTCGCTGGAAACTGGCGAGAGTCCCTGGCCGAGTATCGTTCGGAAGCCATTTTCGCGTTGCTTCGTTTCGTCGTCTCTTTGGCATCGCCTTTTGGTCCGCATTCCCTGCTCCTCCTCTCGCTCCCAGCGATCCTGCTGCCTCTCCTTACCCGCGCAAAGCCCCGACCTTTTTCCATCTTTCTCTCTCCTGGCTGTGAACGCGAGCCGAACTGCAGGTGTCTGTGCTGTGCGGACTTCTCTCGTTCCGTCTTCCTCGTTCTTACCGCTACGCCTGATTCTCGTCCTCCCTTTCGCGTTGTTTCTGAAGCGCGCGCGACCGAGCAAAAGGAGATAGAGAAAGAGGGTACCAGGCGGTAGTACAGCGGAGCGAACGAGAAAGAGAAGATCGTGTCTACGGTTACGAGAAGAAAGGGTGAAAGGAGAAGGGAGAGGTGCTTCGGGCAAAAACGTAGCGCGGAGATGGTGTCGTTGCTCGTGGACCGTGGCCGAAGAACGCCGAGTCGACGACGAGTCGACTCAACCCTCCGCTCGTTCCTCGTTTTCTCTGTTTCGTCGAGCAAAATGGAACAGGCTGTGCAGAATCCGCCGAATGTTATTTCGCCTCGCGTTTCACCACCTTACGACGACGTGGCAACGTATCGAAATACGAGAACTATCGGGAATTTCGGGCTTCACGGATGACGCTCTGCTATTCTAACTACGATGCTATAGCACTCTCCTTTACACTGGATTCGTGTAACTGCGTAAAGACTACGTAGAAAGCTGGAGAAAAGTTTTCACGATTTCAGTTGGCCATTTTCTTTCATTCGAACTTCCAACGTGAATCTTTTCTTCCAATCGCACCATCAATATCTTGAAAATCGACTAAAATTGACGCATCGTGTTTACGATATCGGGAAACTATATTTATCGAGTTTATATTTACATGCATGTATCGTGCGAAATGATAGGATAGACAGCTCTCTGACAATTTGAGAACTTGTAAGAACGACACTCGGTGAATAAGACACCGGAATCGTTGATATAGCTTCTCTCAATGATAGATTCACGAACAATGTCGAATTCCTTGAGATCGTGGCTAAAGAATGCAGGCTCGGCTCGTCGAGCGTCTCCTTCCCCTTCTCCTGCTTTCTTTCGTCAGCGTGTTATTGTCGACCATGGGGCTACCGACAACGAGTATACGTATGCCGAAAAACTTATTCAACCTCTTGTTCGTGGGCGTTTCCTTAAAGGAAACATTCCTTTGCCAGAATTATCTCCTATAAAATCGATTCTATGTACAGTGGCTGGTGAAAATATTTAAACACTTGCGGAAACCTTTTATGAATATATCTTGTGAGTTAATGCGAAATATTTTGGAATTTTATTAGCATTGCAATGAGAAACGGCTATTACGATTATGTTGGTAACTTTTGGAACAAAAATAAAAACGTATATATAGCATCGATAATCCATTATATTAATAAGCTGTAGGATCGTTTTTAACGTTGAGTATGTTCTTAAGGTGGCTATTCATGCTGTATATGTATCCATTTCCTTACTGAACATATTTTGTAATAACTATCTTGTAACTTGCATGTACATTTTCACATTTGTTTAAGCTTTATGAATATAATCATTAGACCGGGAATACTTATGCATCTGGAAATCTGCAATCATAGGAAATTTAAGATTTGAAAAATGCTCAGAATGTATATTATATGCAAAAATATGTAAAATTATCAGATTACAGTATTTGTTACATCTACTATCTAAAAATGTCTCTGTAAATTCAGTTTTTTAAATTCTATTTATAAAAATACAAATTTGCATCGCAGTGGCGCGTCATTATAGCGCTAATGAAATTCCAAACTATTTTATATTACACGATATATTTAAAATTCTCCTATGATAAATGTCTTCTCATATGTTCAGTTAATCACTCGTTAAAAACGTTACAAAAAAAGAGAAAGAGAAAGCCGACTGTCCAAATCAGGTATCGAAACGTAGTTATGATGATATATTTCAATACGTATTTCAGTCAGTCGTAGATGGTTTCCTGCGACTTTACAATCGGAAATGCTCAGGTAAACGCTCGTTGAACGGTGAATCGCTAAACGTCCACATTAAAATATAGAACAGGCGCAAAGGTCGGATGTAAGTATTTCAGTTCACGCTACAATTAGAACGCGTCTAAGTGTCTGGCAATTTTATACGTTCGTCATACTTGTACAATAGCGATGAGATCAAGTACTACGTTGCAAGTAGGTTCGAACATCGCCCAACTAGCACTTTGACTGCCATGCCGAAATCACATGTTTCGCTCAGGACGCCACGGGAGTATTTTTATTATTCAAAGCATGTAATGGCAAAATAATAATAAATCGATGATGTAAGACAACATTCTTCCATAATGGACCGGTTATTTTATTGGTGGTCACCACCGTGGCGCCTTGGTAACAGTCGATAGCGACATATTATAAAAGGCTTCGTTTATTTCAACAAACCATTCAGCAAGCAAGCGAAACGTCCAGAATATATCGTTGAAACGTGTAGAAGATATTAGCAAAGAGTATTTGCTCGTTCTACATATAACAGTAAGATGGAGAGACAAGCGTGACATTTTTATGCTTTCGACGAAACATTCGGCTGAAATGGTAGAGGTCCGCAAAAAAATTATGTTTGTGATAAACCAATGGTAGAGGTAGATTACAACAGAGGAAAATATGCTGTAGATTTATCGGATCAGATGATAGCATATTGTACACCACATAGAAGAACACTAAAGTGGTACATAAAATTAGCTTTAGAGTTATTGTTAAATGCGTCAATTTCAAACGCGATGATAATCTATAAACAAGCAACGAAGACAAAAATCAAGGTATCAGATTTTGGAATGGCACTCGCGATGCACCTTACACAGTGCCATTCACCAGAGCCGTCAAATATACTTATTCGACAAAGATCGCGACGCGAAATGCAGAAGAAAGAAGGGCAAGCGTACCTGGCACGAAAATTTTGCAGAGATTGCTATAAAAAAACGTTAAACAGTCAGGATCACAAATTGCTAAGAATCGGACCAAAAAGGTGACCACCTATTGTCCAGATTGTATCGATGAGCCCACATTTATGCTTAAAGTGTTTTAAACACAGTACACCGTTAGATGCAACATTTGTTTTCATTTTTTTTTTTTTTAATAAAAATGTTTAATTGTTCAATGGGGCACTTTTTATTTCAAAGTATTTTCATTTAATTTTTACAATTGTAAAAAGTTGTAAAAAGCGCTCCGGTCACAGGAGAAACCACGTGGCCGGTTATATATGACCAACGTGGCACTCAAAGTGCTAGATTCAGAAAAAGAGGCAGTATTGCATACTAATTTGTACAGAAAGAATAGAACACAGGTAGATCAGGTACCAGATTTTACGAGTACCTTACCAAAAATTATTTACCATCATTTTTCTTCACCATTTTCTGTATTCTATTTTCTAAACTAAAATTTATAAAGATACCGTTTATCGTTTACGATTCTGTTTAATTTTTCCGAAATCTGTAACAAGAATTCCATGAAATAGAATTTGTATAGACGTTCGTATTCTGCCTGCGAGTGGTGCTTATTCGAATCCTATGAATCGAATCTTTGATATTAGATTTGACTGGGATTTGTTAGTATGCGTCTACGTATTGAACTTGATGCCATCGTCATCGCACAACTTGCTTCTCCGCTATCTTTTCTTTTCCACATTCAACTTGTTAATTCCTTAACAAAGAGATTCGTTGAAACCCGTAAGACGTTGTAAATGAAGTTGTTATCGGTCGATTCGAAGGACGATACGAAGAGAGAAGCATTTTCTCGGGGGATTCGCGATTCACGGAATCGAAAAACGTATTAACATCGGCGTATCGTAATACGCTATTAATCACTCTTGGAGAAGAGTGGAAGCGGAACCGTGGCAGACGAGAGACACGATCCGTTAGTATGGTAACAGAGAGAGAAAGAAAGAAAGAAAGAAAGAGAGAGAGAGAGAGAGAAAGAAAGAAGCAGAGAGCAGACGTCGGGTAATTAGGCTGAGCCAAGGGAAAGAGATTGTGCAAATTATTAAGATATCGAGATAGTAATAGAGCGATATGTTTTATAATGGTCGCGTGGAGGACATGCGCGTTGTGAACGCAACGCAATTACTCGTCCCGCGGGGGACGTAATTCAATTCACGAAGGAAGCAGCGGGTTGTATTCACCGGGAGCTCACGTATATCCCCGGCTTCATTTCAATTTTCACCGATAGAAAACATTCCTCCTTCAATCTTTTGTATCTGGCATAAGCGTAATTAAATACGCCGCAAGCCGAACTGTAATTACACAATTATCCTATCGTAGAATTAGCGAAATCATAGACCGTTTCGGAGCACTTAGGATGGTGGAAACGCGATACTACCGTCCATTTTAGATAAAACCGAAAAGTCAGTGGCGAGCAAGGAAAATCAAAGAATTTTCTCATAAGCGAAGACCAGCGAAAAAGAACATGATAAGTACGCGTTCCTGGTGTGTTCTTTATATTCATGTCACTTTATGACGGACAGCGAGTAACTTAACATAAAATAATAAAAAGTGGAATAAACCTGTTAGATTCAGAGATGTAGAGCGGCTACAGAAAGTATTTGTATCTCTATTTTCTAACAAAGCGGCTTTTTTCTCTCATTTGTTTTCTTGTTCCCATAGTATCAAATTTGTGTAGTCGTATGAAAATATTCCTGAATGATATACAATTTAATATACATACTCGAACATCATTAACTACGATGTAACTACTGTAATAAATGCAATGACGCACATACTTTTTATAGTAACCGTAATTGTTAATAATTAACGAATCTGTATAGAAACCAAAGTACATATAATATTTTAATATCTGTAATATTTTACTGTCATGACAGACAATATTTTTAAAGATAGCGCAAGAATACATATTTATCCTTCAAAACTAAATAACAAGATATTTTTTGGTAACACGGGACAAATATAAAATGTCCTGAATTGTAAAGTTGCTTTTTTTTATCAAACATAGAAAATGCGGCTTATTATGTTCTTCGCCTATGATCTATGGTCTTCGAGTGGAATCGTCTTCGTAAACGCGAATCGACGAAAAATCGGTGTTTCGTTTTTATATCTCGAGAAATATGACACGAGAGAATTTTATATAGAAAAATAACATCGTCTTGAGGCGATTACATCGACTTATCAGGAAGAATGAAAAGAAAAAAATAAAAAATAAATTGGAGAGAAGGACGATGGAAAAGAGACGAAGTGATTCTACGAGAGAACGTCTCCGCTCGATAAAAGACACTCTGCGTCCTCGTCCATCCTCACCTACCTCTCTTCTGAAATAAAGGAGAGAAGAAGAAGAAGAAGAAGAAGAGACAAGGATGGATAGACCCGTTTGAAATAGTTCCAGCCACGAGTTCATAAATAATGAGCCTGTCGATGATTTTCGTCTTGGCAAATACTTCGGCCAGCTTATCAGAAATTTATTTTCCTAGCAGTTTCGAGTGTCCATTAGATTAATTTTAATATTTTAAAGATAGATATTGATCGTGAACGGAGATAGATAAATAAGTAGTAGCGTAGCGGCTTACGAAAGTATAATATTTGAATATGTATCATCACAGAAATCTTTTATGTATATACCGTGTGTATTATATTAAAGATTTTTAAATTTCATTAGCATCGTAATAAGACACGACTGTCATGGTTATGTTGATGAAATTTGAAACAAATTCGAAAAATCTCAACACTCACTACAAATATATTTAATAAAATATTAGTATACGACATAAACGGTCATCTTAAGCGTATAATACGCATTATAAATGGAAGCTACCGAATAGTTAGGCCTATTAACGTAATGAATAATTTAATAACAAAATTGATTCTTTTATGATCATAATAGATCCTAATATTGTAATTTTATACATCGATTATAATAGCGGGAAAATAGGCGGAAAATTTATCGATATAACAATGATAGCCAAGTGCCATTACAATAACGAATAACAGCCCTAATATATATTCATATTACATAAAATATTACAAATATATAATGATAATAAATAAAAAACCTATAAAAAGTTTTTACAAGTGTTGGAAGATTTTTAAATTTCATTAGCATCGTAATAAGACACGACTGTCATGGTTATGTTGATGAAATTTGAAACAAATTCGAAAAATCTCATAACACTCACTACAAATATATTTAATAAAATATTAGTATATGACATAAACGGTCATTTTAAGCGTATAATACGCATTATAAATNGGAAGCTACCGAATAGTTAGGCCTATTAACGTAATGAATAATTTAATAACAAAATTGATTCTTTTATGATCATAATAGATCCTAATATTGTAATTTTATACATCGATTATAATAGCGGGAAAATAGGCGGAAAATTTATCGATATAACAATGATAGCCAAGTGCCATTACAATAACGAATAACACCCCTAATATATTCATATTACATAAAATATTACAAATATATAATGATAATAAATAAAAAACCTATAAAAAGTTTTTACAAGCGTTGGAATATATTCATTAGCAACTGTAGCGCTATGTAACTCATGAGCAACTATATATTAACGATGCTTAAGTCGACTACTTATGATTCCTTTGCTGCATCTTTATGAAATTTTTAACATCGTTACGATAACGGTGCGCGGTGATTGATACGACAACCGTATTAATTAGAAGCGTTGCACTCGCACCTTTGCCATCGATTGGCAAAGGCGCGCGAGCATACAGATCCGTGACTGGAAAATCTTGGAAAAGTTCAATTAATTCCCCCGATCTAACCATCCGCGCAACTCATTTTGTCCGTATACGATCGCGTTACGGTTTAATCGATGACTACAATAACGATCGCTTGTTATACATACACCGGGGCCTGTTCAATCAGTCTCGAAACAGATAGGATCGCGTTCGGTACGGGCAAACGTCGCACGGCATTATTTCCGATCTCGTTACTATATAAAACACATTGTATACGCGGAATTCTTTATATTAGGTGTACATGCTTTATATATATGAATTCCAATCTTCTCACAGCAAGTTCGCATTAATTCCCGCATCGATAGAAGGCGATAACCCAAATCGCGAGCTTCTAGAAATTCACCGCCTCTCTCTCTCTCTCTCTCTCTCTCTCTCTCTTAACGAGACCATCCGAAGGCCACAGAGACTTCACAAATTGTCATTTAAAGACGTCGCTTCGTTCGCCGCGAAACACCGCGTAAATTTCCTTAAATTGTTCATTCAAAGACGCGAGAACCGTCTGAAAAACCAATGTGATCGGCAGCCACGTAAAGCGCGTGAAATTTTGTCGAGGTGTACTCGCTGTACACGCGTTCGGTAGGCAAGGCCTACCGATAGTATCGATAATTGTATAACGAAGCGGCAATCGAGGCGGTATGAGAGGCAGACACAGCCACGATTCCAGAGAGAAAGAGATAGAGCGAGAAAGAGAGAGCAGAGAGAAGAGAAAACGTGGTCGGACGACGATGGACGGAGCAATATATAACGGGTGGCCGGATCGTAGCTCCTCGCGTTTGCCGTCTCTTATTCGCGGTGGGTCATTCGGTTATTTATGGCCTCGTAGTTGCCAGCAGCGCGGGGTTTGAACGATGGCCGGCGAGGGGTTGCTACGTAGCAGCAGGCGAGCGCTGCGCTTTGATGCCGCGAAAGGGGGAAAAGGGTGGCGATTTCAGGGGGAGGTGGCAGCAGAGGCTGACTCTCTTTACGTGCGCCTGATTTTGTCTGTGTGTGTACGTGCGTGTACGTGTGGTGTGCGACGTGGTGTGCACGCGCAAGAGAGCGAGAAAGAGGGCACACGTTCGTTGGACGAACGAACGAAACGAACGAACTGAACGGTAGAGGGAGAGTTGGCCAAGCTTGTACAGCGTGTGTAGTGAAGTCTATAAAGGAGCACTTTATTGATCTCAGTTTGAACGCACGCTAGGATACCGATATAGTCCTCTGGCCGCGCTATAACGCCGCAACTCACTCTGAATAAGGGGAGTTCTTGAGATACAGGGTGTGTCTGATGGCCGGTGCGCGCTTTCTTCGCAAATGCCTGGATAATGGCGAGAGCCGGGCAAACCCGCTTGTCGTCAAACTGGCCTGCGTGACTGGCTCCCCCAACGAACCCTGGAAAAATTATGTGCCGTCGCGATCTCGCCTGGAACGCCGCGAACGTTGCTCCGCGGTCTCGATCACGCGCGCTCCACAAAGACTATCAGATCTCTCTCGGGTTCTACCGCGGCCCTGCTCTCTTTCGCACTCTCTCTTCGCGCCGGCAATCTGGTCGATAAGACCAGGCCGATAATTTTGCGCGTAGCTTTCGCGACCATATCGAAATTCAACTGTCGGATATAATACGAACTGTTCGTATCGCGGTCCATCTTTTGGCATTGGCTTGGTATTGTCGTTGCGTGTCGCAACGGAAGGATAAAGGATTGCATCTCTTTTCGATCGATAGTGAGCTGTGTCTACTGGAGTGTTCTAACTGGAGTACCATATGAGTGGTAGGTTTGGATTTAGAAAAACTCAGTTGCTAACTTTAAGGCTAATTGGTACGAAGTAGCGTTTTAACATGTTTCGCGCAATCGAATATGAAACTTTAATGTTCGGAGTTATATATGGAAATCATTACTTTATGGAATTTTATATCGTCATCGTTTAACATTCGAATTATTAATAAATATGTCAGATTAACTGCGTACTATTCGCAGATCTGTGACACATAGCCTTTTGGAATCCCCGGATTCCCTAAAATTTCCACGGTTATTTTCATTCCAGGGTTACTTTCGTTCCAGCCTTATCTGTCGTCATCTTATGGATGTTGCTATTTTTACAGATACTAGCGTGTTATTTTCATTCTGTTTCTATTTTTATTCCTCCTCTTTTGTTACGCAAAACTGTCCTCTATTGTAAAGAGTCGAATTCTCTCGGTGTCAGAGTTCCAGTAGAATTGTTCGAACGCGCACATTTTTCTAAGTCTCGATTTCATCACGGTAGAATGTATCCCAGGATGGTATTGCCCATGATCTAATAGATTATTTCCCATCGCTGTCCGCGAAAGCAGTTGCAACGGAATCGGAAGTCCAAGAAACGTGTATGTGTCTACAGAGATCAGATAGTCGCCAGGAACCATTCTCAAGAAAGTGATCACTGGTGACCGCTCGACAGACGTGGTACTCGCTACCATAGAGCAATTTTTCGGTCACTCCGACACCCGTAGAAATTAAAGAAATTAATTAGAGTGCCGTGAAGAATGTACGTTCACTTATCTTTCCGTAAATGTTGGAAAGCAGTGGAACAGTTCCTACTTGTCGACAATTATTCCACATTATCTTCGCAATCCAATTGATTATTTTTTAATTAAATAGGTAATTTGTATTAATTTCCATTCATTTTAATCCTGATTTTACGTATAATATTATCATTGAAAATACGTAATATTAAAGCAGTAATTAATATATTATTGCAGAAATTTCAGTAATTGACAATAAATAGCGTTTGGATCAATTGAAAGGCAATATTCACATAAAGTATCCTAAAGCCAGCCTTGACGCTTTATCGAAAAATTTACAACAGTATATATCTATGTAATTCTGAGAATCATTGTGTTAACAATAATAATTTTAATTAGGACCTATATTGCAACAGTTGTTGAACGAATCTATATCGCGAGCTTCTGAAACATTTCTCCAACCTGAATGTTCTCTGCGTGTTTTACGCGCGATTACTCCACTCTAGATGTGTTTTCGGATCAGTAGTCGTACAGAATCGAAATATCGGCGAGCAGTGACTCAAGATTAATAAGAGATTTTTGCTAGTGGCTGCGCAAACAACGCACGGTGGAATAGATGGGGTATAAATATGTATAAACTACACTGGATTTCATTATCCTTCCCAATGCTTTCATTGCTCGTAGCAAAAATTGATTGATTCGTGGAGATCGGTTTGAAAACTCGGTTACAATGGCGTCTATGAGCACTTTGATAGTGAAATCGCATGTTAAATCGATAAATAATTAATCCACGATCAAAAGTATGTCACGTTCACACGTCACTTTGCAACATAGTTCAGATTTTCCTCGCTGTTGATTGGACCCCGTTACAGACGAACCGTTTGTATAAATACGTGCTAGCATTTGCATCATTCGTGGTTACCCACAATGATCTCGTATACGGCGAACCGAGCTGTTGAGCCTTTCTTTTAACGTCAACGTTACATACATACATACATATATCGTCTCATTTATCCCCTTTTTATCTCACAATTTAGGTACAACTTAAAATGTGAGAAAATTGTTATTTAGAAAATGGTAGTTTAAAATGAATTTTATTACTATATATATATATATTTATTTATATTAAATATATTATTAAAATCTTTAATAATAATAATTAAATATAACATAAAATTAAAAAATAAATTTAAATAAATTATTAGAAATATATATATAGTAATAAAATTCATTTCAAACTATCATTTTCTAAATAATAAATTTAATAATAATAGAAAAATAATAAATTTTCTAAATATGTATATATATATATATATAGAATTGTATAATGTTATATAATTTGGAGATAAGTAGAATTTGAGCAATTTTCATCTGATTGCTGATAATTGGGCACTAGAAAAGGCACGCTGCGCGGCAGTATAGGCAATGGGAAAGATGTGTATATGTATGCAGCAAGATCGTAAAATCGATCAGAAGCTAAAACTTGTATATTTTAAGAATTGAAACAATTTGAGACGTTTTGATGAACGTATGTGTGGACTGTGAGCTTCTTTTTTCTTTCAAAAATATACATCTTAATCTTTAACAACTGCTGATTATTTTTCTGATATAATTTTTATTGACTAAGAAGCTACAAGATTTAATGAAAAAACTTCTGATTTCTTATCCTAAAGTACTATACCTATTCGAATGCTCACTCTTACAAATTTCAATTAATAAAACGAGGTGTACTAAACTAATTTGTTAAAACAATTTTGTATCTACAGTGACAGGAAAGTGTCAAGATTANCATCAGTTAAATTTGAAAACGATTCAATAATATAGACAGCAGTTGTGATACATTTATTAGAAACATTTATGAGAAGTGTCTCACAAGAGTATTGGAACGCTTACATTTACAAATTTCAATTAATAAAACGAGGTGTACTAAACTAATTTGTTAAAACAATTTGGTATCTACAGTGACAGGAAAGTGTCAAGATTACATCGGTAAAATTTGAAAACGATTCAATATTATAGACTGGAGTTATGATACATTTATTAGAAACATTTATGAGAAGTGTCTCACAAGAGTATTGCAACGCTCACATTTACAAATTTCAATTAATAAAACGAGGTGTACTAAACTAATTTGTTAAAACAATTTTGTATCCACAGTGACAGGAAAGTGTCAAGATTACATCAGTTAAATTTGAAAACCATTCAATATTATAGACTGGAGTTATGATACATTTATTAGAAACATTTATGAGAAGTGTCTCACAAGAGTATTGGAACGCTTACATTTACAAATTTCAATTAATAAAACGAGATGTACTAAACTAATTTGTTAAAACAATTTTGTATCCACAGTGACAGGAAAGTGTCAAGATTACATCAGCTAAATTTGAAAACGATTCAATAATATAGACAGCAGTTGTGATACATTTATTAGAAACATTTATGAGAAGTGTCTCACAAAAGTATTCGAGTGCTGTTGATAGTTTTCCATCTTCCCTTGCACCTAATGTGAACATCATTGCTAAATGAAAATATTGGTACGTTTACTCGATGTTAGGATACCGTTTTAGTAACTGCAACGTATATATGTAAAAGTGTGCCTACACAATTTTAGAACTATATACACTAACCTTAATTTGATTAAGCTTTAAGTAGGTTCGGACACATATTACTCTTGATATTCCTATGTCAGAAAATTGACTAGGGCTATGTCAGTGAGCGTCGCCACTTAAAGCTTCAATTTACGATCTTGCTATATCGGTCTCGCCAACTATACGTGGCAAAAGTCGAGCAGTTGAGGTCGATTCGTGAGACGTTGTCGGGTGCTCGAATTACGTTTGGTGTATTTCGTTTCTTGCGCGATTGCGTCCGAAAAATGCCAGCCGTTTCACTCGGTCACCGTGTTTCGTAAGCGCATATCGCGTGCGTGACAGGGCTAAAAAACGCTACTCTCGCGACAGCGATTCTTGACCATAGATTCGTATCTCAATATAAAACAAAAATACTTTGCACGTCTATAATGACTATAATGACCGTTCTAACGTAAACGATATTCTTCGATTTATATTCCGTCGCAACTATAGAAAATTGAATATACGATTCATGAAAGTGGAGGTAAAAGTCTGAAGGATGACATATTCGTGAAAGTTGAGATGAAACATTTTGTTTCGATATCACGGCTCGTCTGTCGCGGAAAACTCCATGGGCGTGTGGAATTTATCGGTGTTAATCCATACGATATCTGTTCGTCGATAACGCGTTTCCAATACCCCGGCATAAATATGAGAGAGCTCTAGATTCTTACGTGTCTGTTGCCGCTTTAGAATTTCCCTGTCCGTCATTGTCGATTTATTCGAATTCGAAGAGTGAACATTTCCCTGAATATACGAGTTTACCTTTTCCAATAAACCTGTGGCTCCTAATATTTTTCTAAGTCATCGCTCTTCTTTATAACAGACAAATAATCTGCGACACTCGTCATGTATAGAATACCTTTAACGAATTAAAGAAACTATGAAAAACAAGTATTTCAGGATATAATTCTAATTTGATCGTTTCTCGTTAGGCTCGGGTCTTATTAAACTCAGATATGAATGCCGTGCTGCTCAAGATTAATTTTCATTCGACGAATACTAATTCAATTATATCAAAGAAAATATCTAAAGAGTGAAAATAAAATTTGGCGTTACTACGTCTTTTATCATTGTAGATTATTCCTTGTTGGCATAATAAAGAAAGACGACTTAACTGCGCTAATTTCTAAAGTCTTATTGAAAATCTTATGTACCTGCAAAACGTATTGGCTCAGAATAATATAAATACGATCAAGATGCTTCTTTGTTTTGCCGGCTGTGAGTAGATATTGGATCGGCAACCAAGTGATTGCTGATTTTGTCATTACCACCTAATTACAAAATCCGCAATCACTTAGTTGCCAACCCAATATACGACCGCAAATGGTCAATACCTGATTAGCGTCTAATCTGTTGTGTAAATCGTTTAATGTCATTAACGCTTAATTAGTAAAAATCTATTAGTAAAAAATTAGTAAAAATTAGTAATTAGTATAAATCTGCAGAGTGGATATATAAGAAAAGAGTTTAGATAGATATAAGGGAGGAGGCAATAAGGCGATAACGCCGTAAGACTGAGAAAATGTAAAAAGCGAGATAGGCAAACGAGATGTAAAACGGGAAACTCGTCCAAAACCGAAAGGCACGGACTAAGTAAAAATAAATAAATAATAAAATAAATAGTAAAAATCTGCAACTAAAAATCATCGCGACGACCCAGCAGAAAACACTTGGCGACCCCTAAAGACACTGCGTCCCGCAGATTCGGAACTCGGGCAATGAACATTCGTTGGCATCGTGGAAAATGGGAATATTTTTTCGTTTCATCGCGTCAGTTTTCTTCGAAGCGATGGTGTCACGATGAATCTTAACGTACTTCCCGACCATCACGCTCTATGTTAATTTACGACAGATCTAGGTGGCATTTTGCAGCGGCGCGCGGCCACTGTGACATCGGCACCGTTGTATCGCGCCACACGAACCTTCATGGCACGATAATAAGCGCTGACTGTCGGCTCGTTTATATCGTGTCATGGTCAAAGCTTACGAGGGTCAAAGACACAACTCGTCAGACTCTGCGAATGCTACTGTGTGACGTTACGTGGAACAACACGTACACGGGCTAAGGAGGTAAAAGAGCCGTCATAGCTCGCAGAAATGACACGCCGACATGATTCCGCAGCCGTGTTACGTCAGATAAACGGAAATTTTCATCCGATACAGTCGTGGACAAACTTTGTCTTGTCAGCAACCATAATATCAAAGATTTTTCAGAGTATCATTCATTGGAAATAGTATTTATGTGAGGCACTGAGAACGGAAAGTGGATTCACCCTAATACAACAAATTGAAAACATAATTGGTTACCTAAAATAGATGTAACCGTGAAATTACCTAGTCAATTAGCGCTATAACTTCACATTCGGAGAAAACGTGGCATAGTCTACTTTTGCTCTTAATGTCTCAGTTTAAATTATTTGTTAATTATACGTTAACTTGTTAAAGAGATTTAACACTACAACTACCACTGGTTTTACAATTTTATTTTCAAATTCCTACTTCATGTTATATTTTCTTCCCGCAATGATGTAATGACTTTCGCAACGATAACTAAAGGAATAATATAATGAATTTTATTTTGTTTTTTAAGTATTCAAACTCAAAGTAATTTTGTATCAAAGCTACTTATACCAATAGCAGTCAAAATGACTGGTACTTGTCAATCTGTTTATCGAACCCCAATTAACCAGTTTCCTCGTTTTCTAAAACTTGCCACGCGTTTTTCAAATTTTTACCGCGTTTCCTCCGATATGACGATATCGGTTATCAGGAAAATTCCGGATCGATCGCTGGATCGCTAGATGCTAACGCTAGAAATACCACATCAGTCCAAATGACTGGTTCTACAATTTTGTAAATGTGTCGACCCTCGTTTAGGGATTCCAGATGGATTAATAATACCAAAATTGTACCACATAACATGGAATTGCTTCTGTAAGAAAGTAATGAGTCAATAAATATAAAAATATTCTATTATTATGTATTTTTAAAGACCAGTCATTTTCACTGGTTTTGGTAGAAATAGCTTCGTGTTAATTATCGATAGTTCTAGTGTTAATTCAATAACATAATCCAACTGTTCTTTTATACATACACTTTCTTTCATGTAAATTATAACGTAAGTGAATGCATATTTTAATATACGTAATATTATTCGTATAAACGAGATGCAAATAAACAAAGTTCTATTCTACAATAATATTGATTAGATGCATACTGGTGTTAATATTTTATATAAATGAATACCGATAGATACTTAATATTTTGTATAATAAATCAATAAATATAAAGATATTCTATTATTAGGTATTTTTTAAAGACCAGTGGTTTTCACTGGTTTTTGTAGAAATAGCTTCGTGTTAATTCTCGGTAGTTCTAGTGTTAAGAAATGCTCTAGAGGAGCTTCTCTAATGGATTACATCGTAAAAGGATATTGTTCGAAAAGATTCTCTAGCTTAAAACGTAGACTAACATCAACTCTTTCATTCTTCTAAAACAAATCCTGTTAGATCTTTCTTTCGATTTCTATTAATATTTGTAAACCTAATGAAAGTTGGTGTGACGCGATACAACGGTTTATGGTTATTCCGGTTTCTTTTCAAATTTATACGATAAATCAAGTGATGAGTCGGCAAAAAGTGGCGGTTTAAACGCGGCGCGGTTCGTTCTGCTGTAATTCACGGGCATTACGAACGGCAGCTTGCGCTCATTACGGATTAATAATTTATTTCGGGACCGTCTGTCTCATATTGGAAAGCAATTGTCGCGGGTAAAACAAAGCGCGAACCGCCACATTCTTTTTTGTCCGCTTATGCGTCGCAAACACATGCAATTATACCTACGACCGTGTTATTCCCGTGTATAATCCCGTGCTGTCCTGGCGAGCCTGTACCTCGCGAATTAAAACTATTCCTGAACGATGATTACGCGTAAATGGCTACTGCCTATGTTATACGATCAATACGCGATCTTTCTTTCTTTAAAAACCTACTTATTCGCAATAGCAATGTTATTTATGGTAAGAAAAGAAGGTAGGATGGGGTTGACACACGACTGTGTTAATGTTAGGTATTAACCCTTTGCAGTGGGAATTTTATTTCAATTTCGTTAGCAGCAGCTCCCGACGCTTTTAAGCGTTTTATTTGAACTTTACTTTAACTAAAAAATAAGACTATTTATTTAAATTGTCTTGATTCTTCTCTTAATTAATAATTAATTCTTGTCTTAAATCTTAATTGAAATTAAATTTATTTACTCAAATTAAGGAAGAAAGAAATTCACTGAAATACCAGTTTTATTCACACTATTCTTGTATTTTGTAATTTTTAAGTGTATGACATATCTTGAAACAATTTCCACAGTGCAATCCTGCTTTTCTTTCGCACGTTTCACAAAAAAAAAGATGGGACTCGACAAAGGAGCTTCTGAGATAAAAACTGATGTCGAGTCACACTCGACGTAGGAGTGCAAAGGGTTAATATGTTTGTTGCTGTCAGAAATTCAGAAAAGAGACAGATATTACGTGCCATAGATTCGTGTTCTCAACTGTGCGTATGCTCATCGCATATGTAATCATCATTGTTGATTATCGCCTGCATGATCGATCAAGATCTTCAGTTTTAAAATGAGGTTTCTAGTCCACGGTAGACTATTGTAGTCAAACGATTCAAGTTCAACGATCTGTTCTACCCGGACGCATACCGATGACCTGCACCGATTTTTTACACCGTTTCAAAATCGTATACAGCGGATTTTTGGAGAATGCAAACACGATGATCCGGATGGTCGCGTATTTCGTCCTCGTAATTAACAGCTGTCGTAAACGTGTGATAAAGGAGTGGTGCGGGGGTTAAAACTGTGGCAGGATGTGGTTAAACCTTTAAATTGGGGTTTCTTCGCAGGCAATCTTTTGATATATACAGACTCGGTGGCGAAACGGTAGACGCGACGCACGATAAAAATAAATTACGTGATATTTCTTTTCCGCTCTTCGTCCGCAGGGATGTAATATATCGCGACCGCCGGGGGTGGATTTCTCGGGTTACAAATTCTTTATCGCCGCGACATTGTTACACGTTTTATTTCCATGTCACTGGAGCAAATCAATGGGTGTTAACATTAAAAACCGACGATACATTGACGGTGCAGAGTTGATGGCTAAAGAGAGGACCGACACAAAAGAGGATCAAAGATCGCTCGTATTATGTAATATAAAATATAAAAATTAAAATCATCGTTGAATCATAATATAGAATATCTATTTCTTTTCGTCGACGTAGATACGCTTTGCTCGTCGGAGTAGATGTATCAACTCTGCCACAGTCTTCAAATTTTTATGTGACAAAGCAAAATGACTTTTAATGTTCAAGGAAAATTGTAACATAAAACTCGTCGATTAAATTCATCTATTAAAATTTTGTTTAGGAATAGAAAAACACGATTAGGTCGAAAATGATTCGCAGAATGCAACAGAGTTGATCGAAGTAGCATATAAATAGATACATATTCTTCTTATCGTTAGTATCATCTGAGTTGTTCAGTCCCACTCAGTAGCTACATTGATCAACTTCATAAATAGAAAAGTAGAAAACGATGATGATGTCAGCAACATCATTTTTCAAATCCTACCGTGGTGTAAATGCGAGTAAACTTGTCGAAATCAGTCATTCATTTTTTTTTTTTTTTTAAGAATCGAATACGAATGCTATTTCTGAATGAAGTAATTAAGAAGTCTACGAGAAATGTAAATGTTGATCAGTTTAACGTCTGAGAACCTCGATATGTAATCTACGATCTAATAAAAATCGTATTCACCTTAAACACGCGAAATGTCCAGACGATTTTTCAGGTAGCCTGTTACACGAACGTACGGGAACGATTTACGAAAAAGCGTAACAGCATTCGTAGCGTTGAAAGACTGGCACCTTTGCGTTAAAACCGTTTTCCACGGATTACAGGAAATTACATGTAAAGAGTTTGCCAGAATATATCCGCGAGAACGATCAAAGCTCCAGAAGCAATTACTTCCCACCTGTACGAAATTCGTCATGTTCGTGCGATTTTCCCCATCTGTTTGTCTGCTTTTTAATGGCTCCTCGATACGAGTTCGCGATTACTTTATTGCATGGCATTATCATATATTAATATGCCGCGCTAACGATCGGAAAACAAATCGATGGACGCGGGCGGCGATTATGCACTCATGAAAGTGATCTACGCGGTGTGTTTGTGCACGCGCGCAAAACCTGATTGCTCTAACTGAACAACAAGCGATTTGACCGATATTATACACGACGACTACGTGTCTGTGCGCACGTGTAGCGTAACTATGATTACACATGTACTACTCCAACTGCATTCATTCATAAGTTTCATATTCGTGACAGAAACGATATATCGTGTATAAATATGTATGTGTATGTACATATATCGTAACATATGTACTTAACATATGGTATTGTAACAATCGATTTGTTCCATAGACCATCAAGGTTTGTTCAACTTAGACTCAGCTTTTATTTTCTGTTCTTGCTAATTCTTTGTTTATCTGCACATTCATCTGGCTTTTCCGACTTCCCAAGCATCGATTCATCGATATTCGCGCAGTCATTATTATATGATTGATCTTTTCCTCTTTGCAATTTTCAAGGTGCAATCTGCGTAATTCTACGGAAATCAAGAAAAAAACGTCTTATCGCATCCCCTTCTGGCGGTCTCTTGCTTCCGTTTTCCGATGGTCGTCTTATCGCTACCGTTTATTTATGGAAATCGTTGCGACTATAGAGTCGAAGTTTTCGTTTCGTGATTTTACAGCTGTGTTTCTGTGTACTAATTAACTTGACCTAATCTAAATTATTAAACGTCCACTGATTCCTTTTTTTATTCGATATAATATGAATTTGCAGAGCTAGAGGGAAATGTGAATCCGATTGTTTGTAACGAATTAGACTATGGTTGCAGTTAGTGCGTCTTCTGATGAACGAAACATCCGAAGACTGAGATGCATATACTCGTAAGATTCATGTATTTGCATTATACATGGTATATTTGATTATTTTGACGTATTCGTCACATAATTCGTTATACAGGCTCCTACGAATACGATGGTATTTCGTTCTCCAGATGTTTCTTTCGTCGAGACACGCATACACCGTAATCATATCCCGCACGATGTTTCATCGTAGTGTATCGTTGGATAAAATAGTCACATACTTATGTATACTAATTGTGCTGTCTTATGAGCGAAATACACCTCCTATCCCCGTGTCGTCTCACAGTCTTGCTTACTTAAAATTCTCAATGGGAGAATTGATCGTAATGTGCATTCAAATAAAATAAAAAAAAAAATCTCACGGCCTTTCTTCCGGCCCGCACAGTACATGCGCTCATGTCTATCACAAACGTTAATTAACATCACCTCCGATGTTCGTATCGATATCCAGCTCGTAGCTCGACAGACCATTAGCTCTCGTATTTTACCATTACCTCCTTGCACGTCGCCTTTCTTCTAAACTCTATCTCGTACACCATCTTCGTTAGTCTAGTATCGTCGTTATCCTAGCGAGTCTTTCACGGAGCCCTGAGTCTCGGATACTCTGTTTCGCCAAGTCTCGTAACCGTCCATCATTTTCTCGTATTAATTATCGAGGCTCTTTTATCCGGCACATCGGAATTTTTGGTACTGCTTTCGTGGCAGCAGATACAGGGAAGAGGAGGTAAAGAGGAAGAAGAGGAGAGGGAGAACGCAGCAGAGGCTTTCAGGCTCGTTCTTCCGGTGCAACAACCCGGAATGCCTTCAGATCTCGTCCGCAAACGACGTCCGTCTTGTACGTGTCGGTACGTTACGGGCCATATCTCGTTCCCCTTAAGCCCCGTGCGCGTTCCATCCCCCGATATACCAATTCCACCCAGTGCTTTGCGATGGAACGTGAACTCGCTTCTGAGCCTTTCTCGTGTCTCATACACACCGGGACACACGGAACGAGCCAGCGGAGAATCGGTTAGAGGAGGACCCGCACAGCGATAGAGCGACCGAGTAAGCTGCGAGAGAGATGACAAACGAGCGGCTCGCGATGGATGGAAAGAGAAAGAGAGCGAGATGAAACGAGAGAAGAGACGAGGCCAGGGAAACGTCGAGCAGGAGGAACCGGGCCGTGGAACGTGCACGCGGGAAAGAGAGCTCCTACCCGACACACATCCACGGTTCTACACACACGGAGAGGAGAACGCAGAACGAGAACCGATGCGGCTGTCGCGAGGAAGAAGAGTCGACGGGGGCAGGGAAGGCGGCTGGTTGGAGTGTCAGGAACGAATCCAGAGGGGGATAGAGAGAAAGATAGAGAGATAGAGAGAGAGAGAGAGAGAGGGAGAGCACGAGCGAGCCCGGCGATGCGACGGACGGTGCGAACGTGGAAAAGAGAGAAGAGGAAGAGCTTAGAGAGAACGAGAGCACGCATTGTAAAGGAGAAAGACGGCAAAGAGAGAAGGACGAACGGAGCGAATCGAGAGAACGAGCATAAGTGAAAGAGGATCGAGAGATCGTATATATATGTGCAGCGCGGACGAAGAAGAGACAGAGATGAGGGCAGAGGCGAGCAAAAGCACGAGTGAGAAAGAAGAAGCGTAGCTACAGCTATACGGCTACAGAGAGGAACGAGGGACACGGCCAGATAGAACTCGAGCTTCGAAGAGTAGTAGCGCGTGCTCACAAACTCAGCCAGCGCCTCTCGCACAGCGTGTGTCTCCCCGACGTCCCCCTCCTCTCCTCCCTTGATCCGTCGGTGGTACGCTTCTCTCCAATGCTCTACTACGCGCGTTCGTCGTCGTCGTCGTAGTCGTCTCACTCATCTCTTGGCCCCGCGTCCGCCTAACCAACCTCATCCCACCTAGCCTTTACCATTTCCTCCTCCTCCTTCTCCTCTCTCTTTTCCCCGTTCCTGCCACGCTCTATCTCGGTCCGCTGCTACGCTTCTCTCCCGGTCCACCCACCCACCGACCCACGAAACCGCTCGTTCCCGCGCGTCGACTCACCCCACGTACACCAGAGGCTCACTCCCTATTACTCGGCTCTGCTGCACCGTTCTCTCTTTTTCTTGCCCTTCGCGTTTCTTTTTCTTCCTTTCCTCCGTCACCCTTTCTCTACCGGTTATGCTCCCTTCGTTTATGCGTTTTCTTTCTTCGCGTCACGCGAAGAAAGGTACGCATAAAGAGAGGTACAGGGGAGAAGTAATCTTTTTCCCGCGTTCTCTCGTGGCTCTTCTTCGTTCTTTCGATCTCTTCCCATCGCCTTCCATCTCTTCACCCTCTCGCGTCGTCCTCCTTCAACTCGCCACGACCTCTCTTCGTTCGTGTCACCGCTGTGTTCGGTCGTTGGTTCGCTCGTTCAACGGCTACAAGCAGCATAGGCGCCCAGAGCCGGCCGACGCGACCGACAGCCAGCTCTCCGCGATTATCTTTTGTCCGATCGTACATACGTGCGTGTGCACGTCGCTCCGCAGTATGCTTGTTGCGCGCGAGATGAAAGCGCGAGCAGAGAGACGCACGCAGTGGATACCGGATACACATGCTCGTTTTAGTTTCTCTCCTCCATGCGTCTGTCTTCCTCTTCGTCGTCGTGGTCGACGTGCTCGTTCGTACTTCTCGTTGCTCTCCATCGCCGCCGCCGTCGTCGTCGTCGTCGTCGTTGGCTCGTCGTTGGCTCGTCGGTCGTCCGTATGCATGTATCTGCGAGTGCCGCCGCCAGCGTAGCGCCACGCCGCGACGCGACGCGACGGCTAGAACGACGAGCTTTATATTATCGTCGCTCCCGGCGATGCCGCGCGTAGCACGGGAACCAGTAGCGGTAGCGGTCTGCTCTTCTTGCGGCGCAACAGAGAAAGATGGAGCTCTGGAACGATGGAAAAAGAGGTGCAATGGGAAACAGGCAACGAAAGAGAGAGAAAGAGAGAGGAGACGGAGAATGCGAAGGAAGGAGAACGCTGCGAGTCTGGAATTTTGCACAGCTCTGCGGGTCTCGATGGCCGGGAATATGGGTATTATCGGTGGGATGCTTTTTGAAACTGTAGCTCGTTTGGTCCTCTTTCTCCTCTCACTCCTCCTCTCCATCTCCACCTGCATATCCTCCCACCTCCTCCTCCACCATGGCGCTCGGCTCTTCTAGGAGCTTGTAATTATTTGCGCGCGTGTGTGTAGGCGCGTTACGCGGTCGCGTAGTTCGATACAAAAGTAACGCTGTCGGGCATGCGGCAAATCGGCGGTTCGTCGACTCGACATCGGTTTCGTATAACGTATCTACAATATAGGTAGAGTCGTATCTTGCTGTGTGTACGAATGTGTCGAGCACGGTGAACGGAATGTATGCCCGAACGAATCTTTATACCTGATAGCTTTTGGTTAAGTCGCGTGTGTACGTTCGCATTCGCCTGCACGCATGGACCATCCGTAATTACAGGGAATATCGCGTCGGCGTTTAAAGCGCGCTCTAAACCGAGACAACGCCAACCGAACGGTACTTTACGAAGACCTTAAAACCATGGGACATACCGGCAACTATAAATAAGGCGAGGCGCGCGAGTAACACACGCGTGCCTTCGTGCATGCCCATAGCATGGCATAGGATATAAGTACGCGCATAGAGCAGCCTAAAACCTAACCTAAACGCTAATTAAGAAGCTTTTTGGGAAACATAGGGTAAAGTAGGGATTTGGCTAACTTGTATTGGAAGTTTCAATTTTATTTGTTTTGATATCAACTACGTCTGTGAACACCATGATGAGTACATTTTTGTACATTTTCTGATTTGAACGTTACAATATTAGAATTACTTAAACGGAAATGGCGATTGATATTAGACTTTTGTTTTTCCAAGTACTAAAAAATATAGTTGTTTTTACTATATTTATATATAGAGCTTTTTAGAAACAATTGATTTTAGCTATTTTTAAAAGGCGTTAGTTGAACACAATGGCAAATGTCAAATGGAAGATGGGTTTTGAACATGCACAGGTCGAGAACACACTGACAAGTAGATTTAGCGAAGGGTAACGCGCGCGCGTCTAGTTTGGTTCTCCTCGCCTTTGCCAGCCCGTTTCGCTCGCTACTTTATGATTTACTATCGTGCCGTTATTCGGTGCACACTCAAGACACGTTTCTTTCTGTTTGATTCCGCAGGAGTTGCAGTGACGAAGGAAGTTCCTAAGAGGTCCCGGTACAATGTCGACAGCCTACAGGGTGAGTTACTTGAAATCGTTCAATTTTTTATATTTCGAAAGTGTTACAATTCAAAATAATTCAGTTCTGTGTTAGAAGAATATGAAAATCGTCGATAAGGGATATCAAATGAAAAATTACAAAAGCACTATTTCACCATTTTTCAGAATTTATAGCAATCGCAGTGTAGTTTATACTAGAATTTATTTCTTCTGTTAATATTGTTTATTTAGCAAATAACTTTTTCTGTAAGCTTCCAAATAGTTTTTCGTTTTCCCTGCAAAGCTTGTTTCAGTTTGTGTGAGTTCACTTTTGAGATACACGCGTGGTATATGTACCTATCGTGTATACGGTAAAATGGGTCAGACCACAGGAAAGTGTAATTTAAAATAAAACACGAAGCTCAATTTTCTAAATAAACACCGAGGTTCCAGAGATTAGACCGTAACCGTTATTATATTTTATTAAATCGAAAATTTTAACCCTCCAGCCGTGTATCGGTTCTTACTTACGAAAGCTTCGATATTTTCAACCGGTTTTTCAGTCTATTCTGGCGAACCTAAAATTTGGCTATCCTTGCGGTAATGACCGCCACGAGACGATCGGATTAAGTTTATCAGATGTTTCTCGATGGATACTTAGCACGTTAGCGGCGGTGAACTCGCGATAACGGTTTTCCATGCTTCGTTTGTTGCGTGTAAATCACCCGTTCCGTGGCCACGTATAATTTGTACGTTATGTGCTCGACACTCGGCAACCCTTTCTATGAATACCGCTTCATCGTTCGTGAACGCGTGTATATGCGTATAAACGTATGTATATATTTGTGTGTGTAAACTCCCGCGCGCGCATCAACTCCCCTCCTTTAGCTAGTGCAGCCTCGTTATCTGTGCGAGAAAGCTCGATTGATGTCGTTTCACGCACCGACGATCTTTTTGGATTTTGTATCAGTGCTAGCAAAGGGATGAGAGGCAGTCTAGGTCGAGATTAATGCGAGGATATTTTGCTGGCAATTAGCGAAAGTGGAAAGTTCCGTTTGCCGGTGCAACTACCATGACAGGATTTTCCAATTTCAGCATCGTCTTCTGCAAACGTTGGTTTCTTGATCGGAACCTGAAAAGCATTTTTCAAGATCGTTTCCCAGCAAGATTCGGAGTAAATGTATTTTTAACTTTATCCGTAGATATTTCTGTTAATTCTTTCGCTATGATACCTTCAAAGTGCTGTAAGGTGAAAGAGTTAAGAGTTACGATGCTAAATTCGATAAAATTGTTTCAATTTTACTTCAACCTCTATTGAAGCTCTTCAAATTTTAAGAAACTGTGTCGAAATAGAAATGAAAGAAGGATACCTCTTCTTATCGCGTTCTACTATATAATCCTATTATATACATGCGTGTAACATATTTGTATTAGAAATGTTCATAAAACTGTATCAGACGCTATTTATCAGAATTCATTTTGCCTTCTCGTATTTACGTAATAAGAGATTAAATATGCAAAACTCAGCGTTTCTTTTTTTTCTCGGAAATAAATAAATCGTTGAAAGAAAAAAGCAGAAAGACGATGAAACTGGAATATACTCGTTGCTGTGGCATTACGTTCCGTGGGCACGTCGAACTCCCGCGAGTCGTATAATTTGTCACCGGATGACGTCAACGGACAGTTGTGTTTCTTAGGCGGCACAAACGTACTTACGTGTGCATCGTGATTACTGCATATACGCTCATGCTACACCTTGCGCATGGAAATACAGGAATACGAGGTAGCGTGTTCGCGAACTCGCTGCAACCAGTCCACTCGCCTCGTTTCTCCAACGACTCCGGTTCCTCGTCGCTGATCGAACGTTCCACCTACGCCCTTTCACCTTCTTTCTATCTTTCTCTGTTACTAGACTAGAAGTCCGCATTGACGCTTCCTGTCTTTGTCTAAAGGTGTGTTCCTCTCCGATATTCGCAAATTACTCGGACGAATTTATCGTAACAACATCGTTGGGATCGATTGATGTGTGCAGATGAACGATGAATTAATTAGTAATTAGAAATAGAATTTGCTAGCTTTTTATGGTATCAGCGGGTTATAAATTGAAACTATCTATTAGAAAACGTAACAGTAATATTCTTGACTATTTGCTATATCATTATGTATTATATGTACCTACAATTACTGCTTAAACGTTACACTGCTTCTTGCATTAACTGGCAAGTTAGGTAAGAACGGTTTTTCTACTAATTTAGAAAATCTTGTTAATCAGACTCGCAACTCGAAACCTGTGCAAAAGAATCTGCAAATGGAGTACTTGTCAGGTAACGAAATAGTTCTACAAAGCTTGCCTATTAGGAATTGTTTACTATTGCGTATTAGTTTTTAAAAATCAATTTAATCTTTTCACGGTACCCTATTATACGTAATTATGACGATTATAAAGAAACACTGCATTTACGTTTATTCGTATCTAATTCTTCAATGGAATCTTGCCACAAGTATCTTTTGAATTAAAAGCACATAGATATTATACTATGTATGTTCTTTGTATCCTATTGATCAGAACGGTTTTTCTACTAATTTAGAGAACCTTCTTAATCAGACTCGCAACTGAAAACCTGTGCAAAAGAATCTGCGAATAGGGAACTTGTCAGGTAACGAAATAGTTTTACAAAGCTTGCCTATTAGGAATTGTTTACTATTACGTATTAGTTTTTAAAAATCAATTTAATCTTTTCACGATACTCTATTATACGTAACTATGACGATTACAAAGAAACACTGCATTTCCATTTATTCGTATCTAATTCTTCAATGGAATCTTGCCACAAGTATCTTTCGAATTAAAAGCACATAGATATTATACTATGTATGTTCTTTGTATCCTACTATCTTCTACTTTCTACTTTCAGTTCATTTCAATATTTCAATTGTAGAAAGTATTTCAATGTCCATACATAGATATTCTAGCTATAAACATTTTGCAAGCATCGTTGGTGAACACTAGTCGCGAACACGTTTGCTAGCGAGTACACGCGCCTTAACATTAAACGACGTCTGGGAGAACGCTTCGTTGCATATATTACGCGATCACGTTCGCTCGTGCCTTTTCACGTTCGTCATCCACAAGTTTCCTTTTTACCGTTTTATTCGAAAATAAGTGGCCAAAAGGGAGGAAAGGTTGGTTTTCTCTCCCTGGTGTTTCGCGTTCACTTTGCGTCCCTCTCGATGCCGCGACCGAATTTATGGCGGAGATAACTCGGGCTAAGTACGATCTTAAGCGACTGGAGGGGCGTAAAATATTTTATGGTTACAGTAAATTTTATCGGTTTATATCTCTGCTCTGTTAGCTTCGTATTAATATAAGGTGATCTTCGCCGTAGAAACCGATGCGACCAAGCGATATTTTAACGAACGAATCAGCTTCGTTTGCGCGATACCGACGCGATTAGTAAATCGGATACCTGGATCGTTTCATTAAAGCTGTCAATTGGCTTTAAATTTCTTCTGCTCTTTCTCTCTGCTCGTTCGATTTATCGGTCACATTTAGTCGGTTATTATACCTTCACGGTGGTTTATTTAATAAAAAGAGAATGAAAGAAACGGAGTAAAAGAACAAGGAGAGAGAAATAACTTGGCGTTTAATGAGAGTTCATCGCTCCTTTACACTTTCTCACGAAAATATTTAATAGCTACTGTAGAAAACTTTTATGCCCGTATTATATGTGTTGTATAAAACATTTTGGAATTTCATTAGCAAGATATTTATTGCAAAAGTATATTTAGCAACAAAAATTATACACCTATTTACGGCATGAACAGCCATGCTAAAGCACACAATAAGTGTCAAAATGATGAAAATTGACTCTTTGAACAGCTTTATGACCTCTGCGAAGCATACAACTCCATTAAATATTTTCTGGCTTTTACGTACATTTTCACATTTCTTCCAGATTTCACCAATGCGTTTACTGCAGTCGAGTCTCATTACGCAATCAATAAAATTTCAGGATCTTTCGTATAATAAATAATATATTCATAAAAGGTATCTACAATTGCTTGAATACTTCGGTGGCACTGTGCATATCGTACACCCTTTTTCTCTTCCTCCTTTTTCGTAGCTCTTGTTTCTACCACTTTTATTCCAGCCTCGCGATTCACTTCGTATCCGAATGCAAATCCCATTACTTTTTACCCTTTGTTTCTCCGCGAGCCGTGTCTCTTACACTGGCCGTGCAAGAGCAACGATTTTAAAATTCGCGCTTCGTGCGCGTCACCGTCCACCGAGACGCGACTCGAATCGGTAACTTGCTCGTCTTTTCGGATACGTTCGAGGATGAGAAGCCCCGAAAATCGTGACTCACGCGAGTATTTGTCCGCTCTGCGACCTCGAGCTCTAGTCGAAATTTTAAGTTAGTATGCTGCTATGCTCTCACGTAATTTCCAACATGTTCTCCAACTGTTCTCTGCGTGAACTCTAATCGAAATTTAAGGAATTTCTGCGTAGTATCCAACGTGTTGGCGAATTCTACTCAAACGTCAAATTCGGTCGTTCTTTGCTCTTTTATCCTATCGCTGTTCATTGTTTCTGTTTCTTAACAACGTTAAAAGACGCTGTCGTATTTGCATAAATTAGCATCGTTCACATACTCGCCGGGAAGAAATGAATTAACTAAAAGGATACAGATGAGAATGTTGATAAGATCATGTTGAGAGATAATTCATGATGTTTTCTCTTTTATATTAGTTTATTGAATTATACACGAACGTAATCGTAGAAATATGACGAAATAGATCAGTTCAATAAAATAATATAAAACAGAAATTGTTGTTTATCTATTATCGTTTTATGAAACGAAAGAAACCTTTCGGACAAGAACATATTTTTCTCCGAATTTTGAAAGCGAGAGTTGAGAATTGAGAGAGCGTTTAAGTAAAATGTTTGTGAATTTTATTAATTGGTCCTCTTATGTTGTCGTACTCTATTCGTCTGCATATTATTATTCTCATTATTTATCACTGTATCTATCTCACTAACGTAATTTCTTTAAATACAACGTACTATACGTACTGCATAAAAATTCCTACCATCGCTCGACTGCTTCATCGATCAGGCTAACTAACTATAGCTTCGTTAATTAAAGTTGTACAATTTATTATTATTTCTTACGTGTATTACAACTTCCTCAAAATTCAACGACTCGCTATATTCTTAGGATACGTAGCTCAATGTCACTTCAGCTACGTCCACCCAATGCGTGACTCTATAGCACGGAAAAGTTCTATAGCACGCGTACACGTGACGAAACAACAAAAACGAACACATGGACGCTCCTAGAGGAGTTAATCTGAGTGCGCCGGTGTCACCAAAGGGTTAATTGGGAAGGAGCAACGAGCCGCGAATACTACGCGAGGCTACCTTAAAAGCAAGCAACGACGTTGGACCCGTGGCGAGTCGCAGGTTGGAAGCTGCCAACGGACTAGCAAAAGATGAGAGAGATATATGTACAGATATACAGGGTGTATCAGAAAATTGGTGTCAAACTTTAGATCAGAACTGCTCTTAGGAACGAACAAAGAAATCTTAAAGCTGAGGATCATCCGTGTCTCGATACACGTGTGATAGATAGATAATATTTTTTTGTTTTTTTTTTTAAAAAAGTTCATTCCGAAGATTTCCAAGGATATGTACATGTCTTTGGTTGTTTGAAGCGTTTGAAATTTCTACAAAGTTGTTGTCAAAATTGGCTGCTGTACGAATCCTTGTTACACTCACCGTAAGTTAGAATCTAGCACAGTGAATCTTCATCTAGCAGAGTTACGCAAGAAATTTACAAACATCCGGACATAAACTGTCGAAGAATGGCATTCGAAGGAAGAATTGCTAACCATGTCACCGTGGAGAGAATCGTGCATGACCAATAGTTGTTTCCTTGTCGTATAACATTTGTAAATAGGCAATATATTTTAACAATTCCCAAGTATTAGATTGTTCGAAAAGTTTCTTTCGTTTTATAAGGAAATAATAGACGCACAATGTTTTTTGTGTTATATTAGTTTATTAAATTATTCACGAACGTAATAATGGAAATATAACGAAATGCATTATACCCAATTCAATAAAATAATATAAAACAAAAATTGTTGTTCATCTATTATCGTCTTATGAAACGAAAGAAACTTAGTTTAGTTAGAAATTAGTTCATTGAATTATGCACGAACATAATAATAGAGATATAACGAAATGCATCATACCTAATTCGATAAAATAATATAAAACAAAAATTGTTGTTCATCTATTATCGTCTTATGAAACGGAAGAAACTTAGTTTAGTTAGAAATTAGTTCATTGAATTATGCACGAACATAATAATAGATATATAACGAAATGTATCATACCTAATTCGATAAAATAATATAAAACAGGAATTGTTCATCAGTTATCATCTTATAAAACAAAAGAAACTTTTATATAAATATTAATAATATAACACAGAATGTTGTTCATCAGTTATCATCTTATAAAATCAAAGAAACTTTCCGGACATCCTAATATGCAGTTCAGTTCGATTTTAGAGTATTATCAATGGGTATATAGCATTTCTGTTAGAATAAATCACCGACGTTCATTATTGAATTATGATCGTAATGATTTAAGCGTGAGAAATTTATTTTCTTTATGAAGCGAAGCGTTTGTATTAGATTGTCCGAAAAGTTTCTTTCGTTTTATAAGGAAATAATAGACGTTTTTGTTTTATATTAGTTTATTGAATTATCCACGAACATAATAGTGGAAATATAACGAAATGCATCATACCTAATTCAATAAAATAATATAAAACAAAAATTATATTTTAATATATATTTTTTTTGCTCTTTGCGTATATCCTCGTGTCTGACATGTTATGAAGCGTGGACTATTGTTCTCAGTATCTTCGATCGTAGCGACTCTAGTTTATTTATGTTGCTGATTGCTGCTGTGCCCCATTGTGGTATTCCATATGTCCAAATTGGTTTTATTATCGTTTTGTAGATTTTTAGTTTATTTTCTATGCTGAGTTTAGAGTCTCGACTAGGTAGCCAGTACATCTGTCTTCTCTTTATCCGTATTTTGTTTATAATTTATTTAGTAAGTTGTGTGTCTAAGTGGAGTCCTAGGTATTTAACTTGCCTTGTTTGTGTTATGCGCGTGTCGTTCAATTGGATATTTAGTACTTTCCCTTTTCTCAGTGTAAATGTAATTTGGTTGCATTTACTGGTGTAACTCAATGTATATGATTGGATTTTGTCGCGCTAGCGTTTCGCGTCTGCTTCAGCGAATACACGTTGCATTATTTAAAGAAATATACAATTATTTATTATATCAAATTAACGATTCGCGGTTATACATTAGGTTGGTTATACATAAGGAAGTAATAGACGCACAATTATATTAGTTTATTAAATTATGCACGAACATAATAATAGAAATATAACGAAATAGATCGTACCTAATTCAATAAGATAATATAAAACAAAAATTCTTGTTCATCTTTTATCGTCTTATGAAACGAAATCGGACCACCTAATACGATATACAGCAATGCACACTCTCACGAGAACGTCTTATAAATCTCAAACCACTGATATTCGAATCCACGTTTATCAAAGGCTCCTTCTTTCTTCCGACGAATACCACTTGGAATTTTGCAGCAATTTTCTGAAACACCCTATATAGAGAGGAAATCAGAGAGAAAGGGAGGAGAAGACGAGACCGAGGGACAGGCGCGGCGAGGTACAACGAGAGAGAGCCGGTGGAATCGTTGCGGACGCATGAAACGGCGTTAGCTGCGCACGCCACCGTCTCCGCCGGAAATTATGCCAGCTCTCCGTTTCTACGTTCGGTGTAAACGAACCGAGGTAACGCCGGCCGGCCAGCGTCGACCATGCCAGTGCGGAACACGCCCCCAGGAACTGCGTTTCTCGTGGGCGACGGCCTGAAATATCGAGCGCCTTGCCCACGTACACACGCGAAAACGATGGAACCCGACCGACTGTCCGGAGAGAAAGAGAGAAACCGGCCTCTCTCCGGCGGTGGGTTGCCCGGGACGAAAACGAGAAGGAAGCAGGCAATCGGGACAGGTTCGACGCTGGATACGAACGATCGTTGCAGAGAAAGAGAGAAATATTATAGAAGAGGGTGGGTTCCAGCCAGCTTTCCACGGATAATTTTCCATCCTCCTGACCCTTCTTCGGTTAAGGAAAATCTCCACCGGAATACCGCGTTCCTGTTCGCTACGCACACCCACGCAACAGTTTAGGGCGAAGGAAACTACGTTTCCATGTTTCGATGAGTCGATGATGCTCGTGGCAATGTCGAGTTTCGCGAGATACGATAGGCGAGCTTTATCGTTCGTAGATACGACGAGTCGAATTGTTCTTGGAGATTCTTAGGTAAAGAGGATTAAGAGCTGTCTCTTTGTTGCGTCTACCATGAAGATGCAACAGACTGAGGATAGGGTGAGATTTTAATTTAGTAACATTAGAATCAACGTGATCGGTATTAATATCGATCTACTATAAAATTGAAAGAAGAACGATCGTGTTACGAATATGGGCTTTTTAAAACTTACCTTGCAAGTTTCTGTCATCTCTTCATGATGAATGAATTTATGGAAGCGAGACGTTTATTCCTCTAGAATTAAACGTTAGATCACAATTACTAAGGATGCGTGTCCTGATGAATAAAACATTTGGAGATGTAACGACCCTAGTAATAATCTATATACATGTTTGACCATTCCGACGTATCCCTCAGAACGTTAGTTCATTATAAAAGATTTATTACAACCGTTCTCTTAATCATGTACCTGAATAATGTAATTCAAACACTTAGAGAAGTAGAATCGGCCAATTTGCTTTCCCAAATACTGAAATACCCTCCAAAATAAAATAACACTTATGCATCCACATATTTTACTTTTAATTATCCAATAACCCAAAATGATGTAATTTTCTTTTAACAGTAAAACTATCGATAGTTAACACGAAGCTATTTCTATCAAAACCAGTGGATGAAAATGACTGGTCTTTAAAAAAATACCTAATAATAGAATATTTTTCTATTTATTGATTTCTTACTTTCTTACAGAAGCAATTCCATGTTATGTAGTGCATTTTTGGTATTATTTATCCACCTGAGACCATGATCGACCTAAACGAGGGTTGACACATTTATAAAATTATAGAACCAGTTATTTCGACTGCTGTGCTATTTCTAGCGTCAGCATCTAGCGATCTAGCGATCTAGCGATCGAATTTTCCTGATAAATGATGTCATCATATCGAACGATACGCGGTAAAAATTTGAAAAACGTATGGCAAGTTGTAGAAAACGAGGAAACTGGTTAATTGGGCTTCGATAAACAGATTGCAGCACCCTTTTACACCATGACAAGTATCAGTCATTTTCACTGGTATTGGTATAAGTAGCCTTGATACAAAATTATTTCAAGTTTGAGTATATAAAAACCAAAATAAAATTCATTATATTATTCTTTTAGTTATCGTTGCGGAAGTCTTTACATCATTGCGGAAAAAATATAACACGAAGTAGGAAGTTTAAAATAAAACCAGTCAATTTGTCTGGTGTGGTAGTTGCAGTGTTAATTAACCAGCTTCTATTGCCTCGTCAAACGATCGACAGATTAATCAGAATTACACGGCACATAATAGGCAAAGAGTTTAAGGAACCGTTGTAATAGTACGTTAGCTGAATGTTGTAAAATCCAAGGTGGTTATCGTTGTTATTATCGTTTACCTGGCTCGCTAAGAGATCCAAAATCAGTAAGATTTTTAAGCGTTGTGATCATGTACGCGCATGTTACATGGTCACGAAGTTGGTTCCGGGATCAAAAAAGTTTATGTTACGTGGGTGGACGGCTTAGAGAGAAAATTAGATGCTGGCAGAAAAGAGGGAAGAAAAACAACGGTGGGGAAGTTTCGAGGGATAATTTTCCGCCTTCGTAGCCTGTGGCGGAGCAGAGGAAACCCGGATACGAGTCGAGCTGCACGCAGCTTTTTATAGTTTCTTAGCGTGGAAACGCTGTCCCGAAGCAGGTTGCGGGTTGACGCATCTATTACGAAAGAAGTAATTTAATCGGCGTTCCGTGAAAAAAATTGAGAAACCTGTTATTAAAGCTTATCATTAAACTTTGACGCATCGTGTTTATTCGATCTTCTCAAGAATACGAAACTTTGAAAAGCTTTTGTTTGTTGCGAATAGTGTAGTCTATTATCGGTTATTAATCAGTAGAAGATAAAACGCGCAATATTGTATCATAATATAAATCGCAGTGTAAACTTTTCACACGAGTGTGTTAGTTTCTCATAGACAAATATGGTGTTTCTGTTGGCGCTGTTTTATAGCACCTCGGAGGATTTAAAAATATTTAAAAATTCTGGCTTAGGATTTTAAGTACGTTTGATTCATGGCAGAATTTTAACATAAGCGATACTATAAAGCGTATTCAGGGTGCAATGGGTGCAATTCTTTCACTTTATGAATTTAATTTCACTTTATGTAACGAGTATCAGATGTGTGTGTGTGTGTGTGTGTGTGTGTGTGTGTGTGTGTGTGTGTGTGTGTGTGTGTGTGTGTGTGTGTGTGTGTGTGTGTGTGTGTGTGAACAAAGCACATGTATTTCAAAGCTTTTTTAACGTATTGCTCAACACCGACACCACCTGGTCACATATGTGTATACATATGTATATTATACGAGTATATAAATATTTACAGATAAAATTACAATTAGAAACAATAATACGCTCGCACTTCGATTTCAATAAAAATCAACATTAACTTTGCCAAAAACACCTCTATGCGTTTAGTAATTGCGAAAAAAGAGAAAAAATATCGAAATTCGTCATTTTGACGAGTTTGGTAGTTCTAGCGTTAAATTTCAGCGCTATCAAACAGTCGAACCAAATGAAACATCGATTCCAGTGCGTGAACGTGTGTACTGTACGATAATTTCGTTGGGAATCATGCGATTGTTTACTTAGCGTTGCGCGGCGATTCTTTCTCGTTTATTTTCAAACGCATTCACGGCCCATCGATAAGCGAAAATTACAGTAACGCAGCAGGCCGAACGAGTTACGAGTGCTTTTTAATTGCACGCCTGCTCCCGATAAATCGGTTTTTATTTCGTTCGTTCCACGCCGAATACGAAACTGCTTGCTCTCCTCGCTGATTTTTGTCTCGGATCCACTGCGAGCTTGGGCGATATCGTTCGTGGCTAAGAGCATGGCTCGTGTTTTAAATAGTCGGCTTAAATTTTGATTTTCAACTTTTTAGCAAGCGGAATTACCGGCTAACTGGCGCGGAAAATTAAACCGCCGATTCACCTCTTATATTTCGAGCAAGTTTCACGCGTTAACATCCAGTTAGCTTGCAGCTCGCACGGTGTACATTTTTCCACTACTTTTTTTTCACGTTTCTAGTTACATCACCTACGATTTTTTTTTTTTTTTTTTTTTTACAACCGTTTCACTTGAACAGATACGGAATATTCTTTCCTGTTACTTTTGCCTTTGATAAATTTAGAAATGTCTAATGTGTCATCACCCAGTTTCAAGTTATCGATAGATTAATAAATTCGTTTGCATAATGGGTACAAGCTCGACAAGCAATAAACCGAACGACGTTTTACGCGTAAATTTTACAAATTACAAGTCACCTCATTATCTTATCTATCTTGCAATTTATCAACTCATTAATACGTTGCTCGTAACAATCGAGGGATCGTTATGACTATTTTGTTGCATCAACCAAGTATGTAAACAGAAATTAAAGGAATTATACGCACTAGATAGCTGACACGTTGTAATTATTTTACAAAATATAGAAACGCAAAGAAGGAATATAAAGATTAAAGCGACACGGATGACAATCCTCTGAATAATTCGCGTAACGGGAAAATAAGAATGTTAGGCGAACTTAAGCATCGAGAAATACCTAACAGGCGTATCATCGTTGATCCTAGAAGATTCGTGAATTTTTTCGCGAATCAGCGTCATTTCCGTGCAGTTTTATCAGCGATCAAGCGCCTTCTGTTCCTCCTCTGATGCTCTTCCGATGGAGCAGCTCTGCGGCGTGGAAAGAAGCAGCCTTTAAGCTGTAATTCGGCGGTGCAGAATGCAAAAGTCGAGTCACGACGGAGGAAGACGGTTGCGGAGGAAACGCGATAAAAGAAGGGGACTGACGATCGGTCGAAAAAGGAAGAGGAAAAAGGCGGTCTCGGTGGTGGTGTGCTTGTTTGCAACGAAGATCCTGAGAGCGCGCGAAAAGAGGGACGGAGACGGTGCGGAACCAAGAACGACAAAGATGGCGTAGAATCGCCAGGGAACTAGAAAGAGAGGACGAGAGACGGGACGAAGAGGAGACGATTCTTTTGAGCCCCGGCCAAGTTTTGTGGCCTGTTGGCCGGCTCGTGGAATCCAGTCGCAGGCGATTTCTCGTCTCTGCGCCTTTTAACCGTACTACGTGTCGCGTTCGTGTGTGCACGCGTGCAGGCATATGTCTGCTGCTACGGTGCAACCGAGAGGAAGCGTAGCGTGCGTGTATACAAGACGAAGAGCTCGTACCACGTTGTGTGTATTTGAAAGAGCGGGAGTGAGTAAGAGAGAGAAAGAGAAAGAGAAAGAGAAAGAGAGAGAGAAAGCGGACGAGAAGGAGACGAAGGAATGAGAGATCGGTGACAGAAAGAGAGGCAAAAGCGAGGAGAGCGACAGAGTAGCGAGGATGCAAGGTGCTGGGAGACGAAGAGAGACGACGGAGGAGGGAACGAGAAACCGTACACGTTTATTACACGCTGTCCCTTGGATCGCGCTACAGCCGCTGGCAAGACGTTCCATTAACGTCGCTCGGTACCTACGCAATTATTATACTTCCTTGTACAGCGCGTTTAATCGCGTGCGCCACGGTTTTCTTAATCCACTGGCCGATGCGAGTGGGTGCTTCGCAGCTACATCGATATTCTCGTTACAGTTGCGCTAGTGATCGTCATCGTCGTCGTCGTCGTCGTCGTCGTCTTTCTTGCGAGCCTTTTAATGGAAAGAAACGAAGAAAATGTTGAAGATAACGTTTCAGTGATTAGTCGACGACGAGCCACGGTGGTTAGCTGTTGTGTGTTCGTTCGACTCTCTTTCTCTTCCTCTGTGTTTCTCTCTTTAGAGTTTGATGATGTGTAACATGCAGAGTGTCGTTCCACGAGTACCGTCGCGACGCGTGTACAACGACTGATACGATCCAGGTTGCAGAAGCCGCGCGTGTGCACGCACGCTCCTCCTCGCCAGTTCCTCTTGGTACGTATTATTACAGACGTGGTGTACGCGATCGCGATACGCTGTTCTACGAGGCAAGTTGCTTCCAGCCAACTGCATTTCCCTGTGCCGATTTTACGCAGGCTTCGCTTCGGTATGGCAGAGGCTGGATGACGCTGCAACTGAGAAACGCGTAATGTGTATTCTTTCGTTAATTGATCGGCTATGCTGTTTGCACGGCGGATGACGCTTTCATATCAAACTCAGTCGCTGTAAGCGTAGTTTCTTAACCCATTTGCATCATGGCTCTACTTCGCAGGGCTGGTTCCTATGACCGCGCGCGGTCGATCGTAGGTGCAGTAAACGACATCCGAATTCTTCATGGAGCTTATCGAAAATTTTATGTTCGAAACGATTGGTAAACGATTGGTTTATGTCACTTCGCAAACGTCGCATCTTACATTCTTTATAACAGAGGGAAAAAGTAACAATTGTTTATTTTAAAAAGAAATTATTTGGATTAAAATGGAAATAAAAAAAAAACAGTCGCAGCGCGCGGATTAATCGGCGTTAGGATGCAAATGGGTTAAGAAAGTGGATATCTCGCGATGAGTCGAGCATAAAGTATAATTCGATGAGGCAAAGATTCGCGGCTGAAATAGACTACGTCGGCAATTACAATCTCAAATTCAAATCGGGTTTCAGTTGTATTTTAGATTCCACTAATAAAACACATTCAGCGTTTGTCTATAAGTTTTGGACACTTGCCGCAATTTGGTTGAAAGGTCGATATTTTTGTCACATTTTTAAAGTTACGAGCGAAAAACGTCTCTATAGATACAATTACTCTGTTAAAAAATTTAAAGGAGGATTATACCTGCGAATTCCATGAATTTGATATCGATACTTTATAAAATCTATGTATTAGGTCGTCCGAAAAGTTTCTTTCGTTTTATAAGGAAATAATGGGTGCACATTTTCCGTTTTATTATTTTATCGATCCATTTTGCTCTCTCAAAATAAGGAACGTAACGTTCGACAGATTAGGTTTCATGTTTCTATAAAGATGCGTCGTTGTAAAAGACGTATCTGTAAAAGAAAGACACTTTTCGGACAATCTAATAACTAGGGTTTAAAAAAAAAGAAGAATTCGATAACGTAAATTGATGGGAAAAAATCGCGAATAAAACGCTTCATTGACACAATATCAGCCTCTAGCGGGTTATGTTTTATATATTTGCAATAATTTAGGAGCGTTAAAAAATTAATAAAAGCCATCGCAAAATTTGTGCATGGCAGTGTACAGATGCACACGGTACGCACACGGACATATGTAACTGCAATGTCTTACTTAATTAGAAGTCCGTGGCGTGTAAACGAGACAAAGCCGCGAGTCAACGCATATTTTTGGAGCCGTGGTACGATTCGATCGTGACAGAACGTGGCGCGTCGCGATATGCGAAGCCGCAGAGAGAGAGAGAGAGAGAGAGAGAGAGAGGGAGAGAGAGGGAGAGAGAGAAGGCTGGGGTTTACATTTTTAGCGTAGCTTGGCAAAGATCGACCCCGAGGAAGATTCATGCCGGCACGCCGTCGAAAACAACTTTTAATACGGCTTCGATCGGCGGAGTGCAATTCGAATTTAAATTGGCGCAGTCGAGTAGCGCGCGCCTAGCGCCGCTGCTCGTTACGAAACTTCGTTACTGCCGAGTATTTTCAACCCCGAAGATCTCGATGGCTCCGGGGCGAATCCATTAAAGGTAAAAGCTTCTCGTTTACATCTGCCGTTGCTCGCGTTCAGACTTTCTCTTTCTTTCCTTTCCTTTCCTTCGCCAGTCGTCGTCGTGTCTTCTTTTATCTCTGTTTCACGCACCATGTTACGATTCCTTCCAAACGTCAGCTGGTTAGCGCGACGCTCCTTCCACGTTATTATCCGGTCAACCGATGTCACATCTCGATTTTCCGTTTTTTCCAGGATCGCCGTTTTCAACGAGATAAAGTCTTACTTTTTGAGTTTTAAGTTGGGACGCGCAGAATCCGTACACTAAATTCGCGATAAAATTGAAATCAGGCAGAGTCTGTGACTCTAAACCAGACGAAGATTAAGAATACAGACTTCATCTTCGAGAACATCAAGTTTGACAACTTGTCGAGGATATGTAGAGTTACCTAATCGAAACTGGAGAGGAGTGTAGACGTTCACCATGCGAATGTGTGTGTGAATTTATCATACATGCCTACTCTTTATTTGATTGGCTTATCGATTGGTTTACGCCTTCTTTAATTTTCATTTACTAGCTCAGACACGTCTAAGTTTTTATTGTGATCGTTAGCTGATTGTCCGAAAGACAGCCATCCTTGTACGAGGATATCGAGTTGTAAAGACAACGCTGAAAAGTCATAAAATAAAAGGAAATACCGATCATGCTGTTAGAAGTATAACCGTTTTAGAAATTCCTCATTTTTCAAACTTATCGGATTAAATAACTCGTTCCTTGAAACGTTCAGCGTATATCTCAATAACGAAATTAAGATATTCGCGGAATGTGTAGTTGATCGATCCAGCTTCTGAGAAAATCGACTTTTATCGAGTCATTTAACATTATCTCCTAATCGATAAAATTGGAATATGCATAAGCGTTACGCTGTATAAGGTGTGAAAAACATTCGAACTAACTTGAACAACATTGCGTATATCTGCGTTCCCAAGATTTTAGCTGTGTCGACTGCATTATGTTCTTTTCCTTGAAAACGCGGAGCGACCAAGAGGCTGAAAACCTGCGCTGGTACGTTGAATAACGCACGCTGGCTGGAAATTCATTCAGGAAATCGGTGGACGTATCTCGTAACAATGGGCCGCGAGTGTACGAGGGCGAGAAATCGGCGATCGCGGCGTCGCGGCAGAAAAAAGAAAACAGGCGGAAAGAATGGCCGACAATGCGGAAATGCAAGATGGGGAGTCGAAGCTTAAGTGCAGCTGCAGTTTAGCCGTGGAACGAGCTCCATACCCGCTCTCGTAATCGCGCCAGGACCGTACTTACGGACAGTATGGACAGATTCGAGAGAACGCCGACCGTGTCTCTACACGGTGACCTTTTCGCGGTGCACCGTAGAAACCGCATCGATGACGCACTAGGTCGAACGACAACCTGACCGTTGACGTGTACTCGTCGTATTCATAGCGAACAACGTGTAGACCGGGTATTTTCAACATTTTCCATTTCATGGCACACGTGAACCAAAATTACTAACCCTTAACGCTCCCTCTTTTAACACATTGTTGTTAACTGGTGTTTTCATGGTCTAAACTCGCCATGTGCTTTTTTTCCCCATCAGTGTCGTTTTCTCAGCGCGCTGTTGGAGACGATACAGTGCAATTGTTGGTCAGCCTACTTCAAGCTGCGTCTCTCGCTTATAAGACCCGTCAAGTTGCCTTCTTTGTCGTAAACAAAATTTCAACGATGACGAAACGTACCAGTGAAGAATCTTTCAATGAATTACACGCCGATGTTTTATCCGATTGTCCGAGTGATTGCGAATCAAATCGTGGTGATTTGGAAAATGATACTTTATCAGAAGATAGCGAATCTGATATTGAGCCAGCAAAATATCATTAAACCTACGTGCGTATTACGATACAATAAGCGCGTGAAAGGGGTAGATCGTGCAGGTCAGTTTTTGGCGAACGGCAGTATTTTGCGAAAAACTTTAAAATGGTCGAAAAAATTAGCATCTTTTCCGATAAACTGCGCCTTGTTCAATGCATATAAAATGTACCGTAGCTATCTGTCAAAAAATAAAACAAGATACAAAAAATGTCTACTGGAAGTAGCTAGAGAATGGATAACTTTGGATTCCAAGGAATGCAGCATCGCACCTGACGCTTCTCGAATTTTGAAAACAGCTTCTTAGAATGATGCACCCTTCAGGCTTTCCGGACAACCGAGAGACCACGTCTTTGAAAAAATAGTCGCTGGCAGAAAAGCGAATCCGACTAGAGCGTGTAGAGTATGCTCGTGAAAAGGAAAACGCAGCGAAACGAGATATATTTGCAAAAGTTGTTGTGTACCATTACAGGTACGTGATTTTTACACTGTTTATCATAGGAAAAAGAAATATTCAAAGTTGAATAATAAATAAAATTTATTAAAATTTATTTATATTGTTTTACTTGCACATGCAATTACGAAATAATAGCCAGTGACATGAGATAAATTCTCAGCAAATTTGCCGGTTAACAATGTGTTAATTGTGAATATCGACCGGCAACTCCAACTTATTCTCGTCATACTTCGACTTGCAAGTTTTTAAATGTCACATTTTAAATGCTACAATGACGTGTAAATAATAATATTAAAGTTATTCGAAACGGTCTTTATTCATCTCAGAAGTAATATAATTTTGATTACAGTATTTATATTAATTATAATTGAGAAATGCGTGGAATTTTGTAAAACATTCGTTCGGATGCAAACTGAGTTTGCGTTCACAGGTCTCACAGTACTCACCGACGAGTATTATTTTTTATTTGTAAACAATTACCGATAACGACAACGAAAAATACATTTGGAGAGCTAATTTTCTACGGTGCATGGAATGATTCGTTTTATGAATGTTGTTCAAGACAGAGCATTCATGGAAGACGGTCATAGTTGTTTTTATTTGATAATCTACGAGGTAAAGTGATCGATATCCGTGAATAAATAGTTAGGTATTATAAGTTTCAATAATTCTTTTGTCCTTTCACCGGTTGAAAATTGTGGATGTTGAGAGAGCAGCTGATAGGAGAAACGACTTTAATGCCAAGACTTGTAAAACTAATACAAAAATCACAATACACGTGGTTGCTGTCTGCTATAATACGTTTCACACACTTTGCTCGGCCACCTTCTTCTCCCATGCTTCTCATTTGCACCTACAGATGTACCTTTCATTCTTAATTACCACAATTTCTCGTTCATACATTCACTTTCGAGTCACATTTGCGATAAAAGCAACCGAACAGGTCTAAAACATAGATGTCTAAAGTGCAGGTAGCGACTCACTGGATTACATTTTCATTGGAAGGGTTTTACTCGTCGAGAATCGTCGGATGAACAATTCGAATTCAGCTAAAGATTGCACGAGGATTGCTATTTCTGTCTAGTTTCTCACAGTTCACAGAGTTATGATATCAAATATCTGGGATCTCGCGTATCAAATTGATTTTGAATTACTTGTCAATCGATCCTCCACAGCACTTACGCTTCGTGTAATCTTCTAACTCAAAAAATTATCGACAAATTTTCGAAAGTAGCTTTTGGCTCGCAAAAGTTTCGCAATTCTAGCCGAAAATTTGTTTTTCCATCGCCTAGAACAAGACAAACCTCGCTTTTTGATGTTCTCTTCACGAAATAATTCTCCATTTTAGCAACAGATCGTGCGATTAGTGTCTAATCGGTGGAATCGATCGGTTTAGTTTCTGAATTGCCGATTGGTCGTTGAAATTTGTGTGGCTTGAAGCGACAGGAATTAAAGAGGTACAGTTTGTAGAAGCACAGGAAATCAGGTTTTGAAATAGAGAATTCCAAGTAGCATATTACTAAAATAGCTTTTAAGTAATAATTTAATCGCAAAGTAAGTAAAGTAATCAAAAGTAAGCTTTAATTTAATTTAAGTAATAAAATTTATTACTTCAATAGCATAGTAATTCAACACACAACAATTGTGTGTAATTTTAGATCCACAATCTATTGGACTGGCAACTAAACATCAAAGCAGAAAGTTAAAGATAGCAGATATCGTAAAACTTGTGTATATAAAATTTATAAAAAATATCCTTTGCAAATATCCCACCAAACAGTGTAACGAACAAGCTGTAGCTCGCTAAAAAGTAGAATAAAATCCCTAAAAATCGATGGTAGACTCGGTATCGTTTCACGCATCGAAACTCGGCTCTCGCCTAGATAATAGCTGGCAATAGTATCGCGTGTAACGTTGATCACGGTGATGCAACAACAACGGCGTAACGGCCATCGTTTCGACTATGGTAAAGAACCTTTAACGACGATTGCGAAACACGTCTGGCAAGCGAAGTAATCGCGATGTATCGTGGTCGAACGCTGCTCTAAACGATTCTTTAAACGACGCATGATTTGTCGTCGAAAGAAATAGAGTTTCCGCGAATCGCACCTGAGATTTACGGGCTAATCCAAAACGCTAGGCTTCTTTCACACGGCACTACGAGTAATCGCGACACGCGTATAGTGCACATCGATTATTTATTATCGTTTGTGGAAGCGTACAGACGACAATTATTATGATATACAGCAACGTACTACTGATTTTCAGTATCAGATTGATTAACAGCCGGCGATTTTCTTTTCATCTATGCGGCTTCCTTTCAATCCATACAAACTATAGAAACAAATGCTAGTATTCCTACGTGTTAGAATTTCACCGATAATATGCACACGCAAACGCAATATCTTTACGTAAGTGCGTAAGTACAAAAGCCTCTCTCTCGGTGACCTCCGCTTTTACTGCGCTGTTTGTCGGTTTCTGAGAGCCGAAAAAACACAAGAACCGCGTCAGTTCGATGATCACTGTCAACCGATTCATCCACGCTCCAAAACAGTTTTACAGTTTTAAACAGTTTCACAAATAATTACATGTACAGTTTCATTTCGCACTTGGCTCTCTTTTTGTCATCCAAACACTAATTACGAACTGACTTCCATTTTAATAAACATTTCGTATTCTTTATATATTGCGTTGGCAATTAATTGATTGCGGATTTTGTCAATACCATCTAATGACAGATAGATAGAATAAAGAAATCCAACAACATAGTTTGGCGGTTGTAGCATCGCTCAGTTTAGTCGATTCTCTGTCGATTTCTCAGCTATGAAACAAACTATCCACATTTAGCTATCCTTTTAATCGGGTACTGTATCGCATGAGCACCTAGCTATGTCATTATCGGCTTCGTTTTCGTGGGTTAGGGGCGTGTAACGAATCTTCATTTGGAGTAGCCATTGTTGTTATACAATATAGACGATGGTTAATGGTGCAAATATGATTATTACAGAATTTGACAAGTAACCGTGGCGATTAGATACTCGAGATGCTAATGACAGTGATTTTAGGTTCAATAACGAATCCACGGTCAACGGGGTAGCGAATGCGTTTTCTTCCAAAGTCCAAGTCGAACCGAACTTACTGGTCCACAATTCAAGCGTAACTCAACTTACTTGTCCAGGGTACAAGCAGAACTCGACTAACTTTCCCAGTCCAAGTGGAACTGCACTTACATACTCTTCTCTGTACCTCTCTGTACCCCTCGGGTCAACTATATTTTTAAGGAGAGCTATACAACTACTCCATACCTCTGTTAGGTAAAAACGTCGATCCCCTGACCGTGGCTACGTTTAGCGACCAGTTGTGTCACTTCGAGCCCAAGGCCACCGTCATAAATCTCGGGCAAACACAATCGGATTAAATCAAAAACAACTACTTCTAAGTTTTATTATTTAAGTACAGCTACAATAAAAAGTCTAGACTAAAGTATCGGGGATCTTCCAAAACATTCCAAAAGAAAGGCCCCGATGTCCTTAGATCTCCGACAGATATAAATAAATGTAACGACTCAGAGAAGTCAGTGAATTACCAATCGTCTACCAAAGAGTTAGTTATCATTTTGTCTATCGAAGAGTCAGTTATCACTTTGGCTACTCAAGACATAAATTACCATTTGTTAACCGAAGAGTCTGTCAGTCAATTGTCAATATTGGAATCAAGTAAGATTCAAATAAATTATTATATATATATTATCCTCTCCCGTGCCAGTATTCCTACACATAGCAGGTTAGCCGAAAGTGGAACCGATTGCCTGTTGCCTTAACGTCAATTAACGCTACCGAACGTGACAACTGAACAAAAAGTGACAGTATAAAATTTTCGTATACATATGTCGGATTAGCGTTAGACTTAGGAGCCTGTAACGTATCTTCATTAGGACGAGTCATCGTTGTTGTTCAATAGAGATTATATTTACAGGCACAAGTGTCGATTTTACAAAGTTTGGAGATTAACCTTGGTATTTAGTCACTCGAGATGTTAAATACAATGTTCTTAGGTCTTTGTTCGATAGAATATATTTTGAGACACAAAGTGACGTTAGCCGTGTCGCTCGGTATCCTTCTGACTGACAAGACGATGCGTGTAAACTCTGCAAGGTGATCGCAAGAATTAAAGACCGATACGATCACTTTTGTCAGTTGCATATTGACCGGGGATATCAACAAAATTCCAGGCGTAGAGCCGACATCGCTGCTGCCCGGGACTTGTTTGTTAATACAACGTGTGTCCCTCGATCTTGGTACTTCTTCTGTTAGGTAAAAACGTTCATCCCGTGACCGTGGCCACGTTCGGCGACCAGTTGTGTCACCTGGAGCCCAACCGACACAAATCTCTGGCAAACATAATCAGCAACTACTTCTAAGTTTTATTATTTAAGTACAGCTATGACAAATAGTAAAAAGTTTAGACCAAAGTATTGAGGACCTTCCCAAATTCCAAAAGAAAGGCCCGACATATATATATATATATATATATATATATATATATATTGCAATACACGTATTGTCATGTGAAAGAGGCCGTACGCGTCGCCATCGCGTTGCTCGTAGTTTCCGTGGCGCTGACGATGGCGCGTTGGCGAACAGAAGGAAACTTGCGCCACATACGGGAAAGCTCCGTTTCTTGGTGGCGTGCCTGCTTGCCCGTCTACCATGTAATCTTTCGAATATCTGCATTTTGCACTGTTAGGAAAGTTACAACGGTAATCGCATAGCCGCAGTCTTGCCCGCTCGCATGCACACGGTATTTACAGGCAACTCTTGCACAAGTAAAACGCCGCTCGCCTCTCTCTCTCTCTCTCTTTCTCCTTCTTTCAATCGGCCTCTACTTTTCGCGCGACAGTTTCCCAATTTCGATAAACAAATTGTCTATTTTTTTTCACTTTTGATCGCACGTAAAAAGGACAGGATATTGTAAATAGGTTTGAAACGAGAATAGAAAGTTTTTGGTGTCTTTCGAGGTGCGTTGGAATAAATAGAGACAATATTTTTAAGCAGGTTTGACCTTGGACCACACGGCCTTCAACCGTGTACGTCCGCTTTCTCATATTTTGCCGATTGCATAATTTTGAATGTCGTTTACGCAACTCTATTATTATTCCATATGTAAATACGCACAATTAGAGGTATTTTATATTAGTTAAATAAGATCGCTGGATTTTGTCACTAGATTCTGTCGATTCGTCGAAATTATTTTAAAATAGTTTCTTTATCGATCGGTTCGAAAAGTGGAATATTTTTTACGTCCGTGCATAGTGAAATTGAAAATTTCATGAAAAATAAATTTGATCGATTTTATCTCTGAAAAACTTAATTATGTATATATGTTCGTGAATTGTTGAGTATACGAAAACATTTAGTTAAATATACGAATTACAAATGTTTTGTGCGACAGTATTCGACACACATTGAAATAAGAAAGGACACATCGACGTACAGACTTCACTTCCGTTATCTCTTCTCTATTAATAATCGGATTAATCTTATCTGGTGATTCCATAGACATCGATTAATGCTCCGTGGAACCAACAGACGCGATCAGTACAGGATCGCCGCGAAGAAACAAAGGAGAATCTACCGTCTTTGTGCCTATCTAACTGTCAATCGGAAACCTGTGCCACTTGTAATAATACGCTTAGGTGAGCCTTTGAAAACGATCTCCTACTTTCCAATATCTGATAACTTTCTCGTTCTGAACTTGTTACCATTAATTTCAAAACACGTTGTACGTATTGTCAAGACGATGTTCGTCAAGTACATATTGCAAATAGATTTGCAATGCGACTGAAGAGATTCAAATGTCTCGTGAAAACTTCGAAGAAGAGTAGGATAGAGAGATACTTTTAAGTAGAATCGAATCTTATACCGTTTAGCGCCATTTACGCGTTGAGAAACAGTGTTAAACCTCGATGAAATAAATTCTAAACTTTTATGACCATTTTGTATTTCAAGTATCGTCAGAAGTTTTGTTTGGTTGCGAAACACATAGGTTACGATACCTGTGATTTGCTCTTCGTAGCGTTACGTCCTTAAAAGATCTTGCCTATTCGCATTTCTTATAAAAATCTTGGCAAAAGTTTATAATTGACAATTTCGTTCGATCAGAAATGGCGAAAACACATCCACAAAATATATACAGAACTAATTCCATAATTCAAAATCATCTTGTACGATACGAGTGCTTGATAAATACAGGAAATGAAACACAATCTCCTATAAGCGATAACCGAATCTCATAAACCAAATTTTTGAAATTGAAATTCATCATCGTGAACTCGTACAATACATATTGAGCTTGATTTTACCCATTATTACACGCGATTTTATTATCGAATCGCGACATTTCTGTGTCGAGTTTCTAAAGATCGGTTGGCGGACGTTAAACGATCGACTGTCGTGGATTAATCGGTGAACTCGTCGATGGAGGAACGCGGAGGACCGCGGCATTTGTATGCAAATCCGGTGTTTCCATTATCGTTCGCTGTCAACGATTAGAGAGAGGCGTGCAATGCAACGGCGAGAAAGTGACTCGAAGCGTGCTATGGAAACGCTCCAGTCATCGAGAGAACGCGCGTTTTTACCCGTCGCGTCGTCGCCGACCTCATGGTCGTCGTTATGCCACCGCCATAGATTTAGATTCCATACAATAAGAGTTCTTTTGATTTACCCTTAGACCTTTTCCAACTTCTATTTCAGCGTTTGAAATCAGCGATAGACTTTCCACTCTAACTTCCCTTCCAATTTAATTTTATCTCATTTATGATTTATTCTTTATTTTTACTCCTTGCTATCTAATTTTATAACAACATTCGTATCTTTTGTATATACAATGGCTACAAAAGGTATTGGCACGTATCTTTATTTTCCGACCAAGCGTTTCTTATCAGCTTCTACATCTCATTTTTATAGCATTGGATCGTGGCAGTCTTATGAAAGTATCGCTAAATGAAATTCAATATACTCGGAGCTAGTCAATTAGTATGTAAACGCTCTAATATCTTTCGTGTCAAAAATAAAAATACTTTTGCGCTCGTCGTACAGTACCGTCCGCAGCTTCACACTTTTGTTCCCTCATATTTCTGTCAATTCGCTTGTCCGAAACATGTTCATTTCACTCTTGATTGATTTTACGATCTCGGCATATCCGGATTATATTACAAAGGAAGAAACGTCTGGAGTCAAAATGTCTCGAATCTCGAGCTCATTATTTCCTCCAGTATGTCTCAAATTACCCTTTCGGTTCTCCGACATGTAAACTTTACCACCTGACCGAGTTTATGACCTCGTCACGTATATCTTTTTCACCGAAGCTGCTTCAAAGCACATGTTCGTGATAAGTCTACATATGTACTTGCAAATTGTTTACAGAATGTTGGATGGTCACGACTTTGCTTTCATTCCACGATCAGTATACAAAATTATTGTCAGATAACGTATTTACCACGTTTTAAAAACGTCCACTTTATACTGTGCAATCTTAGACTACAAATTAGTTTATTTACGATTTATTGAATGGGTTGAACAGATGTGGATTAAACAGGAAACGATGGTTGTTTAACGTGAACTAATCGCAATAACGCATTATAATTAAGGCAACTAGATAATTAATTTCTGTCGAAGCGGTTAAAACTTCTAGAAAACTCTACATCTGGTTTTTAGTTTTCTCAAGCACCGAAGCCATCGACAGCGTATAGACAATAGACAGACGACGTTTTTTTTTATTTTATTTGCGAGTATTTTACGATCAATTCTCATTGAGAATTTTTAGTAAATTTTCTGGCGTGGTACTATGACACGATTAAAAAATATAAAGTGTGTTTGATTCTAATTGAATCTGGCGCTTAATTCTAAAGGATATTGTCTTTTTAACCTGCGGATCTGATCCCACGTGTCAAGTAGTTGAGTAACTAGGGGATTTCTATGGTTGTTAACTCTTATGGTGTATCTATTACTACAAGACAGGCGACGATGGCTTCGCGGTTTTAGTTATAGGGTAACACTGCTAGCGTGCTGATCTGGACCAGCTCGAATTATATTCCTACTTGTATTTACACTTCTGTACTAAAATATATTTTCTACTTTACAATTTATCCACGCGTTCCTCTGTTTATCGAATAACCTCAACAATTTGCAACTCTTGTCACCGCGGATTCAACTCTCTCTCAACAACGCAATTCGCACTCTCTGGCTTCTCGACTCATACTGCTATTAATTCGTTTATGTCCCTTAACAAACACTTGTCTTTTATCTTAGCCCCACCACGCACGTGCTCAGCAACCGCTTGTTTATAATTCGACGACACCCCCCAGGCCCCCCGTCTACGATACTGCAATATTCAATTTATATTTCAGCGTCTTATGGTCTAATCTGCGTATCTTCAAAATATCCATACAAGACTGACTTGTACGTATAAGATTTACAAATGTACTGAGATGTAGAGAACGATAATTATTACTAATTTATTATGTTACAATTATGTATATGTCGCATTAGCGCTAGACTTAGGGGCGTGTAACGTATCGTCATTAGGACAAACCATCGTTGTTGTTCAATAGAGATTATATTTACAGGTACAAATGTCGATTTTACAAAGTTTGGCGATTAACCGTGGTGTTTACTCACTCGAGATGTTAAAGACAATGTTCTTAGGTTCGATAACGAATCCGCGGTCAACGGGGAAAACTCTTTGTTCGATAAAATATATTTTGAGACACAAAGTGACGTTAGCCGTGTCGCCCGGTATCGTTCTGACTGACAAGACGATGTGTAAAACTCTGCAAGGTGATCGCAAGAATTAAGGACCGATATGATCACTTTTGTCAGTTGCATATTGACCGGGGATATGAACAAAATTCCAGGCGTTGAGCCGACATCGCTGCTGCCCGGGACTTGTTTGTTAATACAACGTGTGTCCCTCGATATTGGTACTTCTGTTAGGTAAAAACGTTCATCCCGTGACCGTGGCCACGTTCGGCGACCAGTTGTGTCACCTGGAGCCCAACCGACACAAATCTCGGGCAAACATAATCAGCAACTACTTCTAAGTTCTATTATTTAAGTACAGCTATGACAAATAGTAAATAGTTTAGATCAAAGTATTGAGGATCTTCCCAAATTCCAAAAGAAAGGCCCGATGTCCCTTCATCTCCGACATGTATATTATGTTATGTACTTTTTTCCATAGAACAAGATAAATAATTATTTTTACAACAGTTGGAAATATAGCATATAAACGTCCTGATTTTTGAAATAGGATGTCTGAAAAATATCTTTGATATTGTCTCCAAGGTACCATCGATTGTTTCTCTATGTCTACAAAGTCGTGGAATATTTCTGTGCCTGTGAAAGTATAGTTGCCGAACTGTTTGCAAATCGTTTGCGAATTCCAGTGTGGATGCGGCATTACATTAGAGCAACGTGCCACGAACGAACGTTACGCTAAAAATCTCTGGTCGGTACGGTCACGTTACTTGTGCATTCAGAGCTGTCGTTTTTCCTGCTGCCTAACGTCGTTTTCCCGGCGCTCGTTTCGCAAGAATGTATCCGTGTAACTCGCTGCTGCTTTTCTTCACGCCTCGACATTATTCCAGCTAATCGCAATACCCGCGATAACGAGCAATGCGGCCTGTTGACGTCACTCTCGTTCGCTGACATCAGCTGTGCGCTTGTGAACAGGTACGTGACGTACTGTCAGTCGATTGAGTCGCGTAACGATTGAGAATATATGTGGCATAACTCTGGTTCCTCATTTTTTTACTAACCACATAATTTTCAGCGTCATCTAATAGATAAGGCAATTATTCGTTATGCGTAATTCTCTAAACTTAAACTTTGAATAAGACAGGAAAATTGTTAGCAGTAGAAAACTAAGGAGAAAGCTTCTATCAGTTCGTCAAATCCTCGTTTTATGGTAATTTCTTAATTGTTTAATTTGCTTTCTACAGTATCGCTCTATTGCACGGTATAGATCGGTTGGCAACTAAGTGATTGCGCATTTTGTCATTAGATGGTATTGAGAAAATCCGCAATCGCTTAGTTGCCAACCCAATAGTATTCTCGCAGCCGGTATGATTCTTCGCGAAAAAATTCCTGTTATTATCCACCTAATCCCCGTAGCTATTTGAAATATACCGAGCACTGGTAAATTGCTAATTGGACGATCTATTCGCCGGTGAATTGCCATTCCTTGTTAGTCGTTGTTGCGCTCCTTTCTCTGTGTCTGGCGATCACGATTCTCGTTCGAAAGTCCTCGTAAGATCGAGATCCTCGATCACGATCGATCCGTCGACCCTGAACTAGAGCAATTAACGACTCGAAACATGATTCGACTTGTAAGGGACATTTTATGGGACAAACTAATTAAATAAATTAATTGAAATATCATTGATCATCGAAATGAATTGTTTTTATTTTTCTATGCGTTTAATGTCGCATTAATTATAAGATTATTAACGACACTCTGGCAGACTTTCTGCATAAAAATGAACGATTCACGGATGTTCTTGATTTTTGAACTATCTTCAAGGAGTTTTAATTGGCGTTTCTCACGAATTCCGCTATAACTCGAGATGTTGCAAACAAATAATTCGTTGTTGAATAATAATAAGTCGCACGTTTCGAATGTCCTATTCTAATATCGTGAAATTCTTGATTCTTTTTGCAACATTCTCATCTTGCGACCTTCTATCTGATTAAGAGAAATTAACGCCGCGGGTACACACGTTTCAAAATTATGGTGAAACCGAATCGACTAACAGGGCTCGTAAAACGTTGAAGAATTTTAATAACCATTCGTTCGAAAAATAAACATTCGTCTTTACGATCAGCTACAGCCATCGAAGTACATACACGAGCAAAACGAGAGTCAACTCGTTCGCGTGAAAATGAAAATTCACCTGGTCCATTTCGATCATGATCCTTCGTCCATTTTTCGAGCGATCGCAATCGCCACTGAAAGTTACGTTATTTTTCCACTTCGTTCTTTTATTATTCTCATTTTAGCGAATTGTCAGCTTGTTGTCTTCTCATTTTGTACCACTTTCGTATCGCTTTTCGAAAAACTTATTTCCTATGACTTGGGATAGCTTTCACCAGATACTAAACATTCTTTGTACTATCACAGTGCACTTGAAATATTATTTTCAATTAATAGAATAAACCAAAGTATGGTTACGACTTAATAAAGATTGCAACAAATTAAGATGTTTTTTTTCTTTGCTATAATCTCTTTTTGTATTTATAATTTACGTTAATTCAATCTCGACATTCTGAAGCCCTTGTCGTACTTGTCTTTTCTCTTAAAAACTTTTCAATTAATAGAATAAACCAAAGTATGGTTTTGGTGTTACGACTTAATAAAAATTGCAACAAATTAAGATGTTTTTTTTTCTTTGCTACAATCTCTTTTTGTATTTACAATTTACGTTAATTCAATCTCGACATTCTGAACCTCTTCTTCATACTTGCCCTTTTTCTTAAAAACTTTTCAATTAATAGAATAAACCAAAGTATGGTTACGACTTAATAAAGATTGCAACAAATTAAGATGTTTTTTTTCTTTGCTATAATCTCTTTTTGTATTTATAATTTACGTTAATTCAATCTCGACATTCTGAAAGCCTTGTTATATTTGTCTTTTCTCTTAAAACCTTTTCAATTAATAGAATAAACCAAAGTATGATTACGACTTAATAAAGATTGTAACAAATTAAGATGTTTTTTTTCTTTGCTATAATCTCTTTTTGTATTTACAATTTACGTTAATTCAATCTCGACATTCTGAAGGTCTTTTCGTACTTGTCTTTTCTCTTAAAACCTTTTCAATTAATAGAATAAACCAAAGTATGGTTACGACTTAATAAAGATTGCAACAAATTAAGATGTTTTTTTTTCTTTGCTACAATCTCTTTTTGTATTTATAATTTACGTTAATTCAATGTCGACATTCTGAAAGCCTTGTTATATTTGTCTTTTCTCTCAAAAACTTTTCAATTAATAGAATAAACCAAAGTATCGTTTTACTGTTAGGACTTAATAAAGATTGCAACAAATCAAAATGTTTTTTCTTTGCTACAATCTCTTTTTGTATTTACAATTTACGTTAATTCAATCTCGACATTCTGAAGCTCTTTTCGTACTTGTCTTTTCTCTTAAAAACTTTTCAATTAATAGAATAAACCAAAGTATGGTTTTGGTGTTACGACTTAATAAAAATTGCAACAAATTAAGGTGTTTTTTTTTATTTCCTACAATCTCTTTTTGTATTTATAATTTACGTTAATTCAATCTCGACATTCTGAAGCCCTTTTCGTAATTGTCTTTTCTCTTAAAAACTTCATACAAACATGGATTTATTTTTACAAGGGTTACTTCCGAGGAGTTAAGCATGTTTACAAGCTCGATAGTTACTACGGCTTCGTCCTAACGATTTACTATGCTTGCGCCTCAATGAAATATTCGACGTTGCTTGTATCATACCTCGTTGCTACCTATTAATTAATACGTATTAAGCTTCTTCGTTTAGCCTCTACGCTAATAAGATGTCGAACAACTTCTTTTCTTCTTTCTCGATGCTTCTCGCGTGTAACATCATTAATCTTAATAAATAAACACTTAACGATTATATTTAGATCTCGATCCTTACAACCAACTAGCTGACTTCATTTCGTATTGACTGTCTGAATCGTGATCGATTCACACGCTAAGAAATACTTATCACAATCAGATAATAACGTTATCTTCCGAAAAGAAAATTAAGATATATCGGCATTGATCGCTTGCGTCGATGGTTGCTTTCAATTAAATCCAGAAGAATAGTACGTACTAATTGGAATTCTATATACTAACGTACAGTTCTGGACAAAAGTGTCATACTACAATAGTGAATTAAATTATATAATGATGTCTAAGTAAATGCAAAATAGCAATAAAAAGACCAACTGCTGTAATATTATTGATATCGAATATATAAGCTTTTTGTGCTCTAAAGATTGAAAATGTGATAGCTATTCTTAATGATTTTAATAATTTCGCTTTCTTATTCAGAATCTCCTAATTTCTCTATTCTTCTATCAGTGTCCTAATACTTATGAAATAAACACGAACCTGCTAGAGCCAAGTCTACGAGAAAATGTTTGCAAAACAATCAGGAGCAATTAACCTTGCGAGAATCATCGTGATTCGTGATTTTTCTCAGTGTGATCGTCACACTCGAAATTTTCCAAGCATCGAGAGACACACGTACGAATGTTCTACCTACGCTTGATAGTAGTCAGAGGTGGTCGTCAATGAGTCAGACGTCGTAAACGGAACCTCACGCGGAACTGGCGTGCACAAAGCATGCTCAACCGAATTAGGAGCACCATGCTACCAGCTGACTTCTTTTAATCAGACTTTCTAATCTTAGTTTAGTATTCGTTTCTACAAATCTTCCTCTTTTTTGTTCAAAATTGTACGAGTTTTCCATCCTATCTCGATTTCTGTCGCATCCTGTATCTTCGCACAACAGGCAAATATACAGGCTGACTGTGGGATCGCGAATTGTTCTGTCACAGCACGCCAGCACTATCGTGTTATGAGAGCTAAAATGCTATAGATTCCTTCAGAATTCTTCGATTTGGAAATTCTCCAAACTCAAAATGCCTAATTTTCTTCCCCTTTTTTAAGAATTCTTTACTTTCGTTTACAACATTAAACTAGTTTTTCTCAATATAAGCGATTAGTGAAATCGTCCTAATTAAAAGAGTCTCCAGAATTCTAAATTTTCCGAACAATCGGATGGTTTTCTCAATATAAGCGATTAGTGAAATCGTCCTAATTAAAAGAATCTCCAGAATTCTAAATTTTCCGAACAATCGGATGGTTTTCTCAATATAAGCGATTAGTGAAATCGTCCTAATTAAAAGAATCTCTAGAATTCTAAATTTTCCGAACAATCGGATCATATCGCGTAGAAAAAGTAATTGACGGTTGATTATAATTTTGATTATAATTATTTTATTGTTCGCAATTATTTTTAATTTGGCGACTTTAGCCAGGTTAGTCTGCCGTTTACGTTCCGGGAGTTTCGAATCACAGCGATAGCACAGTCTTGCGTTTCTCGGAATTTCCAGCTTTCGAATGTCGCGTCCCCATACTTTTAATTTACGAAATTTATGAAAAGGTAAAAAAAAAAAAAATCTCAAGCATATCCTTTCTCCGATTTTCTTCCTGTTCGCGAGAAGAGTCCAGTTCGAAACACAGCGTAGGCAGCGGAGGGAACGTGGGCAAAGCGCGTATGACCAGCTTCGAGAAATGTCATTGCGATGACTCGACATCGCGTCGTCACGGAAAGTCCGACTTAACCTCGATCGTCGCTAGATTCGCGATCCCTCCTCATGCCTGTCGTTCCGTGGAAAGATAAGGAAACTGCCAGCTAGCTTGCACGAGATTCTCTGTTTCGCCTGGTAGATTGCCAAGTAGACTCTGTGTTTTAGCTCGCAACTTCGCGCGCGAGCATCGTTCTTGGATCGTTGTCGCCTTAGTCGCACCGCGGAGGATCTTGTAACAAATGGAAATAGCGAGAAGCTTCGTATGAAGATATACAGCAAACATATAGAAAATTAGAAAAGGTGTTGCTTGGAAATATCTACGCTGCAGCGACATTGTTGTTTTCGGCATCTCTTGTTAGACGTATTATTGGGTTGGCAACTAAGTGATTGCGGATTTTGTCGTTAGATGGTATTGACAAAAGCCGCAACCATTTAGTTGCCAGTTTGATTGATAAGTTCGGTTATATGTCGTAGTGTGGAAAAGTTATTAACTCATTCGGTATGAATGTCACATATGTGGTATATTTTAAATATTTCATTTTCAGCTACGAAGTAAACTAGTGTATTGGGGTATTTTGAAAATTCGTAGTGGAATTTAAAAGAGATTTCAAGGTAATATATTTTTACTAAATTAATATTTTTCATTCGAATACACTACGGCTGTGAACGTGTGAAAGTTAGAACAGCACATAAACAGGTGCGTTTTAAAAATTTAAAAATTTGGATTCGCAGGTTTACGTTTATAATATTCCTTGAGTTTTTTGGTGGAAGGAAACGCGTGTATTTTCCATTGCTTCCATGTTTTCCTATTATTTCACGCACAGTGTAGGATGACACACGTCCTTTGTGATACGTCGTGTCATAAATACGATTTTTTTTTAATATTTTTCGTATGAATACACTACGGTTGGGAACGTGTGAAAGTTAGAACAGCACATAAACAGGTGCGTTTTAAAAATTTAAAAATTTGGATTCGCAGGTTTACGTTTATAATATTCCTTGAGTTTTTTGGTGGAAGGAAACGCGTGTATTTTCCACTGCTTCCATGTTTTCCTATTATTTCACGCACAGTGTAGGATGACACACGCCTTTTGTGATACGTCGTGTCATAAATACAATTTTTTTAAAAAATATTTTTACAGAATCAATATTTTTCGTTCGAATCCACTACGGCTGGGTACGTGTGTAAGTTAGAACAGTACATAAACAGATGTATATTATAATTTGAAAATTTGGATTCGCTATTTTATTTATCTTTATATTAAATCTCTTGATAAGTTTTTCTAATTTGCATGATAATTCTCGATTATTGCCGATTCTTCTCTAAAACTCTGTTAGACACTTCGCAGGTTTATATTTATAATATTCCTTGAGTTTTTTGGTGAAAGGAAACGCGTGTATTTTCCATTGCTTCCATGTTTTCCTAGTGTTTCACGCACAGTGTAAAATGACACACGTCCTTTGTAATACGTCGTGTCATAAATAAAATTATTATTGTTGTTACAAAGCTCGATAGCTGTGTCAAGCAAGATTTATCAGGCAGGTATGGTTTGTCTTTAAAGTATTGCTATATATATGTATTATAATATACATACGTTAATGAACGTATGGCTTTGAACGACCGGTTGTCCGACAACTTTGCTTAAGATGGTTCCGATGAAAGCTGCCGGACAATGCTATTCTTAGCTAAAAACTGTCATCCTCGTCACAGGCACAATCATACGTATGTTAAACTTGATGAACGTATGTTAAACTTGATCGGACGATGGTGAACACCTTCCACCTAATTTTTCATCCATAGAAGATTTTCATTAACTTCTCTCTTTATCTAAAATTATATAAAATTCCATAGAAAACAGAAGAAAGCAAATAAGGACAAGGTTAAATTATATTGGACAAATTAACGATCAATGCTAATGCATTTGACTTAATCTATACATATTAGGCAAATTTTCGATCATATTATCACTTTATCAATCACAGATAACAAGTTACCAATATTAAAAATATTTTCATGTAACGATGATGGGTTTAGCAATAACCAGATGAAATTGTACACGTAAATTACAGATTATCTGATTACGCTATTTGAGAAAAATGATGAAATTGTATTCACGAGAAGTTTACAACTTCAAACTTCTAACTTATCAATTCATTAACCTTATTAGTTGGTAGATTATTATGCGAGAGGACTTTCAACATCAAATTGCAAGCTCTTTCGAAACTGAAATATGATTATTCTAACAGCTGAATAAAAAGTACACTAATATTACGGTATTATATTTACCAAAGCTGACATATCAAGCTGAGGCAAGGTTTTTCCAAAAAAGGAAGGGTAGTTTTCGACTTGGCAGACGTTTCGGAAAGCGTTCTCGGTCGCAGCAGGTGCGATCGACGATAAACCCGGAATTTATCCCTCCGACGCTTGTTTATGGATTAAACGAGGATAATACGAATTTACGCTGCATCGTATACGAGCCGAAATTCAGGTAGACGAAATAACAGGGATTTTTATAGCGCGCCAGGATCTGCCTCCGCTGCGGGCCAACGTATCGAATGTAATTGCAAACGTACGAACATTTACGTTTGTTTAATTTGTTTATTTGACGCCGACGACAACAGGTGTATGTGCACAAATCGCGAAAGTGATTTATATAAGTTGTACAAATAGTAACGCGCGCGCGCCAGAGAGAGAGAGAGAGAGAGAGGGAGAGAGAGAGAGAGAGAGAGGGAGAGTGAGGGAGGGGGAGAAAGAACGCTGCGTAAATTTACATTTATTTAATATCGAATATATGTATCCCCAGCGAATCTGCATATTAATATTTACCTTCGAAATCTGCGCTCACTCGACTGTTTTATTGCGCGCGGGCATTAATAAACGGCCTGGATGTTAAAGAATTTAGAGATGCCCAACTACCCCACCCGTTTTCTCTCTTTTTCCACCCTCTTTTCGTAATGGAGATATTGTAATTTGAAGTGGATCGATGAGTTCGACGCGGTTGCTGCGCGTTTTCATTGTCGCATTTCCTGGGGAATATCGCGGCGGTAAATATTTTGCTTTTCGTCCTTCCACCTCTCTTTATCTCTTCTACTGTTTCGCCGCTCATCTTTTTCCCTTCGGCCCACCGTTGTTTTTTGTTGTTTCAAATTAAGCGCCATGCTCGATATTTGCGTTGTTGGCTGGACCGGGCCGCGCGCGTCATATATCGCGCTCGATTGCGTGGGAACAAAATCGTGGGAAAAAATGGCGAAAAACAAAGCTCTCTGTCTCTTTCTACCCTGATATGAAAAACGGGGAAAACGATCCTTGTTGGACGCGGTTGTTTCCCCTATGGCACACCACCCACGTGTTGAGTCACGCGTCATATAATTAAACGAAGGAGAGAGAGAAGAAAAAAAGTAGAAGACGAGAAGCAAAAAGGAATCGAAGGAAGAGGAAAATAGGAAAAGGAAAAACAATTCTTTAAGTGTCCTTCGTTCAAAAGAGTGGAAGCTATGGTACTCGGGGGAGCACAAACGGTCGACACGGAATTACGTGGAAATTCCTCCGCCTTCGTCTACCTTTCTCTCTCTCTCTCTCTCTCTCTCTGTTTCTATTTTTTCTTCCTTTATTGTGCTATTTTTCTTTCTCTCTTACGATTATTAACTGCTTCTCTCGACTCGATTCGACTCTTTGTCGAGGCGGATGATACGACACACGAAGAAGAATCAACCAATTCGGATAGAAACGATCGGACGGAAGTGACGGATCTTGGTCTCTTTTTCCATCGACCGTTTTCTTTCTTGCTTTTTCCCACCTCTCTCTTTCTCTTTTGGCTCGAGGAGACAGCGGTTACGACTCGGTTCGACGAGTTCGCGTTACGCCTCGTGATCACCTCTTGACGACCACGACGACGATGGCGACGACGAAAGACCGAAGACGAATAAGAGAATCGTTGTGAATGGCGGCTTTCAGCCGGTAATCGATTCGCGGTCAGAAAAAGAAAACGAAAAGAAAATGGGAGAGGGCGATTAAACTGCCGTGCCGGTCCCATTTTCTTTGTACGCCTGTCCCCCTTTCTTCGTCGCCGTCACCCTCTTCAACTTGAAATAATAACTCTTGGATCACGGAACGTTAATTCTCTCCTTTCTCCTTCTCTATTTCTGTATTCCAACGATCAACGAGGTGTCCCTAGCTGTTGAATTAATGCGCTTTATCGATACCTTTATTCGAACGCGGATTGCAAATAACTTGCGTTGAATTTCTTAAGATTATTTAAAAATTATATTCTTATTACATTGTCCGCAAAATGTTTTTCTTTCGCAAACGTGCTTTTCTTTATTAGGTTGTCTAGAAAAGTGCCTTTCTTTTACAGACGCGTCTTTAACAACGACGATCTTTATTTTGATAGAACAAAACGGATCATACGTAATTCGACAAAATAATATAAAACAAGAAACATTGTGGGTCTATTATTTTTTCATAAAACGAAAGAAACTTTTCGGACGACCTAATACAACAGTGCAGCTTTATACAAGCGTGAAATAAAGTCTGTGAAATGTTGCGGTGTTTATCTCAACAGAACAAAATGAATCTTACGTAATTCGACAAAATAATATAAAACAAAAAACGTTGTGCGTCTATTATTTTTTGATAAAACGAAAAAAACTTTTCGGACGACCAAATACAACAGTGCAGCTTCATACAAACGTGAAACCAAGTCTGTGAAATGTTGCGGTGTTTATCTCAACAGAACAAAATGGATTGTACGTAATTCGACAAAATAATATAAAACAAACAACGTTGTGCGTCTATTATTTTTTGATAAAACGAAAGAAACTTTTCGGACGATCTAATACAACAGTGCAGCTTCGTACAAACGTGAGACCAAGTCTCCGAAATGTCGCGGTGTTTATTTCAGATCTATCTAATAGATTGTGCGTAATTCGCTAAAATAATATAAAACAAACAACGTTGTGTGTCTGTTATTTTTTCGTAAAATAAAAGAAACTTTTCCGACAACCTAATACAATGCAGCTTTATCTATCTCGACCTATAAATTGAAGTACAAATAGTTTAATAGTTTGCAATAGGAGTTTATTGATTTTTTTCTCTATCCATGATTTTTCATTTATGCGAAAGCACGTACTTATCGAACTGATGCTCGAAAAATATTTGCAAATCTTTTATGAAATTTATTCGTTCTACGATTTTCTCGGAAATGTTGCCTCTAACAAACTCGCAGTGCTGGAAATGTACAAAAAACACATAAATACAAGATTATATCAATGATATAAAAACATTTTTTTTTACAAACAGATGGTAAATAGATATGCAAATAGATGATAAATAGACGATGTACTGTTGTCGAATACGTATAAAGACGTAGCTTGTTATACTCAGACGATAAAAGTTCGCTTAATCAGACAGTAATTGAAATTTCCAATTTAATAAACCAAGTTTCACCGTATATGAAATGTAAGTGGTGTAATATAAAACACAGAGTAGGTACATGCATTAAGTTACGCAGCAGAAACACGATGAATATATACGGTGTCCACGCGTTACCTCATAATCGTGCTGGACTCGACGACGAATCTACTTGTTTGCATCGTAGCTGCTTCTGGCACGTTAAGCGGCATGAAGGAAGGAAAAAAGTGAGATTGTGCATTAGTGAATATTTTAAGCGGATGGAAAAACACACGATTTCTTAATGATCATAAAATAATCCTCTTTTATTCGAAATTTCGAATATCTATACATAGGTGTACAATCATTCACAAAAAGTGTCGTATATAAAGACTATTTTAAGAAAATAAAATCCTACCAAATTTCATTAAGAAGTTAATGCACTCGGAATTGTATTTCAATTTCGTTAGCAGCAGCTGACATCGCTTTTAACTGTTTTATTTGAAAGTTACTTTAACTGAAAAATAAGACAATTTAAATAAATGAAGGAAAAAAGAAATTCACTTAAATACCAGTTTTATTTACGCTATTGTTGTATTTTGTAATTTTTTAGTGTATGATATATCTTGAAACAATTTCCAGGATGCAATCCTGCTTTCCTTTCGTACCTTTCACAAAAAAAGGTGGACATAAAAATTGTCGAAATTCGACAAAGGAACTCCTGAGGTAAAAACTGATATCGACATAGGAGTTCAAAGGGTTAAGAGCTATTTTAAATACCATACAACGTACGTACAAAATATTAACACGATCCGTAGCATAAAATAATCTACAGAAACGCTGATCTTTCTTATCTGTTGGAATATTTTTATGTAGAATAATTGATTTATAATATAGTCATTCTTTAACATATCAATAAATATTCTTACACAAAGATATGATATATCTATTTAATCGAAACGATTTACTTAGAAAATGGAGAAAAACTTTCGTGAACAGCAATACGTTATCGAACACGTTATCTCTAATCGTATCGACGATCGCTGAGAAGTACAAACTTTGGCTCATTCGGCGCACGTAACTTCGTCTTCTTCCACATTTGAATCGTCCAGTAGATACGGATGACTGGTTCCTGGAAGTTCAGGAACTTATCGATTCCCGTCGACTACGTGGGCGACTTGGAGTTGACTGTTTCATCGGCGTTCCGCGTACCAGCTACTCGATCCACACACAGCCTATACCTACATTTACGCTCCTTGCATACAAACACACGCCCATCTCTACATGTACATATTTCCAAGGCATTGTGTAACCGCGTAATTATTCAAAAGCATCGCGCGATCGACGCATTCGCGATTTCGACGCCGCACCGTTCCACACCGCGCCGCCTAGTTTGCCACGCAATTACGCGAGCTACGATCGATCGCGAGGAAACGTGTACAGAACACGTTGAAAGCGTAGGATCGAGTTGCGATGGCATCCGAAATGTTTCAAGGCTACATATATATATATATATATATATATATATCTTATACCTATAACTAAAGATAATATGAATAATACGTACACATAGTAAAAAATTCTAATCCCTTGGAATATGGATCGAAGCTTATAGCAAATATTGATACGTTCGAAACTCTAAAGAGTTTAGGTACGTTTTGGAAACTCGATGAGTGTGCGATATTTTAGTTACCTTTGCCCGAGCAGTATCATCGATATAAAATATTAATACCAATGTGCATCTAATCAATCTTATTATACAGTAGAACCTCGTTTATTTGCATCTTGTTTATACGAATAATATTATGTATATTAAAATATGCATTCACTTACGTTATAATTTACGTGAAGGGAAGTGTATGTATAAAAGAACAGTTGGATTATGTTATTGAATTAACACTAGAACTATCGATAATTAACACGAGGCTATTTCTACCAAAATCAGTGAAAATGACTGGTCTTTAAAAATACCTAATAATAGAATATCCTTATATTTATTGATTTATTATATAAAATATTAAGTATCTATCGGTATTCATTTATATAAAATATTAACACCAGTATGCATCTAATCAATCTTATTATACAGTAGAATCTCATTTATTTGCATCTTGTTTATACGAATAATATTATGCATATTAAAATATGCAACCACTTACGTTATAATTTACGTGAAGGGAAGTGTATGTATAAAAGAACAGTTGGATTATGTTATTGAATTAACACTACAACTATCGATAATTAACACGAGGCTATTTCTACCAAAACCAGTGAAAATGACTGGTCTTTAAAAATACCTAATAATAGAATATCCTTATATTTATTGATTTATTATATAAAATATTAAGTATCTATCGGTATTCATTTATATAAAATATTAACACCAGTATGCATCTAATCAATCTTATTATACAATAGAACTTCCTTTATTTGCATCTTCTTTATACGAATAATATTACGTATATTAAAATGTGCATTCACTTACGTTATAATTTACGTGAAAGAAAGTGTATGTATAAAAGAACAGTTGGATTATGTTATTGAATTAACACTAGAACTATCGATAATTAACACGAGGCTATTTCTACCAAAATCAGTGAAAACGACTGATCTTTAAAAAATACCTAATAATAGAGTATTTTTATATTTATTGACTCATTACTTTCTTACAGAAGCAATTCCATGTTATGTGGTACAATTTTGGTATTATTAATCCATCTAGAATCCTTAAACGAGGGTTGACAAATTTATAAAATTGTAGAACCAGTCGTTTTGACTGCTGCGGTATTTCTGGGGTTAGCAACTAGCGATCCAGCGATCGATCCGGAATTTCCCTGATAACTGATATCATCGTACTGAACGATACGCTGTAAAAATTTGAAAAACGTGTGACAAGTTGTAGAAAACGAGGAAACTGGTTAATTGGGGTCCGATAAACAGATTGCAGCACCCTTTCACACTCTGACAACATACCAGTCATTTTGACTGCTATTGGTATAAGTAGCCTTGATACAAAATTATTTTTAATTTGAATTAAGTAGGAATTTTAAAATAAAATTGTAAAACCAATCGATCTGACTGATGTGCTGGTTCTAGTGTTAAAGAAAATGTAGAAAATTCCAGTTATGATAAATGACAAATAACTTAGAACTTATCGAAACTTTCAAGAGTTTTAAGATTCTGATCAGGTTCGAGGTGATTCGCATATGACGCCATATATACAACACAGATTCGAAGCGATTCGAAGATACTATCACTGGGTTTGGGTCGCGGTCCAACGAACGAAGAATCATCCTGGTCTCGATTTTAAAGGGGTATGACGTCAGTGATCCGGCGTGGGCTGACTTTTCTTTCTTTCTCCCTCCATCGCTTCTATGTAATCCTCTGCCTCTTTCGTTATGTTCGGCTATCTCTGTCTTTCTGGTGTTTCCGTGGCGCGTTCGATCGTGGAACGAGGACTGGCCTGGCAAAGCCTCCGGGCAGCTGTCGCCTTGCGATCCTTTCCATATAACGATCTTTCCTCAGGTCTCGACATTTTTCATATAGCCCCTGTCGACTTTCTACCGACTGGAAGCCGGTCGCCGGAGAAAGAGAGAGGAACGACACGCCGCCGTGGTGTAACGAATTTTAGTCGAGCGCATCTCTTGCAACGACTCGCGAAAGGGAGCGATGGATTCCCTGTAAATTTACTAGAAATTCTTTCTGTAAATCGTCATTGTTCTCATACAATGCTGTTCTTACGATTTAGCTTTTAGAAATTAGTTTCTAAATATTTCTTTCGTCTGACGTATGGAGTTGTCGTTCTGCCTTTCACGCGTCCTTAGTGAGTCTGTATTATTCATGTTGGAATTAATTATTGTTGATTGAATTAGGCCGTGGAATATGTATCTCTTTGATTTTGATCTATTAGGTTGTCCGAAATGTTTCTTTCGTTTTATAAGGAAATAATAGACGCGCAATTATATTAGTTTATTGAATTATGTACGAATGTAATCATAGAAATAGAACGAAATGATCATACCTAAGTTAATAAAATAATATGAAACAGAAACTGTTCATCAGTTATCATCTTATAAAACAAAAGAAACTTTTATATAAATATTAATAATATAAAACAGAAATTGTTGTTTATCTATTATCATCTTATAAAACAAAAGAAACTTTTATATAAATATTAATAATATAAAACAGAAATTGTTGTTTATCTATTATCATCTTATGAAACAAAAGAGACTTTTCAGATATCCTAATATGCAGTTCAGTTCGATTTTAGAGTATTATCAATGGATATATAACATTTCTGTTAGAATAAATCACCGACGTTCATTATTGAATTATGATTGCAATGATTTAAGTGCGAGAAATTTATTTTCTTTATGAAGCGAAGCGTTTCTATTGGGTTGTCCGAAATGTTTCTTTCGTTTTATAAGGAAATAATAGACGCACAATTATATTAGTTTATTGAATTATGTACGAATGTAATCATAGAAATAGAACGAAATAGATCATACCTAAGTTAATAAAATAATATGAAACAGAAATTGTTCATCAGTTATCATCTTATAAAACAAAAGAAACTTTTATATAAATATTAATAATATAAAACAGAAATTGTTGTTTATCTATTATCATCTTATAAAACAAAAGAGACTTTTCAGACATCCTAATATGCAGTTCAGTTCGATTTTAGAGTATTATCAATGGATATATAACATTTCTGTTAAAATAAATCACCGATGTTCATTATTGAATTATGATCGCAATGATTTAAGCGCGAGAAATTTATTTTCTTTATGAAGCGAAGCGTTTCTATTGGGTTGTCCGAAATGTTTCTTTCGTTTTATAAGGAAATAATAGACGCACAATTATATTAGTTTATTGAATTATGTACGAATGTAATCATAGAAATAGAACGAAATAATCATACCTAAGTTAATAAAATAATATGAAACAGAAATTGTTCATCAGTTATCATCTTATAAAACAAAAGAAACTTTTATATAAATATTAATAATATAAAACAGAAATTGTTGTTTATCTATTATCATCTTATAAAACAAAAGAGACTTTTCAGACATCCTAATATGCAGTTCGTCCAAAAGGTTTCTTTCGTTTTATGAGGAAATTTTTTGTTTTATATTATTTTGTCGAATAACGTACGATCCATTTTGTTCTGTTGAGATAAACACCGCGACATTTCACAGACTTGGTTTCACGTTTGTACGAATGTGTCGTAAAAAACACATTTGCGAAAGAAAGACACTTTCCGGACAGTATAAGACTTCATTAGATCCAAATATATTAAATTTAGTATCATTTAATATGATCCCACAGTCAAAGAAGAAATATCAAAATTTGCCAATAGTTATAGCATAATAATTAACAACCACCAAAACCCTCCAGTTACTCAATTACTTGACACGTCGGATCAAATCCGCAGGATAAAAAGACAATACCCTTTAGATTTAAGCACTAGATTCAATTAGAATCAGACACACTTAATACTTTTAATCATGTTTTAATACCACGTCAGAAAAACTTACTTAAAATTCTCAATGAGAGAATTGATTGTAATGTGCATGCAAATAAAATAAAAAAAATTTAATAGGATTTTAATATAGTTACAAAAGTTTGATACTACGAAAGTGAAATATAGTACTTCATAAAAGAAAGAATTTTTTGAAAAATAAGGATACGATACTATTTGTAGACACCGTAGAAGTTGAATTTCTATTTTAAAAATTGTACAATTCCAGAGGTGTTAACAGCACGTAATGAACAAAATTTCAAATCGCGTGAAAACCTGTAAGTACATTTCACATCAGAAAGACGAGAAACTTTGATAATAAGAAAATAATTATTGCGTGTCATTTTGTGAGACTTTTAAGGGGTTAAAAGTATTTGGAAAAATTGAGTTTGAAAATGTAGATCTTTTCTATGGATAAAGGAAAAGCACGGTACCGCGGTTTCCACGCGTAACGTTAGCCGAAGCGACCGGTTGGTACGCCTTGCGGCGGGTTACACGTGAAATCGACGTGCATCCACATTCCCACGTAGAGTTGCGCTCTGAAATCCGATCGTGCGTCGGATGGATGCAGGTTTGCTTGGTAGAAAAGCAGCCTCGAAGAGATCGTCGCGATCCTGGCATTCGCGAGCTTCCGACCCCCCAGGAATTCGAATATTCTTCATAAAAAGAATCGTTTCGTACTTGAAAACGTTTCCAATGTTTTTTTAAACGTTTTATCAGCTTGATAGTTAATGATCAGTTAATTATCTAATTAAGAATTATCTATCAATCTCATTTTTTTATATAATAAATTTATCTTTCATTAAGAAGTTCAATTATCCACATCTATTACATTCTTTTAATCATTTTTATAAACATTCTTTAAAATTAATGCATTAACGAAAGGCTAGCGAACTTGTTGCATTGTATGATAAGTAAACACCAATAATAACGCTGTTGATTCTATGAATACTTCATGCGTCAAACAATATCCATTTCTCTTGACAAATGGATACATACGGTTAGTCATAGAAAACATACAGTTGCTGAATTTCGTGTCTTCCACTTGTTCAACAGCCTTCGATCAACAACCATAGCAATAACAATGAATTCGTACATAAATAATTTAGATTTATTGACAGTGCTTCAAAACGAAGAATTCAGTTGTAAAATGGAGTGTGAACTTCGTAGATTAAAATCAAAGATGAAAATTATTAGGTTGTCCGAATAGGTTCTTTCGTTTTATGAGGAAATAATACAGGCACAATGTTTCTTGTTTTATATTAGTTTATGAAATTATGCACGAACATGATAATAGAAATAGAACGAAATAGATCACATCTAATTTAATAAAATAATATAAAACAGAAATTGTTCTTCATCAGTAGTAATACAAGCGCTTCGCTTCATAAAGAAAATAAATTTCTCACACTTAAGTCATTACGATTACGTCCTAATTCAATGATGAATTCAATGAAATACTATAATATAATATACTATAATATACTATACTATATATATTATATAAATACTAATATAATATACTATAATATACTATAATAATAATATAATACTATAATATAAATATTAAAATAATACTCTAAAATCAAACTGAACTTGCATATTAGGTTGTCCGAAGAGTTTCTTTTGTTTTATAAGACGATAATAGATGAACAACAGTTTCTATTTTACATTATTTTATTAAATTAGATATGATCTATTTCGTTCTATTTCTATTATTATGTTCGTGTATAATTCAATAAACTAATTTCTAAGTACACTAAGTTTCTTTCGTTTCATAAGATGATAACAGCTGAACAACAATTTCTGTTTTATATTATTTTATTAAATTAGATATGATCTATTTCGTTCTATTTCTATTATCATGTTCGTGCATAATTTGATAAACTAATATAAAACAAAAAACATTGTGCCTCTATTATTTCCTCGTAAAACGAAAGAAACTTTTCGGACCATCTAATACAATGTATATACTATAATATAAATAGATACAATGGTGAAGAAACACTTTGTTAGTCATTGAATATCCGCCCTATAGAATATACGACGCGTATATTTCCATAATTTCGATCACTGCGGAACGTCTGTCACGCGCGATTGAGACGATCCCTCAATATCCATATCCATTCTCAAACTTTCGCATAAAATCATCAAACTACGGAATCCTACATCCACACGATAAAGACAGCGATAAAAACTCCGCAGTTAGGAGCACATCACGCGAAAGTATTCGCGCACCGACGATTATCGATCCACGGGAGACGCGTTTACGTATTCTCGTAGGAAGTTCGCGCAGGATACTCCAGTCAGGGGCAGCTCTCGAACAAATAGCGACTTCCGCGTTCGTTCCACGACGCCGACATCGACGACGACGACGACGACGACGAAGAAAAGCACGTAGCTAAAGAAGCAGAGGAAGAAGAAGAAGAAGAAGAAAAAGAAGAATAAGAAGATAACGGCGAGAAATGCTTGCGCGTGTAATGAAACCGTGCCACCGTTTCTCGATGGTGCCGACAAAAACTGGTCGCCATCCGCGATCCCAGCGACGTACGCTCGCTGCTCTACGTTGCTTGATGAGGATTCGATGATGCACGCACGCCGTGTCGAGAATGCAAATTGCCTCTTAAGATCGATAATCGCGCCGGTTGCCGACCGAAGAGGCGGCGGACTGCCTTCGAACGAGGTCTCGATAAGATCGATAGGACCGCTCTCTCACAGCTCGATACCAGAGGCTGCTGGCTATACGGATCGTTACTCGATCATCTTACTCCGAGAACGTGTTCTTACTTTGTTGTAATATCGCGTCGAATTTATTAAGGTCTCCCGGACAAGATTTACACGTCTAATGATACGGTCTGTGGGTACTTTGTAATTATAGGCAGCCGTTGCGCCAGGTTTCTCGGCTCCCCCGGTATATATTGTTGCGCAGGATATTGTACGGTTGACCCTTCAACGATGTTGCTATACAATTCTATAGGCTGAGAAGTCCGACAAGTAACGAGCTTGGAGATGTATTCGTACGAATGTTGATCGCAGTCGGGGAAATCGCTTATTTTATTCCAGTTCTGTTCTGTTAATATCCACAGAGGACGCTAGGAATTGTTAATGAACGAATAGATTTCTTCAGATGATCCTACAGTGGCACACTGGCGTCTTTCATGACTCCACCGGAATACCGATTTTAGCTACTCCATCGCGAGGTATTTAATTGCAAACGAAAAGCTCTTTTAACGTGTTTCGAGTATTTTATATTTTAGAGAATTCTTGCAGAACTTTTTACATATACAAAATATGCGAAATTCATACCAAATCTGAAAGACTACTACGCGAAGCAGTTCGAATTAATAGTATGCCATGTCAAAGTTATCATCTTTGTCAGATACGCATGTACGATTACTTTTATTGGAACTTAGAGTCTTGGAAATCGGAAATAAAAGTATCTGATCCAAGCTTATATCTTGTCTACCATAATATTGGTATGTCTTAGTGGCTGTCTTCGTTCTATTGGGTTGGCAACTGAGTGATTGCGGATTTTGTCATTACCACTTAATGAGAAAATCCGCATTTACTAAGTTGCCAAGCCAATATTCTGACATCTTCCTCTTGCGGTGTGTTGCACGTGAAAAAAGCCAGAATGGAATTACTTGAACCTGGGTCGTGGCACGCCGTGGTACGCTACTTGTGGTGTGTAAAACGTCGACTGGTTAGTTGCCCTTGGTACGTTAATCTCTTCCTGATGCTCGCGAGTAATCATATCGTTGGTCGTTATCAATTGTAGTTGAGAATTTTTAGGATATACTGGGTGATTCGAGACGATGAGGTAGCGAGATTTGTTGTCGGCGATGATAGTCAGCGAACACGAATGGGGATCGATGTCTGGATGAACGTCAGACTTCCAACGAATTAATTGGACAAGGTTGTGGAATTTTCCTTTAGATTTAGTTCTTCAGCATGTAATGGACGCAAGAAGTTGCATTACTCGTTTTAGAAGCGTTTTATTCTTCAATTTAATTGAGCATAATGTTCTGACGAATTATATCTGGCGGTACATATACTGTCGACCATAAGTGTTAGGACACCGACTGATGCACAGCACGAATTAAATGTTTTTCATTAATCTTGCCTTCCAGTTATTTTATTATATTCGGCTGGAAACTAAATGATTGCGGATTTTGTCAATACCACCTAATGGCAAAATCCGCAATAACTTAGTTGCCAACCCAATAGATCTATTTGTTGTTCAATTAGCATTGTATCTACCTTATAGCGTAGATTATTATACAAGATAAAATTTGTTAGACATTTTCAATAGGTAAATACAACCAGCAATTTATGGTTGGCAGTGTACATATTAGGTCGTCCGAAAAGTTTCTTTCGTTTTTTGAAAAAATAATAGACCCACAATGTTTCTTGTTTTATATTATTTTGTCGAATTACGTACAATCCATTTTGTTCTGTTGAGATGAACACCGCGACATTTCACAGATTTGGCTTCACGTTTGTACGAAGCTGCACTGTTGTTTAGATCGTCCGAAAAGAAAAGTTTCTTTCGTTTTATGAAAAAAATAATAGACGCGCAATGTTTTTTGTTTTATATTATTTTACCGAATTACGTGTGATCCATTTTGTTCTATCAAAATAAAGATCCTAAATTTCAACAGATTAGGTTTCATGTTTGTATAAAGATGTATCGTTGTAAAATACGTGTCTGTAAAAGAAAGACACTTTTCGGACAGCCAAATAAAAAAAGCACGTTTGCGAAAGAAAGACACTTTCCGGACAACCTAATACATACGTATAAATGTAATGCTAATGTAACAGTTGAAAATCATTTTGTCATGATACGTTTCCTCGATATTGTATTGTCATACACAAGCATCTGTTATTGGTAACATCTCTGTGTTGATGTATAATGTACGATGTAAAATATTCAGGATTGCTTAGGTATTGATTATTCGGAATATCTTCATAACTAGTTTCTCTAGGAAATGATGGAGCAGTCGTTAATTTTCGGACCGAACGAAGCATCGTTGATGTCTAGAAAGACAGCAACATTACTTCTACGGTATGTCTCGTCGAGTAAGGGAAATTCTTCGAAACGTAACTCATCGTAACTTGTTTGCAAGTCCATGATATAAACGTTTCTTCCGCTTAATACTAAATTCCAAACGTCTCAAATAATATGTATCCTTCGTGTTCGCGAGTTTTCTCGAATAAGAAAGTTCTCCGAGCATGTATCCAAGAATACATGTTCGCGAATTTCAAGAAAACGTTCGCAATATCTTGGCGTCGAAAGAGGAAAAGGATTTCTCGCGTGTGCCGATGCGCGCACGCCACTACTTTTGGCAACGAAAAACCACATCTCGCTATCGACCAGCGCTGTTCGATATTTGGGACGAGGCTGACCGGTTGCTGCCAAATTTTTTCTCCTCCATTCGTCGGTAAATTTCCGGGTGAGCGCTGCCGCCGTGGCAATAGCGAAATCGGTTTCGAGATCGTTTCTCCAAGTATCGTCTTTCCTTTCGTGTATTATAATTTAAACGACACCGTAAAGTATCGTACAACATGTTGCATTATTTATATCGATTAATTAAAAGTCCAGGTGAAATTTCAGGCAGCCGTAAAATATTCTTCGTTAGATCTCGAAATCTTTCAGAAGATTACTACTTTTAGCGTAGTGGAACAAGAAGCTGTCTATTGCATATAAATATTTAATTTATCAATATCTCTATCATTGATCATTGTCTACGATCGATTTAGCGTAGATTCCATTCCTATTGATCGCGATATCATCTTATAGGAACCTTTATAAAAATAGTCGTATATTCTACAAAACAGTGGCGTATTCCAATGATCCAGAGACTGCGCATATATTCAGTGACTGTTCCCAAGACAAAAATGGGTCCGTACGATGTAGCCAGTTTTCACCGTACAGTTTCGAGTCACGTTGATATCGACCGTTAGAACGAGCCCTTCTAACTTATTTAAGGTATCTCGATTCCCCATCGATGTTGTCTATTCTATTCGCGACGCCGAGCCGCGAATACTATCTGTCCGGCCGCAGTAGAAATAGAATGCCGGTTGAATGGCATTTGACGGTCCTCTAATCGAGTGGAAATTCCAAATTAGAACGTTGGATCGACAGCGGGTGGAGCCTCGTTGCCCATTAGCCGAGCTTTTATTCGGCCGTTCTCGTTAGCAGAAACTACCGATCGACGCGTTTTGAATGATTAATGAGTCGAAAACGGTCCGGTCCGTCTTTTGCTGAATTTCGGTGCCATCCGATTTATACCTCACGACCATATCATTTTGTCTTTTTATGTGAACAGCCGAGACTATGGTTATAACAGATGCGTATTTTGACGAATGAAACATCCGACGACCAAAATGCATCTAATTGATGTTGCTATACATATAACTGGTAGAACCTCGTTTATCTGCATCTCGCTTATGCGAATAATATTACATATATTATTAATTTGGAGATTATAGTAACCAAATTATTTTACTATAATAATTACCGATCCAGCAGAAATATTTATACCGTTTATAAAATAAATACAGCCAAGTATAAATGTACTTCATAAATCTTTTACATCCATCTATTAACACTGCAACTACCGATAGTTGACACGAAGCTATTTCTACCAAAACCAGTGAAAATGACTGGTCTTTAAAAATACCCAATAATAGAATATCTTTATATTTATTGATTTATTATACAAAATATTAAATATCCATCGGTATTTATTTATATAAAATATTAACACCAGTATGCATCTAATCAATTTTATTATACAATAGAACTTCCTTTATTTGCATCTTGTTTATACGAATAATATTACGCATATTAAAATATGCATTCACTTACGTTATAATTTACGTGAAAGAAAGTGTATGTATAAAAGAACAGTTGGATTATGTTATTGAATTAACACTAGAACTATCGATAATTAACACGAAGCTATTTCTACCAAAATCAGTGAAAACGACTGGTCTTTAAAAAATACCCAATAATAGAATATCTTTATATTTATTGATTTATTATACAAAATATTAAGTATCTATCGGTATTTATTTATATAAAATATTAACACCAGTGTGCATCTAATCAATCTTATTATACAATAGAACTTCCTTTATTTGCATCTTGTTTATACGAATAATATTACGTATATTAAAATATGCATTCACTTACGTTATAATTTACGTGAAAGAAAGTGTATGTATAAAAGAACAATTGGATTATGTTATTGAATTAACACTAGAACTATCGATAATTAACACGAAGCTATTTCTACCAAAATCAGTGAAAACGACTGGTCTTTAAAAAATACCTAATAATAGAATATCTTTATATTTATTGATTTATTATACAAAATATTAAGTATCTATCGGTGTTTATTTATATAAAATATTAACACCAGTGTGCATCTAATCAATCTTATTATACAATAGAACTTCCTTTATTTGCATCTTGTTTATACGAATAATATTACGTATATTAAAATATGCATTCACTTACGTTATAATTTACGTGAAAGAAAGTGTATGTATAAAAGAACAGGTGGATTATGTTATTGAATTAACACTAGAACTATCGATAATTAACACGAAGCTATTTCTACCAAAATCAGTGTAAACGACTGGTCTTTAAAAAATACCTAATAATAGAATATTTTTATATTTATTGATTTATTACTTTCTTACAGAAGAAATTCCATGTTATGTGGTACAATTTTGGTATTATTAATCCATCTGGAATCCCTAAACGAGGGTTGACAAATTTATAAAATTGTAGAAACAGTCGTTTTGACTGCTGTGGTATTTCTAGCGTTAGCATCTAGCGATCCAGCGATCGATCCAGAATTTTCCTGATAACCGATATCGTCATATCGAATGATACGCGGTAAAAATTTGAAAAACGTGTGGCAAATTGTAGAAAACGAGGAAACTGGTTAATTGGGGTGCGATAAACAGATTGCAGCACCCTTTTACACTTTGACGAGTACCAGTCATTTTGACTGCTTTTGGTATAAGTAGCCTTGATATAAAATTATTTTAAGTTTGAGTATATAAAAACCAAGATTTAGTTATCGTTGCGAAAGTCAGTACATCGTTGCAGAAAAAAATATAACACGAAGTAGAAGTTTTAAAATAAAATTGCGGTAGTTCTGGTGTTAATAAGAAAAGCTGAAATAAATAGCTAATGACATATATCGTTATTCGAACTGTCTTATCTGCAGATCTGTTAAACGAGCTTCTATCACATTAAACATTCTAATCTATTCGTCAAAACGATAATTCGTCAATACATACATCCACAAGAATCGCAAGAGTGTTTCAAAAACTGGTAGAAGTATGTGGAAAAAAGATGAAAGCGATGGAACGAGGCTGATCGATTGTTTGAGATGCAAGACCATTACGTAAGAGTGGAAACAGAGGTGTTTTCGCGAACGCGCCGACTGAATTATTTTGGGATCTGCGACGCGGTTTATCCTCTCTTCAGCTTTTAGGATCGTTCGAGAGTTTCGAAGCTCTGTCATTTTCGAATCAACCGTATTTTTCCATCGTTGAAAGATTTGTCAAGTTTGCAGGGAATCTAAGGGAATCTTTGTCAATACGCATAATTTTTCTCCTTCCAATTTTATGCTAAAGAATTTGTTAAAACGTTGAAAACGTTTGTTGAAGAAAGAGCAGGATCAAAGAATAAAAATTCGACGATCATAAGAGGATTAAAATCTAAACCTATATGCAGCTCGAATCGAAAAGTGCGGAGATTCACTTTGATTTATTACGTTTAAGCTATAGGTAATGATATGCTAACGACTTTATTAGGCGAGATGCCTCAGCTGAGATATATAGTTTAAATGATGAGATGGAAATGCAGGAAGAGAAGGTGTGACCATTTATGCTTTTATTCCGCTATAAATCTAATGTGAACAGCTTAGATGTTTAAGGGGTAGTTAAAGGGAGGAATACACGGGAGGAAATCAACGAGGAATAAGAAGAACAAAGGGATTCATTTCCACAATTTCACTTTTCCAGGTTGGGATAACATTGACTATTCCATTAAAACTTCAACATTGATTCTATCAATCTTCTACTTCCATACACTGTGACAATCAATGACGCTAATGTCATTTGAGTATCAACTATTATTACACGACATACCTACCTACTTATACGTTTCTTTATTTTTCAAATATTCGATGTTATTAAAATTTTCTACAAACGTAAAAATTCTGCTTCAGGATATTTAAGACAAGAAGATAAGTCTATACACAAAAATTGCCATTTCAGTTTTACTTTTCAAGTTTCAACTATTTAATTTTACGCTATTCGAAGACGCAAACAATGCAAGATAACAGTCCCAGTGTCAAATAGCGTTTTATCGATGGAAAATTGGTGTGTTCGATTAAGACGTTACACGGTATAGTATTGGGTTGGCAACTAAGTGATTGCGGATTTTCTCATTACCATCTAATGCCAAAATCCGCAATCATTTAGTTGCCAATCCAATATATCTATTAGTCGATCGTATTAAAAGGAAAGATATCGACGATGGCTCATCGATATGCCGGACGATAATGCTACCTTTGGACGTGGCAGTTGCTCGGTACTTTGTATAAACACAGCTAGCAACAGTCGGACTAATTAAGCTTAATTACGGTCATCCAAGTCATTAATTAATTCGTCGGTGTCGCACCTGCTGATAAATACCTGCAAGAGAATCGAACTTTCTATCGTCTCTTTCTTTTGAATTTGAATATCGATTAACGAAAGATATTGTGATCAATTTTTTGGAACAAAGTAACGATGTAAGACACGGTCGTGAGCAAAACGAGTTGGCTGAATTTTTCCTGGCAACGTTCGTACCGGCCTGTATATCGGAGATTGACATACTTCTCGCAAAGTAGGTAACTCGAAAGGAGACTTTAAATGTGTTCAGTGCTTTATAGAATCAGTAAAATCATGCAGACGTTATACTTGGGACGCTCGTCACTTGTAAACGCCAGTTTAAAGGAAATTTATAATCCACTTAGAAGTTGCTCGGTGTTTGTGTACCCCGCAAGATAAAATAGAATAATTATTGTGATCTTTATCGTCGAATATTTGTACTTATACTTCAAACTGTTACAACGTATCTAGAATGCAGTCGTAATGATAATTAAATTAATCGATCGTCTGTCTTAAAGCAGTAGTTAAAAACCAATCGTTAGAAGCGTAAGAACTAGTTAGATAAAATTAGTGAAAAGTATTTATGTGCTCGTGCATTAGGTAATTACTCGTACAATTCGTAGTAGTAATTAACCAACCCCTTCCTCGTCTCATAATTATTATGAGATACATAAGTTCCTAAAAACACATCTGAATACCTTTGCTACGACCGTTTATCAAAAAGAAGGTACACGGTAGATGGAGTTTTATTAAACACATACTGTACGTAGTTACGCTGATAGCAGTTTCATTAGCCCATAGATATATTAGAATATCTAATGAACCGTAGCTACGAAATTACATTTCAAATAACTTTCCATACCGTACATAATCTCAGAAAATATTTCAGGCGACTACCGAATCGCGATATTCACTGTATACAACGATCGCTTGATCGGAAATAATTTAAATCGCCTGTAGGGACAAAAGGCTTAATATCGAAAGAGCAGAATATTTGTGAAAAGTGTGGCACCGAAGAGCCTCTAGTTTTATCGATTACGAGCACACACGTATCCCGTGTACGCAGAGAAGAGACACCAAAAGTGACGAACACGCCGGCTAAACGTTACCCAATGGAGGCAGATCGATCTTTTCTTCTACCGGTTCCGCTCCCTTCCCCCCTGTCTCTCCCCCTTTGTGCCGCCTCTATTCCATAGGTCTGTTCCCCGTGTAATTCGTATTCCACGGCAGTTGTATCCCGGATCGCCTGCAGCTCGAGCGCGCGTCTCAGTGTATTTCAACGGCACGTCGGATAGTTAGTCGATGATGTCGGACGACTAATGCGCCGGAGGAAGTATCGACGTGTCTCCGCCGTGAGCCCCTTGCACGTGTTTCCACCCTTTTTCCAATTTTCCAAGCTTACTTCTCTACCGTTACCGCTACTACTATTGCTACTGCTACTGCTACTGGATGCTGATGTCGAGCGCTGCACGCTGTACCGTTGCATCGTCTCTGTTCTCGTCCGTATCGTTCTACTACTCAGCGTCCCTGTGTATCGAGATCGACGAGATGCGCCACCGATGAGACATTCCGCGGTTGGGGAGATGGGAAAGCGGGCTTTGTTTCAGCCGCGTTCGCCAGACGGGTTTTCACCGTACATCCCCGCTACCTTCTCGGATTATATAGATTTCGGAGGGAGAACGTGCACGAGGAAGACGTGGACTTTGAAAATTTCTTGCGAAGGAGTTGGCTGAAGTGCGGTCGAAGATTTGTGCACGGAGAGGAAACGGTGGTGTTTTGGGTAGCGCGCTTCTCTTTTTCCGGTTCAGTGTTTGTCGATCATCGTGAAATATATTGTGAAAGTACACCTTCGATGCTGTGTTCGAGTACGTGGATTTTGCAGGCAGAACGTGAAATTGACTGAAGCGAAGCTCCGCGAAGAGTTGTGTTTGCAGAGGAAACGTTAGTGTTCTCTTTCTTTCCTTTTCTTCTTCTTTTCGCGGAGTAGTGGGTGTTGTTAATAGTCAAATACATCGTGGAAATACAACTCTGCAGTTGGATTATACGAATCTTGGAAGGAGAAGGTAAACGAGCAAGATGTGCACTTTGAAAATTTTGCATCGAGAGATTAGCTGAAGCCTCGCGTATGTCTTGCGGTACGATGCCATTTTTCTTTCTTCTTCTTCCTTCGAAAGTTTCTTTCTTGCGACCGTTCGATGATCGTCGACAATCGTAAAATACTTATTTATATCGAATTATATAAAATGGAATGTTGATATTTCTCGTGGTGTGATATCCATCTTTCTCTTACTATTTCTCTTACAAATATTCGGCGATTGTCGGTATTCGAGAAAGATTCTTCAAATTCTTCGTAGCTTCGTGTTTATCTCGTGACGTTCGAGGACAAGGGAAACCGGATAAAATTACGAAATAAAGACGAGTGTGCAGGGATGATCGCGAAAGGAACAGGACTCGAAAACGTCTACTTCGGGGTCTAACGTGAAACCATACTCCAAGAAGATGTTGGAGTTCGGTGACGAGGGTAAACTTAGCGAGACGTTGAAATTAGGGAACATTGGGAAATCAATGTTGAAACCGTTCTCGCATTCCCACGTATGTATAATACTCTACATTCTACGTCATAATCCTTTTATCTGTTTAGTTGGACACGCGATTTCTCAAAACTCAACGTAGCCTCTAAAAATAGGTAGATATCAAGGTGATGTTAATGCGTTACACGGAACTGCGTGTCGCATCGCGTTATTATCGAAGCATGTAACATTCCCGTTTTACACGACATTATCTCTTTTAGTACTTGCTTCCATACTATCATTACGCGTTAAAATATACGCCAAACAGATTTTTATATCAACGAGCGTGTGTAAGATTTTTAAATCTTCGACTCAATCTGCGATAAAATATAGACAGGGATATTATTTGTCCATTAACGAACATTTGATACGAGATGCAGAATGGAAAAACGTGACAGAAAGAGAAACTTGAAAACTTTGTTACAACTTACACTTAGAGGCTTTAGGAAGCCTTCAGAAATATATTTGTAAATATTCATATTAATGCACAACGAAACAACTTAGTGCCTGTTATTTTTATTTAAAAAAAGGGAACCTGCGGTCATATCTTTTTCTTTCTTATCTCAGCAAACATCCGAGGAAGCAACTGTTACACAACTGTTTTGTTCGCGGAAAATGTCGTTCTTCCTCTTCATCTTCTTCTTAATAGATCAGTGTAAGAAGAATTTCACCTAGTCTCGAGTCAATGATCGTCATCGACACCTAAACGGCTGAAATGCGTTTGATTATTTGTGGTTTGTATTCATATCACCTTCCATAATTCGAGAAGTAGAACGAATCGACCCATGGTGCATACAACATTTTTTATTCAGAACAGCTTGCCATACGTGTTGGCAAAGTTTGTCGATTTCATTCTACAAATTCAGTATAGTTTCCTTCTTCTTCTTCTTCCACTATCGATGATCGCTCTGTCTCAACGTTAGCTCTGTCTTTCCATCGTCGCGTTTCTTTCGACTTCTCGGCTAGCACCGATTGAACAAACGCAGTTGGTGTTCATGTGCATCGAATTGGCTGCGGTGCAACTGCAGCCGCGCGAAGGGTGAGGCGGAAGGCACGCATATTTTCGAGCGTGACGCACCTTGGACGCTGGGCTTGGCTCACCGGTCGACAGAGAGAGATATCGGACCGCTTTGTGCACAAGCGTGCAAAGCCGCGTTCACAAGCCCAGCTCTGACCGAGAGGAGTCGTCGCGGATCTGGTTCGTCTGGTTCTTTCGGTGCAGTTTGAAAACCACGGCGAACGAAGAAGTGGTTGCCTCCTATCGGATTAGGTCGTTAAGTTGAGAGAGTAATGGTCAGTGTAACGTCCAGGGTTAATGGTTCGAGTGATCAACACAGCCTCGAGAACTCTCTCGAAATCTTTTCATTATTACGTACTAATAGTTGTTGTTCGTTGATATACTTTTTTTTATCGAAGATGTCAGTGGGTTGCGAAAGATTATCATCTTTGAAAGTGTATCTTGGTTTGTAAAAGTTTCAGAAGCCCTCCTTTGTAGACGATATATATCACGATTCGTAATAAAACATAACACAAAACCATTTGCATCGATTAACGCTTTGACTGCTACACTGAAATCACATGTTTCGCTAAGGATGCCACGGGAGTATTTTTATTATTCAAAGCATATAATGGTAAAATAATAATAAATCGACGATGTAAGACAACATTCTTCCCCAATGGACCGGTTATCTTATTGGTGGTCACCACGGTGGCGCCTTGGTAACAGTCGATAGCCACATATTATAGCAAGGCTTCGTTTATTTCAACAAACCACTCAGCAAGCAAGCAAAACGTGCAGAATATATTGTTGAAACGTGTAGAAGATATTAGCAAACAGTATTTGCTCGTTCTACATATAATAGTAAGGTGGAGAGACATTTTTATGATTTCGACGGAACATTCGGCTGAAATGGTAGAGATTCGCAAAAAAATTATGTTTGTGATAAACCAATGGTAGTGGTAGATTACAACAGAGGAAAATGTGCTGTAGATTTAGCAGATCAAATGATAGCACATTCTACGCTGCATGGAAGAACCCTCAAGTGGTACATAAAATTAGCTTTAGACTTATTGTTAAATACGTCAATTTCAAAATCAGAAAACAAAAATCAAGGTATCAGATTTTAGAATGGCACTCGCGATGCACCTTGCACAGTGCCATTCACCAGAGTCGTCAAATATACTTATTCCGCAAAGATCGCGACGCGAAATGCAGAAAAAAAACGGGCAAGCGCACCTGGCACGAAAATTTTGCAGAGAGTGCTATGAAAAAATGTTAAACAGTCAGGATGAAAAATTGCCAAGAATCGGACCAAAAAGCTGACCACCTATTGTCCAGATTGTATCGATGAGCCACATTTATGTGTAAAGTGTCTTAACACAGTGGTTCTCATTTTTCTTTATTGACCTTCTAATACAAACGTTCAATCGCTCAATGGGACACTTTTTATTTCAAAGTATCTTCTATTTACCGGTCAATTTTTATTCGATTTTTACAATTGTATGAGGTTCAAGCTCACCAATGACCGACGTGGCGTCACAGGAGAAACCATAATTGGTCATACGTGACCAACGTGGCAGTCAAAGTGATAAAACGTAGGAAAGTTTCATCTTCGATTTTCAGGGATTTCCCTGCTTACCGCATCGCGTACAAATAAATTGCACGCGAGAACGTTCATCAGACTAATAGTCGTCGCAGAAAACGAGCTCTTAGCTCTACGAACTATGTAAGCGGTTCAGTTTTATTCATCGTACGTCGTAAGTCTCTGGCTGTAGGTACTCGTGTTCGTCACGGCGATGTATCGCGGCCTAAACGACGCGGTCGTCCATGTTAGATGCGACTGCTAGGCGCCATTAACGTCGAAGCGGTCGCGATCGCCTTTGAATCAACTATAGTATCTCCCTTATTACGACGTGGTAAAAGTCGTGGCGTAAATAAAATCGCGCTTTCCCTGTGTCACGCAACCTAAATCTCCTATACTTTCTCGAACGAATCTTCTTCGACGCTCTTGCGTTTCGTCGTTTACAGGAACGTTCTGGCCGCATCCGAAACTGGAAAGAAATTAAAGTAAGAAAGATGGAAGAAGGTAAATGAGGAAAAGAGAGAAACAGGAAGAAATAAAGGGGCAGAACGTAGGATAAAGGCGAAGCGGATACGCACGACGCGTACAAACGGACACGCGAATATACGCGATTATACGCGAGCTATAGGGTGTCCTGTATTTTTCCCTTCTGACTAGGTCTGCGTGTTTTATAAGTAACGTTAAGAGTAAAATGTCACGTAACCACGGGTTCACATTTTAGCACAAACGCTTTGCCGAGAAATTACAACACAAATATGGAAAACGAGGTTGCTTGTAATTATTCACCAAAGTGTTCCTATACTTGTGGACGCGTTTTATCAATTTTATCGTTATGTGCGCTACATGTACGAAATATTTGTTAATTTCATTAATACTCTAATGAGACTGGACTATCACGATCAGGTTGGTCAAGTTCGAAACAAATTTGAAAATATACTCAGAAGATAGAAAATATTTATTTCAACGTCCACGTGGTGTTGAATTCCCAATAAAGCATTTATGGACTTTTCGTTACGCCGCATTTGCCCCTTATTTCTACTTGTACGACATGTCGCTACAGTTTAAACACACTGAGAAAGTGCGGGACACCCTGTATGCACTGGTGTGTGCGTCCGTTTTCACTGTCTCTTTCTTACTCATCTGTAGAGTATGTAGAGACGGGGCAAGCACACGATTAACCGGCGCGGCGGTTCGTTTTCTGCCGGGAGACTCTTTATACGAGCACGCCGCTCTGCTAACTGGCAACCGGCTACGCTAGCTTAACTGCTTGGCCGAGGAACTAACAGGCGCGAAAGAGACGGAGAAGGAAACGGACGGAGACGAGGAACAGGGCCGTGCTTAAGCACCTTTAGTACCACCAGCCTCGCGATTTCCAAGGGGAATGCACTCGTTCCACGAGCCACGCTCGTTTTACGATACATCCAAGCCTTTTTTTCCCACCGACCTCTCCTTTCTTCTATGGCTGTGCTTTGATCTCGTTCGAACGCTTCGTATATTGGCCTTTTAATCGTGCATCGTCGTACAGCCAAGTCGATCAAATCTGTGTCTTGTCCGTATTCGGATATCGCATTAGAAGAAATGTTTTATTTTCGTGTGCCTCGCTAACGTTACCTACTACGGTATGAAACTCGAGTTTCATACTCCGACCAACGTATGAAACTTGTATCAAAGAAGCAGGTACGTGTATGAATAAATACATAATGCAGGGAAAACAAGCCTTTATCCATATACTTTGTCAAAGCCATTGAAATCTCCATTAATACAGCCTTGCGAATCTATAGAATTTCTATGACAAGTTATGAATTGGTTACCTTGGTACTTGTAGTGTTAATAGGCCACGATCCCTTTGATATCAGATACATTATGAAAAGAGATGAAGTAAAATGGAAAGAAAAGGAAGAAGAAAGAAGGGAAAGGAAGGGTGCAGACAGGTTTGAAAAATTAGAATTAGCGCAACGGTTGTGCATCGATATATCCATATTTTTCAAATCCCATTTTCTGCTCTGATTATCATATTCCACGCTCAATATCGATATCGTAATCAGCCAGATCCCACCAAGGTGCGATTACAGCTAGTCGAAATCGCATATTATATCTCGTCGATTTAAATTAGCAATCTGCTGCTGTATTCGGATATAGTTATTTCCCATTTCAGCCGAACCATCGCATTCGATTCTCGCGAGCGTCAGTCGAACGAAATCGTAATTTATTCGCCGGTATTTCCCGCGCCATATACGCACAGCGGTTACAAAAAATATTGCCATACCGCTGTATTTATTATAACATTTATGTACTGATTAATTAAGTTCGAACGTGTTACATTACGTATCATTTAATCAAACTTTTATACGACTGATCCACTATAGGAATTTAGAAAAAATGTAAGCGTAGAACGTAATTAAAGAACCACCTCATAGGAGAATAAGAATATGCGTGGATACTTTTTCAAACCACTGTATGTATATCGATACGTATACTTATACTTGTTGTGGAACGATCAGAAGCTCGCGACGAATTAGTGGAACGAATTAAAAATACAGCGGCCGACCGGGTCGAGTGGAACGAAAGGAGGCTCGTATCGATCCTTCGGGGAGAGCCAGGGTGAAAATAGTTTTTCCTCGTCCCGACGCGAGTGGCAGTTTGACAGAGCGCGCAGTTGATATCTCGCGATGCGAATATTCACGACGTCCGTCCTCTGCTCTACTCTCTCGCCCTGGTACATACTTCGTAGTGGTAGTATGTATACTCGTCCTCTACGTTCGTCGTGGTCCGTGCACCTGGAACTTGCACGTTACTGGACCCGCAGCTTCGTCCTCGGGTCTTTGACCCCGTTGCATCTGGACAGAACGCGCTAATAATGCATCGGGACGATTATCGTCGGCTGCGCAAACCTCTCGCGATCTTGAACGCGTCCACAGGCGATTTCTCTCGTCCAACGACTTCGAGTTTCCATCGTGCAAACGATAATACGTAATGCTCGCTCCACACTGGTTAGAACTGCTTGAAGACAGCTCGCAAGCTGGACACAGGTGGGTTTTTCGTGAATAATTCCTTTGAGAAACACAGCCTCGCGGAGAAATCTTAAGACAGTCGTCCTACTTGTTTCAAAACTGGACGAAAAACGATATGGAATATTGTAGTTTTATACAGAAAATAGCTGACGAATAACATCGTAATGTATCAAACGTTTCATCAAAAGATGCATTTAAATCTGAGCTTTACGATCTATCAGTTATTGAAGTTTTACTGGAAATGGAAAGTGTGCTAAGATTTTTGAGTGTATTCTTAGCGGGAAAGACATAACGAGATTGGAAAATAGGGAATTAAGCGATCAATTAAAGAACTGGTAACGAAAATTATCCTTAACCGTATTCGTATTTCTCCAGGAAACCAAAATACTCTAACATATATTCTTTTTTTTTAACCCAGTGACCGATTTTAAGATTTCATCGTATCATGTTCGTCGAATGTATCATTTCCTAAAGAAATATTAATTATTCATTGACGAATTCGCTGTTCATAAAAGGCATAACTGAGTAAATATCATTTTTCGCTGATTACAAGCTGCTTGTGAATAACAGTGTGGATCCAGCAAAATTCAAGCCGATTCGTCGAGTTTTGCAATTAGTGGTCGTTGATACGAGGATGGTAGGGAATAATCGGTGTCTCGTTAGACAGCAATTTCCTGGGTAAACCGGTGCAGTCTGCTCTGTGACAGTTTGGCATTTTTACGCGTCAAGACGGTCGCGTGATATACGCCAAGCTCCTGCAATAATTGCATCCGTTGCTATGCAATGACAGCATATGCTACAAGTATACATACGTAAGACTTATCGATAGTTGACGATCGTTAAATCTCTCAATCAGTGAAAATCCTTTTCGAAAGATGTTCCCCGTAATTCATTGAAAGTTGATGATCTTTTGATGTTCCAAGTTCTTTGATGTTCCCAGAAATAAATCTTTCATTTTTTTCTTTTTTTTTTTAGATGAATCCTATTATGGAAAAGTAGAGTAGTTAGCCAACCAGTTTGGCTTGTGACACGTTGAAAAATGAAAAAATGTTACGTACGACGTTTGAACTAATTGTAGGAAAGACGTTCCCTTAGATTAAGAAAAACAAATTTAAACGATATTCTTATGGTATGTGTATATATATTTCATCGTTCGTTGTCGTAGAGATTTCTAGGAAGTAACGATTTGAAAGTGGCTAAAAACTGGGCCAGAATGCATGCATAATAATTAGACTGACCGAAAAACGATATTCGTATAGACAGGAAAGAACAAGGTTAGAGAGGAATAGGAGCATGCTGACGTTGGATAGGTCGCTTTGTTTAATTGAATTTTTCTGTCGACAATTTTTCCAGTATATTAAAAATCATCTTGCCTCGTTCGCGTGTCGGAGTATCGATCATCGCGACAGGTGTATCGAGTTCCCTCGACCGTTATTTCGATGGAATTTTCGAAAAAAAAAATCGCCAACAGGAAGGAGACTCACTTCGAACACCGTTTTAACAATTTTTTTTTTTATTTTTGTTTCCCCTATATTTTTCTCCCTTCTTTCTTCTCTTCTCGTTGCGGGCTGAAACATATGTATTCGCGGTGCGTCGCGTCGCTTGGACGCTGCGTTTCACACGTGGCCACTCGCGTCGATACACCGTGTCCACGACATTTTTATGTAACCGTCATTTTCGCAGTTTCAGAATGCCAATCGCGGCTCGTTTAATGGCGACGCTCGTACGCGTCCAGAATCGTTTCATCGCGTCCGATCTCTGATTGCGTACGATATCGATCGACTACGCCGTCCACTCTTCGCAACATCTGTACCGGTTTACTCTTCCTTTACCCTCGTTTAGACATATTGATCAATTCTATGAATTGATAGATACGAAAGAGCGATGATGTACGAATACTTGTAGACTATGTGCGTTATATGAAACGTCTTGAGATTTCGTTAACAATGTTGTGACACTGAAACAAATCTGAATCTATAGAAATTATCTATAGAAATATATTTGGTACAAGTACGTATTTCACGGAGATCACAAAAGTGTATTTAAATAGTCGATCATCCATTGTGCCAATGAATCTGAATATTCGGTATTGTCAGGCTATTCGTGCAAATTAATATTTTTACCAAATACAAGTTTGCGCTAAATATCTGTAGTTTCTATCTACGTTTTCAGACTGCTTTAACATTTTATCGGTACAATCATGACAGTCCGTGTCTCGTTGTAATTTTAATGAAATTTCGAAATATTTTATATAGCACGAACAATGATGATTTAGTCAGTGGCAATATTGTGGCGATATTTATGCGTGTAGGGAGTTTAGGGTGGAAAATGTGAACTCGCGTGGAAATTTGTGAAGTGTCGGGATAAAGTCTGCCTGATAATTTTCACGATCGACTGACGAGATCGAATTTAGACGATTGTAAGAGCCATTTTACGAGCAGCGGGCTTAAGAGGATCTGTCGACCTAGATGATTCAATTGGAGCGGCAACTCGAATTTAACGACAATAGACGCGATCGATTTTATTTTCAAATCTTTAAATTCCGTTTACAAGACATCTGAAATTTTCACTGTGAGAATTGGTAAATTCGTTAATTTTGTTATTAAATGTACGGGCATCTTTATTCATTTTCCGAACACTCACAAATATTTATTGTTGTAACATTGAGCCATCCATGTATTACGCAATTTTTCTCTTCCTCTTTGATTTTGTTATTAAACACGTGTATATATTTGTCAATTTGCTGAACGTTCAAAAGTATTGCTTATTGTAATATTACGTTATCGATGCGTTACCAATTCTTTTCAATTTATTTCATTTTGTATTAAATATACACATGTATATCTTTTTCAATATCTCGAACATTCAAAAATATTGAATGTTATAACATTATGACATCGGTATATTACAAAATTTCACTCATTTTTAAAATACTCGTGTCTTTGGATTCAACAAATATTCTTCCCATTCACGTACTTATAAAATCAACAAAATTAGATTCATTGCGATCCTTAACCTTCCAGCCGAAATCGCGTTCTACTTATTTTATTACGTTAAAAACATGTAAAAAATATGCAGGTAAAATTCACCTGGTACCAACGCGTTAATTTCACCGGACCACGCTGTTATCGCTTTTGTATTGCATATTAATATTTTTACCAAATACATGTTTGCAATAAATATCTGTAATTTCTATCCCCATTTTCGCATTGGTTTCAAATTTTATCGGTACAATCATGACAGCCCCGTGTCTCTTTATAATTTTAATGAAAAATTTTAAAATATTTTCTATAGCACAATGATAATATTGTGGCAATATTTATGCGTCTAGATTCAATTAGAATCGAACACACTTAATACTTTTAATCGTGTTATTGTACCACGTCAGAAAAACTTACTTAAAATTCTCAATGAGAGAATCGACTGTAATGTGCACCCAAATAAAATAAAATAAAATAAAATAAAATAAAATAAAATAAAATAAAATAAAATAAAATAAAATAAAATAAAATGAAATGAAATAAAATAAAATAAAATAAAATAAAATAAAATAAAACAAAAAATATTTATGCGTGTAGGGAGTTTAGGGTGGAAAATACTTTGTTTAGAGAAAGATACGAAAATGGCCCGCGGCTGCAGGCTTCATTAGAACACTTGACTGACTTACGAACCAGCAGCGCACATACACACGTCCGTAATGACCATAATCCAACATCTCGAAGCATCTAATTGAATTCCCATAGGATTATCGCCGCGCGTTAAGAATGGTTTGGCCGCATCCGGCGGACGGTGTAGAGTATCGATCGCGTACAGCTCGCCGCGGCCTCGAATTTCACGCGATAGCAAAGGCAGATACCGTATGCGGCGAAGGGAAACGCGGCTTGGTTGTTCACTGGACGTGCTCAAAACGTCGTTTAGGAGCCTTAAACCCAGGCCACAGAGTGAGAAAGAGAGACAGAGAGATGGAGAGCCCCACCCCGATATCCAGTTTGCCAAACGCCGGTTGTTTTTGTTCGCGCGCGTTGCACGAACTGAAACCCTCTCTCTGCTTGGTCACGCGCACATATAAAGATATATATGTATGTATACAGGGTGTCCCGCGTAACTGGGACAAGCTATAACTGCGAAACGGTGAAAGATAGAAAAGAATTTCATTAGAGAAAATTAAATATTTTAGAATGACTTGGTACACGCGTCCACTTTGAAAGTGGTGGTGTTTCAAAGGTTTGGGGCCACATATACCTTTTTAAATAAAATTATAAATTTGCTTATACATTCATTTATCCATTTCTTTTTCTTTTTTTTTTGTCTGGTTCTCTATATAAAAGTGTTAGGCTAGTTGCGTCTTCCCTTGATACTTTTCTACGAAAATACTTTTTCTATATACGAAGATCCGTCGGTTGGCGTATTAAAAAAGTTCCAAGATGTAAGAAAGCACGGGTGACCTTCAAAGATTTGACCTTTCGCCTTAGGTGACAGTGGCGGTATTTAAAACTTATCACCGAAGGTTCAGACTGTAGATACTTATTGCTTCGGCTAGCTAAGTGATGCCATGAGAAAAATCTGTCTTAATGAAATTCTTTTCGATCTGCCATCGTTCCACAGTTACAGCTTGTCCCACTTGCGTAGGACACCCTGTATACAGGAGGAAACACGTATATACACATAGGTAGATAGAATCGAGAGCGTGCGGAAGGTTGGAGGACGAGCGATCTACGTGTCCCGGCGCGGCAGCAGGACCCTCGTCGCGGTCGTCAGCAACCGGGGGAGGTTGGAACACGGCAGAGCAGGGGTTGGGGGGCCACGACAATGCCCCACCCCGAGTTCTCGTATCGATCTGTCGCAACGAAAGTCGAGATACCGGCCTGAAAGTATCAGCTGGATGGATAAGCCTGAATTATATTCCGATTTTCCCTCCTTCTTTTCCTTTTTCTCGTCTCTTTCGTTCTTTTTGCTTGTCGTTCGATTTCTATTCCTACCTGATTCTTGCATGGGGTAGCAACGCGAGTCCGACATGCATCGCGGCATTTGGTAGATCGCTTAACGACTGACGAGAAGGTTTTGTAGTTCGTTAGTTAGGTACGGAAAGAATCTTTTCCTTTTTTTTTTCTCTCCAGTTCACTTCCACTCTGTTTGTAATGTGTAACTTTTGTATATAATTACACGAGTTTTAATCGTAGATGCGGTCTGATGGATAGTTCCTTGCGGTTAGTGCAAGGTTTTCTTTGGTGCTTTTCGTTTAGTTTGGATCGTTAACAGTCTCATTGATGGGAAATATTAACGCAACCTCTGGGTTTTTTGTTTTTTAGAGGACTTGTGCAGAGGATGTTTAATCGTGAGAATTGTTAGACGAGGTTGTTCGTTGTTGTAATCGTCGAATATATTTAAAATGTGTAAAAATACGGATAATATTGGCTGAGACACTCGTACACTGTACAAATCGCGAAACAAGATCGCTGATAAATACTCGATAGATGCTCGCAAGATACTCGTCGATACTGAAAGATACTCGATAGATACTCGGAAATACCGAACTTTTTTCGGTTGCGTCCGTTTATTTATACTGACCGAGGGAGAGTCGGAAAATTCAAATTCGTCGACGATTGGACTAGCGGCGATATTGTTTTATTTATTATCACATTACGTGTATCCTAACGATCTTGATACTCCGAGTATCATATATAGTACTCTACTCATGTGCAGCTACAGTTATTTGGGTTGTTACGTTGTCGAGGTAGCGTTAAACCATAATATCACGTATGCTCGTAAAACCAAGTTTCTACCCTTCCTCTTTCATATCACCTTCCAGATTCTTAGTAGTCAAAGCATGTACCAAAGATGATACATCGAAGACTCATATCGTAACTCGGACATCCAGTACACCCTCGTCAACCAACTAAGTACCTTGAAATTTAACCGAAATATCCCCGATACCCTGACTGTCCATGCCCTAAAACGTCATTCAGCGAGTCAAACATCGATCCCTCGTGTTCCGCGTACCCCTTTCATGTAAACCAGGTGATCCAAATGACCTCAAGTGTCGGAAGCATTGGACGCGTAATCAAGAGACAGCGAGGAAAGCTGAGAAACTACAGCGACTAGCGTTACAATTCGAACATCGTATGTGGAACGTTTTATCGTTGTATATTTTTGTTTCTAATTGTTAATTATATAATAGTTGACTTCTTTTAATTTCCCCAATTTTTACTATTTGAAACTGATCCCTTTTCTAAGTTTTATTTTATTATTAAAATTACAAACGTCAACGGGGAGCATGAGGCACTTTAGTATAGCGTTCATTGTATTGCTACGAAAGTCACAAATTTAAAAATATTTTCTTATCTCGTAGAGATTAATGAAAATATATTTGTTCAGCTCAATTCACTTAATTCTCAAAATTTCCTAAAATCACTCGACTAGATTAGATTTGAATTAGGTTTAAGCAAGGTTCCAATGTTTGAATAAATGAAACTATAAGCATTGTTAACTATTAAAAGATTGTTGGCTCAAACCTTATTTAACTTAATCTAACTTCTCTGATAAATTTTGTGATCACATNGGCCAAAATTGAAGAAAGCCCGCTTAACTGCGTCGCTACCTCGGACGAACGTCATAGTGCACAGAAACATATATTTCATTTATTTAACGTACATAATTATTAAAATTAATGAAAATATATTTGTTCAGCTCAATTCACTTAATTCTCAAAATTTCCTAAAATCACTCGACTAGATTAGATTTGAATTAGGTTTAAGCAAGGTTCCAATGTTTGAATAAATGAAACTATATAGCATTGTTAACTATTAAAAGATTGTTGGCTCAAACCTTATTTAACTTAATTTAACTTAATCTAACTTCTCTGATAAATTTTGTGATCACATGGCCAAAATTGAAGAAAGCCCGCTTAACTGCGTCGCTACCTCGGACGAACGTTATAGTCCACAGAAACATATATTTCATTTATTTAACGCACATAATTTTCCTAAATAACAACAAATCAATTGAATAATCCACAAATTTTATGAAATTTCCGAATATTGACCCGAGTTATTGTATACGCGTTGTCGTTGCGTGTTACGAACGAAAACTCGTCTGCGGATACGTTGCAGAATCGACTTTCGCGAGCAAACGCCTTCGCGAATGTGTGGGTACGTTCACCCCAAGCACGCGTCTTATGCACGCGTGAACACGACCAGGAAGGTGAACATCGGAATTCTTTGGTTCACAGACACTGACATTTTCTCGTTTGAAGATGCGCGATAAATACGCGCACCGCCTGGCATTTCGCGTCCGGTTCTCCGCAAAAGTTCAGTAGCTCTGTTCATCATGGCTCATTTTATGCAAGCATCGAGGGTTTATCGTGAAAGCTTCGCTGAAGTTTTGAATATCATGCGACTCTCAGGAAACCTGTTTCATTTTACGCAGGATTGTGTTTAATCAGGCAAAATGAAAGGGAAGGTTTAAAGCATTAACATTGCACAACATTTGACGTTATGTTGACGTTAACGAGTTTTATTTGTTAATACTAAAGCTATCAGACAAAATAACTGGTATCAGATTTGTTGTTTTTAGCATTGTTAAAAACATGCAACTTGTATCTTTATTAGGGCAGAAAAGTGATGAGGTACACGTACTTTTTCATTTTCGTCATATTGTTAAGTTTAATTAAAGATGTGAAACATATTGAGGTATCTACACGTTAAAAATAGTTTTATTGTGTTAAAACTATGGCAATTAGTCTTGTACGCAAGTTTCACGTTGTACATTAATTAAATACACTTTTGGTTACGTTTCAAGGAAAATTCAATGACCGAGTGTTTGAGAAGTAAAAAGGTAAAATTAACAAACAATGAAAGAAACCCACAAGTAAATAAACAAGTAACAACGTACATAAAATTAATTTATCTAATCTTTACACATTATCTTATCGCATAAGCTCCATTCAGATTAGTCAAGTTACCTGAATTTAAGAATCTTAAAATCAAATGGCTTGGCTAATAAGAACAAGCGTAGAAATTTAACAGAATATTGCAAATCAAGTAAACACATAGATACGTACTAAGCGATTTCAAATTGCTTGAATCCAAATAAATTAATTAATCTAAACGAGATATTACCTGACACTCAATGAATTAATTGCAATTTGTACGCGTAAGCTAAAAATCTATATATACACAGCAAAAATATTACTTTACCTTTCAGTAAAGAAGCAACAATGACATTGAAAGTGTCGATACGGAAGTGTCGTTATAGCGTGATATCGCAGGTGAAATTACAGAGGCGAAGAAAGTAAAAATGACATGAAACAGACTGGTGAAATAGGCTAGAAAGTTGAATCGATATCAGCAACTGAGAAATGAACTATGAGCAGAAGGTTATGCGATCGTTCGTTCGTCTGTTTCATCGTAAGAATTTGAATGGATCGCGTGAAAAGGCCGATTCCAGGCGGAGATGGAGAAGAAACAAAAGCTTGGCTGAATGCAGTGAAAGAGAGAGTGAATGAAAATGGAAAGGGTCCGACTTTCCGCAACTGTACTTTATTCTTCGAATTTCTTCGAGAACTGTTGGTTGCCTAAGCGTCGCTGGCGAACTTGTTACCCTATGTACGGTACATAATATGAAGTTGGCCAAACTAACGCCGAAACTTCTGGCCGTGAACGCGCGCCAGAGTTCGCATGCCGCGTTTACGCGGATTTCAGGCTTCATTTTGGGGTAAAAAAAAGTAGAGGAGAAAGAATAATAAAAATAAAGTTGGCCGACAGAGCGATTAAATCACTAGATCACCGGCGAAACCAAGTTGTAGCTCGTAACCTCGCCACGGGGATCCTTGATTTTTATTCACGAAACTTCTTTTTACCTGTAAAAAGTTGGCACGCTGATACGGATTACGTTAACTGCTCGATTTCAGGCACTGAAAATTTTCTGCCGAGTCTAGACGCTATGTTTTATTTATTTTATGGCATCATAAGGGCGCGATAAAACACCGTATACCAGATTTCTGGAAGAAGAAGAACAAGTTGCAGATTTGCAGGATTTTTTTGTTATAGAAAATTAATAAAAAATTAATAAGTTAGATTTTGTTACCACGTAGTATCCTGAAAAATTATTTTAACATTTCCGTTCTGTTTAATTTCCATTTCAATGTCACCAAAATTCATACAAAATTATGTGGAAGTACCAAAGGAATTATGAAACTATGAGGCGTAAATCTACAAAATTTCTATCGACAGTTATCAGTCGGTGATTTTAATCACTTTAGTAATTCTACCGATCTCTGTTAAGTTACGCTTTATTGCAACCGATTTATTAGTTCTCTTGTCGCGAATGATTTCACTGGGTCGCGCGTGCAGCTGGTTGAAAAATCGTAATAGGCCTTGAGCAGGATCTCGAGTTTTCAAGGGATCGTGAGGCCTGGATAGACAAAGTTTCTTTGTCTTCCGGCTAGGAACGGATTCCACTCGACTTTCATGTAATCTGCTGGACGTATTTAAGCATCTAGCGTGTAAATTGCAAAGCGAAAAATAACAAAAATAAGATATTAATTAATAAAAGTTACGTTCGACACTATCTACTTATTGCAGACTTAATCAATTGTTTCGTTTGATATTCTTTTCGGTAAAAATAAAAATTCAAAAGGAAGATATTGCACTTGTGTCTTCGTCAACGACTCGATTTATCTACAGAAAATTAAATCTCACGGAAACAATTAACCGAGGGCTGTTCTCCTCACTTTTTCATATTTGTATTTTCTCGGATATTTTCTTCTTTGAAATACTTTAATTACAAAAAAGGGGGGGACGTGGACAAAAGCTAGTACAATTACATTAAATAATAATGAAATATTTGAAGGTTATCCATGCTTTAATAAAATCTATCGAAATGGAACATTTATTTCGGCTCACATGGAACAGCGGATTAAATCCTAAAAGTGAATATCATGCTCTTTTCCAGAGAAAAATAAGAATAGTTTTAATAAAATCGAATTATGAAATATTCCCTCTTTATTTCTACAATCAGAGATACCCAGCATGTACTGCTATATTTTTAGCAATTTTCTCTTTTAGTACGTTTTACTCAAATATTTTAAATAATTTCGATGTTTTGAATAAAACTCGTGACAACTATGGAGAACACGATACGCGTTATTCAAGCGAGAAAAAAGAATCGAAAGGTAAAAACACAACGAACGAAATATCTACGTGTAAAACGATGAAATAGGAGGGTAAAAGAAGCTGTCGGTATTTCACAAATTATCGTATAATTAAATTAATGGCACGGCTGTAGGCACGACTGTTGAAGAGAGAAACATAACGAGAGCGAGCGTTATCCGATTGCGACGGATTTCCGGGCTGGCGTTGGCGAATTTCGTTGCCGGTGTGTATAATCCGATACGAAAAATCACGCAAATTAATAATAATAGAGTTACGAAGCGGCCGTACGACTCGTGGAATTAAAACATATCACGGCCAATGTAATTACCACGAAGTTGACGCGTGCTTCTCTTGAAACGATACAAAAAATGATAAAAAGAAATAAAAGCGAAAAGTCACGGAAAATAAAGAGATTGAAAACGTGTCTTTGATGCTGTAGACTCGAAATAATAGGGAAAAAGTCGAAACGGTGACGACATTCTAAAGTTTCACTTGTTTCAATGAGATTGTTTCGAAGGCGTACGCTTAATCCGCGTCGTAAAAATGTTTGTAATTTAATTAAGGTATTATTCAGAGAATCGTTACGTTTGTACAGTCAGTTACCATTGTTGTAACCATTCAGCATCGGTAATTCAACCTTCTCCGTGCTATCATCCAACTTTTACGACTTTTTTAGACCGTTACTCCCGTCAATTCTTTTTTTTTTTTTTTTTTTTAATCCCTCGTGGTGTTATCGTGGTTTTTAGTGGAAGATTATTGTACATGGAGTTTTTCTCTCGACGCAAGACGTACATATGTATGCAATTTACGTTACAATTATGTAGGCAGAGGTGAATTTAATAACTGAAGATTATAAAGGAAAAACGCGATGAATCGGTATATAATTCTGTTAACCCATGAAATAGTATGGAAATAAAAAATCAATAAAATGGACTTAATATGAATTTATAAATGAATCTATCACTTTTCTCGTATGGCCTTTGGTTGATTCATATTATACTCAAAATCATCGCTAGATTCTACCTAACATTTTGCACCTGAAATCTTGGTTTACTGTGGTGAACTGTTGTAACCAGCTCGGTTCCGAATGTAGCTCGTCGCGAGTCATATCAGAGTTTCCTGTCGTAATTACTTTTTTTTTGCAAATAATCGTAAATTTTTGAGTGTTTAGCATAACGTTTCTGATATGACCGATGAAAGGAAGCGCTATCGCGCTGCATGACACGGATTCTTAAAAACCCTTGGCACTAAAACGGTTAAGGATGACTACAGTAATCTTGTGTATTTTTTTAAAGAATAGTGTCATTTTGCAATAATAGTCACCTAATATTATTGTTGCTAAATTGCAAATGTCTTCATATATGTATATATTAGGTTGTTTGAAAGTGTCTTTCTTTTGCAAACAGTGCACCTTTGTACAAACGTGAGACCAAGTCTGTGAAATGTCGCGGTGTTTATCTCAACAGAACAAAATGAATTGTACGTAATTCGACAAAATAATATAAAACAAAAAACATTGTGCGTGTATTATTTTTTCATAAAAAGAAAGAAATTTTTCGGACGACCTAATACAACAGTGCAGCTTCCTACAAACGTGAGACCAAGTCTTTAAAATGTCGCGGTGTTTATTTCAGATCTATCTAATAGATTGTATGTAATTCGATAAAATAATATAAAACAAACAACGTTATGAGTCTATTATTTTTTCATAAAAAGAAAGAAACTTTTCGGACGACCAGATACAACAGTGCAGCTTCGTACAAACGTGAGACCAAGTCTTTAAAATGTCGCGGTGTTTATTTCAGATCTATCTAATAGATTGTATGTAATTCGATAAAATAATATAAAACAAACAACGTTATGAGTCTATTATTTTTTCATAAAAAGAAAGAAACTTTTCGGACGACCAGATACAACAGTGCAGCTTCGTACAAACGTGAGACCAAGTCTGTGAAATGTCGCGGTGTTTATCTCAACAGAACAAAATAGATCGTACGTAATTCGACAAAATAATATAAAACAAAAAACATTGTGCGTGTATTATTTTTTCATAAAAAGAAAGAAATTTTTCGGATGACCAGATACAACAGTGCAGCTTCGTACAAACGTGAGACCAAGTCTTTAAAATGTCGCGGTGTTTATCTCAATAAAACAATATGGATCGTACGTAATTCGACAAAATAATATAAAACAACAAATTTCCTCATAAAACGAAAGAAACTTTTTGGACAACCTAATATTTATGAGAAATTCAAAGGAGCACAAAATACACGTAATACACAAAGACATAAAATGTTCAAGACACAGCACGTGGGTAGTTATTGTTGAGTATATTAGATGTATAAACAGAGGAACGCGTGGATAAATTGTAAAGTAGAAAATATAATTTAATACAAAATTGTAAAAACAAGTAGGAATATAATTCGAGCTGGTCCAGATCAGCACTCTAGCAGTGTTACCCTATAACTAAAACCGCGAAGCCATCGTCGCCTGTCTTGTAGTAATAGATACACCATAAGATTTAACAACCATAGAAACCCCCTAGTTACTCAACTACTTGACAGGTGGGATCAGATCCGCAGGTTAAAAAGACAATATCCTTTAGAATTAAGCGCCAGATCCAATTAGAATCAAACACACTTTATATTTTTTAATCGTGTCATAGTATCATGCCAGAAAATTTACTAAAAATTCTCAATGAGAATTGATTGTAAAATACTCGCAAATAAAATAAAAAAAAAAAACCATCGCCTGTCTATTGTCTATACGCTGTCGATGGCTTCGGTGCTTGAGAAAACTAAAAAGACCAGATGTAGAGTTTCCTTAACAATGATTATACCTAACATTTAGCGTTAGCCTAATTGTAAACACGCGCAATCTTATTTACTCCAATTTCCAATTATCGATTGCGCTATTGTACAAATCTCTTCGTTCTGGCTGCATCGAGAAGAAACGCGTTTCCTCGCAATTCTGCACTCGGTTGCGACTTTCTGTGTACGTCGTATAGACGATCGTTTCGACCAGTCGATCGATTCTCCGCTCTCTTTCTCTGCGATGGCAAATGTGGGACGACGGCCCACGTTTTACGACGAGAAAAAGAGAGGAGCCAGTGCACAAAAGGGAAAGAAAGGACAGCGGAAGACGATGCCGAAGAGGGCAACGCTGCGTCGCGCCACTCGCCGGCCTGATTTATAGGCAATACCGTTCAGGCGTTTTCACTGCGTAACTTCCGCCAATTTCGTTCCATCTTGACACGCCGCGAGAGAAGTTTCCGGCTTTTAATCGAGTAGCCAACCGATCTCCCAACGAAATCTTCATCGATCCTTCGTGAAACTTTCAGGTTATTGAATTTTCGAATCGATCTTCGCGAACCTTTGTTTTTAACGATGCTACGAATTTTTGAAGAAGGTTCGAGATTTTTGTCGATTCGGTAGATTTCGTAGTAGAAAAGAAGAGTTTTGCTGGTTAGTTGGCTGTGGGAGGAAAAAGTAGGGACTTTGTTGGTTAGTTTTTGGAGCAAAGCCTAAGAGTTTGAAGCAGAAACCTCTCGAAGGAGCATTTGGACTGCTTGATTTTGAATTTTCCTTGCGTTTCATGTATTAGGTTGTCTTTCTTTTACAGACACGTCTTTTACAACGACGCATTTTTATACAAACATGAAACCTAATTTGTCGTGATCTTTATTTTGATAGAACAAAATGGATCACACGTAATTCGATAAAATAATATAAAACGGAAAATCTTGTGCATCCAATGTTTCCTTATAAAACGAAAGAAACTTTTCGGACCACCTAATACAACGCGAAAGATTGTCAACTTTTGTAGTTTGAATTGCGTTTCCAAAGCCCAGAATTGGAGAATGTAACTTAGGTACATACAGAGTGTTCGAATAATAACGATGACTACGACCGAAAGGAGAGTAATTTTATGCGAAGAAATAAATGAAAAATGCAAATTAATAGACTGTTCCCGAGAAAATGGATTTTAAGTATTTTATAAGTAAGGTAATTGCTATATATTTTGGATATTNGTCCGGAATTTCCCATAAACACGTAAAAATCATCCTGCTTTGTATCAGTCAAATTTTCTCTTCATTTTCATTTCTTATAAACCGAAAGAAACCTTTGGGACGACCTAACGCAACGCGAAAGATTGTCAACTTTTGTAGTTTGCATTGCGTTTCCAAAGCCCAGAATTGGAGAATGTAGCTTAGGTACATACAGAGTGTTGGAATAATAACGATGACTACGACCGAAAAGAGAGTAATTTTATGCGAAGAAATTTCCCATAAACACGTAAAAATCATCCCCTGCTTTGTATCAGTCGAATTCTCTCTTCATTTTCATTTCTTATAAACCGAAAGAAACCTTTGGGACGACCTAACAACGCGAAAGATTTTCAACTTTTGTAGTTTGCATTGCGTTTCGAAAGCCCAGAATTGGAGAATGTAGCTTAGGTACATACAGAGTGTTCGAATAATAACGATGACTACGACCGAAAGGAGAGTAATTTTATGCGAAGAAATAAATGAAAAATGCAAATTAATAGACTGTTCCCGAGAAAATGGATTTTAAGTATTTTATAAGTAAGGTAATTGCTATATATTTTGGATATTTTCTATGCGCATCTTTATATTGTGTCCATTTTTGCAGTCCAAAATTTCCCATAAACACGTAAAAATCATTCCCTGCTTTGTATCAGTCGAATTCTCTCTTCATTTTCATTTCTTATAAAACGAAAGAAACTTTTCGGACCACCTAATACGTACCGGTTTAAGATTGTACAAGTTGCGATTGAAGAAATAAGTGGGAAAAGAAATGGAACCAGCCATTGCTAAATACAATGACACAAACTCTTAGAATCGTGGTATTAAAGAATTGGGGGCTTTAAATGTCCAAAAATCAAGTTTTTAGATTCTAATCGTTAAATTGAAATCTTCAAGCTGAAATTTTTAAGTCCAACTCTTCAAATACACGTTCAAGAATTTGAATGTTCAACTATCGTTTCTGCAGTTGACCAACAACGCAGCAATAAACCGTCTATCAAAATTCAGACATCTAAATCAAGTCACCATTATTGTTATCTGCAATTTAGAAGGACCGCAATCCCCTAAGCCCTAAACAATAAACTGTCAATCATCAACGTAGCACAACACGTCGAATCTGATTATCCAGAGTTTGATAACAAAACGAACAAGGCGAAATACGATCCTTCTTGCATAATAAGGAAAAGTTCGTCAAGGACGGTCGGTCGATCACAAACAAAACTGTGAAGGCGAGGTTGATCGAAGAACAAGAGACAGACAGACGGACAAAGACAGAGAGACAGAAAGAGGGAGGGCGAAAAGGTTTCAACTCGAGAAACGCTACTCGATCGTTGGCTAGTGAGCGAAATGTGGGCCGTGCGACTCTGAGAACTGGAACGTGCGTACAGGTGCGAAACCTCGCTGTGTTTCAATCCGCAGCCACAGGTTTTCCTTTGAATCCGACTGCTTTTAATCGATCCGCTGAATTTCTACCGCCTCTGGCTTCGCCATCTTTAGCTCGAATCCGCCTGATAATTATTTTTAATTGCCGCTGACGATGATATAGCCGGGCAACTGGTGCCACTCTCTTTCCCCTTGCACTTCTCTAACGTGTCGTATTGCAGTGAAATTCAGTCGATCGACGATTTCGTTCCCTGTGCTATGACGATTCAAAGGGATCACGTTTCTGACGAGGATTTCTCAAATTTAATTCGAGATCACGAGTCTGTTAAATTGAGAATATTTTGCTACGTTAATTTTATTTAGCGCGGAAATTTAAGAGAATTTTGAGATATCAAGATGATACTGGTTGTTGGCGAGATTGCGTGTTTCCTTTTTTGTAATTAAAACATGACTAGAGTTCTCCTGCAGATTAAACTAATATTATTACTAAGATTTTACAAATAACAAGTTATAAATTATTAATATTAATAGATCCTTTTACGTGATCGAGACGAGTTTTATAATACAGGAAATGTAATTTTATTCCTGTAAATGTTGAAAATCATCTAATTGTAATATTTCACGTGGAATTCTAGAATTGTAAACGAAAAGTCGATAACCTGCAAGTTGCCACTTGTCGATTCACTAATACTTAATAAATTATTGTGCGAGAGATCCAGGTAGGTCAATTATAAATAACCGAATGAATAGTTCATGTTTCAATAGATTAAACAATTACAATCAATATGAGTAATAAAACGTAAAAGCAATAAAAATGTAACGCATTTTACATCGCATTTTGCAGACATGGGAAAACCACGATGTTCGTTTATTGATTATGGATCCTATTCTTGCACAAGGCATGCTATTACATTTGAACAGACAATTTGTTGTATTTATTCCAGCTGATAATGCTAAACTGTACAAGTCCTGATACATATTTATTTGCAAGCAAACTTCTGAATCTCGTATGGTTACCCTAATTACACAAACTCACGAATTTCTGTTTTAGTGAACGTATGTGTTAACACTTTGACTGCCACGCCGAAATTACATGGTTCGCTCAGGACGCCACGGGAGTATTTTTATTATTCAAAGCATATAATGCCAAAATAATAATAAATTGACCATGTAAAACAACATTCTTCCCCAATGGACCGTTTATCTTATTGCTGGTCACCATCGTGGCGCCTTGGTAACAGTCGATAGCCACATATTATAACAAGGCTTCGTTTATTTCAACAAACCACTCAGCAAGCAAGCAAAACGTGCAGAATATATTGTTGAAACGTGTAGAAGATACTAGTAAAGAGTATTTGCTCATTCTACATATAATAGTAAGGTGGAGAGACATTTTTATGATTTTGACGAAACATTCGGCTGAAATCGTAGCGGTCCGCAAAAAAATTATGTTCGTGATAAACCAATGGTAGTGGTAGATTACAACAGAGGAAAATGTGCTGTAGATTTAGCAGATCAAATGATAGCATATTCTACGCTGCATGGAAGAACCCTCACGTGGTACATAAAATTAGCTTTAGAGTTATAGTTAAATACGTCAATTTCAAACGCGATGATACTCATAAACAAGCAACGAAAATAAAAATGAAGGTATCAGATTTTAGCATGGCACTCGTGATGCACCTTCCACAGTGCCATTCACCAGAGCCGTCAAATATATTTATTCGACAAAGATCGCGACGCGAAATGCAGAAAAGAGACGGGCAAGCGCACCTGGCACGAAAATTTTGCAGAGAGTGCTATGAAAAAATGTTAAACAGTCAGGATGAAAAATTGCCAAGAATCGGACCAAAAAGCTGACCACCTGTTGTCCAGATTGTATCGATGAGCCACATTTATGTGTAAAGTGTCTTAACACAGTGGTTCTCATTTTTCTTTATTGACGTTCTAATACAAACGTTCAATCGCTCGATGGGACACTTTTTATTTCAAAGTATCTTCTATTTACCGGTTATATTCAAAATGCCCCAACTGTCAATTTTTATTCGATTTTTACAATTGTAAGAAGTTCAAGCTCACCAATGACCACCGTGGCGTGACAGGAGAATCCACGTGGCTGGTCGAATATGACCCACGTGACGGTCAAAGTGTTTTACGAGCTTCAATAGCGATCTGATTGAAAAGACTGCTTGCTGCCGATTGTTTCGACGATTCTAAGATTACTCGAAATTCGTGTCACGTTAACAACGCGGTTAAAATTGCCGATGCATTCGTAGAATTCATTCAAACGCACTGGAAACAGGTCCGCGTATTCTAAACAGCCACTTGACCTCTCGCACGCTTCCTTAAACACTTATCATTCACACGGAATATACCAGGGGAGAGGTTCATTCACTGGAGGTTCATTCACCAGCCAGCCTGAAGAATCCTACAAAAGAGGAGATAGTAACTCTTCACTGGATGATTAATACTTTTCGCGTAACCGTTGCATTCTTCAGGAGTAGTAAAATTACTTAAGAAAGCGTAAAGCACCGTCGAAGGCAATAACTGCCGGTGGCCTTCAATGGCTAGGCGTTTCGAAGCGTTTTCGCGAGTAGAATCACCTCGAACGTTCTCTCCATGAAATTAATTCCGACCAACAGTTTAACTGGAACGAGCTCCACTAAAGAAACTCGACTGCGTAGAAAATCCTTCTTGCCTTCTTGCAACTATCGATTTTCTTCTTTTTCTTCTTCCTCTTCTTCTTCTTCTTCTTCTTCTACTACTTCTTCTTCTTTTTATTTCTTTACCTTTTCTTTCTTCTTCTGCAACTCTGAGATAAAGTTGCTCGTCAAAGAGTGACAAAGAGAGCGAGAGAACGACGTAGAATAAGAGAAAGAATGTACTAGACGGAACGTTGTTGTTTTTCGCGAAAATCGTCGATTAAAACTTTAAGGTCGGCCATTAGCCTTCACCCACATTGCTCAATCGCGAGTGCTCGAGACGATTACGGCAAAACGTGTCCGATTGCCGTGTGCCGCGAGAAGCGTTGCTCGTGGAATTAATTCGTGCTTATTACCGTGATTGCTTAAGCGCCCCGATAATATTGTATTCTGGTCATTTCGTTTTAACGACCTGCGATTGACGCGGTTTACCAATTAGGTCACACGTAGCCTAATTTAACGTCACAAGCTGAGTTTCGATAAGAATAATGAAAACATTTATCATTGTAATTGTCGAAAATATTCTAAGTTGTTAATGATATCATCTAATAGAACATACGTTAATTATTGCGATTGATTCAATCGTTATACGAGCCTCTGGAAGATTAAATTGATGATTTGCACTTTTTCTTAATTTCTTAATTTCATTACATAAGAACGCGATTAATATTCAACTCTCAAGAATCAAATGACCTACTTCCACGAGTTTATTTATAAAAAGAATATGACATAAGAGATAGCACATTTCAAGGTACATTTCAGAAATAGTATTTGTAACGCCATCAGCTTTCTTTTGCTTCTCAATTTATAGAGTCGATCAGTGTGAAAAAAAATTCAAACGCTAACCCGAGTCAGTTACACCGTATTTCTACGATAGTTTGTCTGGACATCTTTCTTTCTAGAATTATTCCATTGATAAACCTCAATATTTTCCACCTGTGGCACACATTCCTCTGGAAAGATCCTCCTTTTCAAAATCGGATCGTTTTCCAAAAAGCCGCTTCTCTCTTGCGGTCGCGTGTTCTCTAAACAAATCGGCCCACTCAAAACGCAAATAGACAATGGAAAACAAATAACGGCAGAAAAAAAGAAAAAAAGAAAAAAAGAAAAAGAAAAAAGTATACAGCGGGACGAAAAAGGAAAAAGAGGAGGGCAGAAAAATCAGGGGGTTTGGACAAACGGAAACGCCATGGCGTGTGGCAATCACCGAGGGCTAACCTTGGCAGCGAAAAAACAAAAGAGAGGCACGTTTACAAAATCAAGGAAAATCGAGGTGGGAACACCGAATCGAGGCTCGAAAAGCCACTCTCGAGGAAGACACTGACCCAGATTCCCGTAACATGGGGAAGGTCGTGTGTAAACATACACGTACGCACGCATCAGACCTATATATACTCGTACGTATAAGCCGGATGAATAACGCGACTGGGACACGTGTGCAGTGTGCACGCACACGAACGCATGGGCGCGCGTGCGTCCATGCTCATCCACACACACAATGGCCAGACACATAAAATAGAGGGTTATGTATTTTCTTTGGTCTATCGTGAGCCAGAGAGCAGCCAATTTGCTTCCCTCTTACCTGTGTGCACGCTCCATATGTTTCCATGCGTTTACGTATATCCTCATACGGTTTTATATATATAATATGTGTGTATTATAATTATAGAGTTCATTTATATATATTTGTCGTGTATTTGGAAGAAGAAAATACACAGTTCACGTATTTTATATTATGAGAATTTTAAATTTCTATTGCATAATATGTCGTTCATAAATATTAAGACATATTCTGACAATGGACAAGATTTTATAATTGTTCCAAATTACCAAAGGAGAGATTAATTGATTAGAATCTTGCTTTGGAGACAGAGAGCAGCCAATTTGCTTGTTTTTTACCTGTGTGCACGCCCCATATGTTTCTGTGCGTTTACGTATATCCTCATACAGTTATATATATATAATATAATTACAGGGTTCATTTATATGTATTTGTAGTGTATTTGGAAGAAGAAAATACACAGTTCACGTATTTTATATTATGAGAATTTTAAATTTCTATTGCATAATATCTCGTTCATAAATATTAAGACATATTCTGACAATGGACAAGATGTTATAATTGTTCCAAATTACCAAAGGAGAGATTAATTGATTAGAATCTTGCTTTGGAGACAGAGAGCAGCCAATTTGCTTGTCTTTTACCTGTGTGCACGCCCCATATATTTTCATGCGTTTACGTATATTCTCATACGGTTATATATATATATAATATAATTACTGAGCTCATTTATATATTTTAGAAGAAATAGAATTTATATTTTATAGATATTTAGAAGAAGAAAATGCACAGGTCACGTATTTTATATTATGAGAATTTTAAATTTCTATTGCATAATATCTCGTTCATAAATATTAAGACATATTCTGACAATTCATGTATAGTACCACGCTAGAAAAACTTACTTAAAATTCACAATGAGAGAATTGATTTTAATGTGCATCCAAATAAAATAAATAAAAATATTCTGACAATGGACAAGATGTTATAATTGCTCCAAATTACCAAAGGAAAGATTAATTCATTATAATCTTGAATTCCTGCGAGTTACTATATAAGAATTGGTGAAAGATATTTGTAAGAGTTACAAAACGAACGTGATAAGTTAGAAGTTATCAAATTTCATTTTGTTGAAAAATTATGGCATCGTTAGTTAACATTTTAATGTTAAAAAAATTCATGACAAATAACTCTCATTTAATCTTATCAAGCGCAATGCAGAACATATCTACAGTCGAGAAAATTATGAATTTTCTCAACAATTTAATAAATACATCTTGTGAAAGATGAGCAAGTATTCAAATACTCATCAATAACAGTGTATGTGAAACGTGTGTGTAAAGATGAATATTATTTCACGCACGTTACGCATGATTGATTACGCGCATTATACGTATGAATGTAATGATAGTATGCTTAAAAAGTTGTGACCTGGTTGGAAATTATGTTCATTCGGTTGGATAGTTTTTATATTGCTCCTTTAGCAGTTCTTAAGCATCGTGCTGTGTTTATTATGATTGAAGAGAATGTGAACGCTTGAATGGTGTAATTATCGTTACAGGGAATTCGTAGGATGAAGTTGGCAATTGTATTGCACTTGAAACTGTTTGGAAACTTTTAACTCTCAGATTCTTCCACTTTGCCCAAGTTTCCTTATGATTTTATTGTGATCTTTAAATACTTCCGTATTCGAATAATCTATAAAATCTATATATATATCTATATATAATCTATATATAATCTATATAATCTATATATAAATCTATATATATATATATATATATATATATATATATAACACACAAAAAAGAGTGTAATATGTATAGAATTTTGAATTCAAGTTCACGTTCGCAATTTAAATTTCAAAAATTAATTGCCAATATTGTGTTATTTGTCTCTGATCTGTTTTTTATTTTATATCGATATCATAATGGACAAAAATGAAATAGTTGAATTTACAAATTCCTTTACAAAAATTAATTATTCGCAAATGACAAAGTGATGTACAATACCCCCTTTTATAATAATTTATCAACTACTTGATACTAGCGATTTGACAAGTTACAAGCTTTTCTTTTACAATTTTACAATTTCATTATCACGCAATATTCTAAATGCAAAATTTGTAAAATTTACTTCGTAAAATTGGTTTTGTCATAACCATAATTAGTTATTATATTATACAAGAGAATTTACTAATATTAATAATTCGTAATTTATAAGATTTCAATAATAATATAAAATCAAACGTACAGGCGTATTAAGTTGACGTCAAAGACAAATGCAAATGAAATACGCGTTTTTTAAATAACTGTAGAAATAATCACATTGTCAGAAAAGTTTCCATAGAATATTTTTAATTTTCATTCTCCACAATCTCGTACGATTAGAACCGGAAACTTGAATGAAATACTCGGAAAGCTCTAGGCTAAGCGAAAGTTTAGCATGTGTCGCAGGTACACGTGCGCGGGCGCACGTGTGCTCATTTGCATACGGTTCTTTAATAGGCACACGTGCGCGTCGGTGTGCGTAAGTCGGCCTTTATGTTTATGAATGGAATTGTAGTGGTGACGTTGGTGCGCGGCACGTACGTGCGTAAAGTTATATTGATGACTCAGCCTCTGTCTCTTGTTGCACTCGTGATGCGCCATGTACACATATTACGATCCTCGGAAACGTTGAACCGCCCCCTTCATCCTTTCACATTTGTATTTTCTCCACCGTGCCCTGCCGACGTTCTCCTATTTTTTCCTTATTTTTCGTTACCCCTTACACCTCCTGTTTTTCCTCTTTTTTATCTCTTTCTTGCTAGAAGCTTTTTAATTAAAATTTATTATTTTTGTTCGTTCGTTAGTGAAAGAGCTATATTTCAGATAATTAGACGAAATTGAATTTGACATTTGAACTAATTAAAAATCAAAGTGATCAACTTCATTTTGTCAAAATTTCTTCATTTCTACTTACATAGCTTTTGCTCACATAGAGCAAATTTATTATTTTTGTTCGTTCCTTAGTGAAAGAGCTATAATTAATAAGACGAAATTGAATTTGACATTTGAACTATTTAAAAATCAAAGCGATCAACTTCATTTTGTCAAAATTTTTTGATTTTAGGCTATGATTACTACTTACATAGGTTTCGCTCACATAGACATTTATGGAAAATTGAAATGGTGGGCTGGAAAAAATAATGACGTAAGTTAAGTCTCGTAGAGCTTCAAGTTATTCTTGCATTCCAATTCTTACAAATCCTCCCTTTCGTTTTATCGATGTTTAATGACTCGAAGAAATACAATGAATTTTCTGTAATAATGAATAGAGAAAATTATTATTTTGAAATATAATAGTGAATTGATTTATATTTTATATCGCCATAATTTTCAAGCAGGCAAGTGTGCAAGGATATAAAAAGAAGATATCCAAAATAAAAAAACATTATTTGTTACGAGCTTTTATTTCTTTGTGTAATTTTGATCACAAAAATATAAATTTACTCACACGATTTACATAAGACACGTAAGAATTTTGGTCAGAAAATAACATGAAATTAAATGAATGTGAAATATGTTAGAATTTTGCACGTATCATAAGTATTGATTGTTGAATGGCACGTGACTGGGTTAACAGAGTACACCCTGTATACATTGAAGTTGGGTAACATTGAATACCCTTCCTTCCGAGCGATAAAGTTACGAGAGCAGGTAAACCTCTAATTACTTGAAGCGTTGCTCGTAACTGTTACGTGGAAGCAACATTATTTTAATCCATCCATCAACTGGCACGAGTACGCTTATTGACATATGCACGAAACGATGTTATTCGGTCATTTAGACTCTGTGTGTTAACTATCAAAATTTAATAGAATAAAATTTGATCCCCTTTCGAGGGAAAAGATTTACATATAATATCGGTATATCAGTATTATACGTACAAAATGTTTCATATACATTGAACAATAAATATTTATGCGCATGTTGGACTTGAGTTCTCAAAATAATGTTGTAATTACTATGAGACACCAGTATGGAGAATATAATATAAGATTTAAAGTAAATGGGATAATATTCATAGAAATTGTGAAGTATTGGGTCGTCCGAAAAGATTCTTTCGTTTTATCAAAAAATAATAGACGCACAACGTTGTTTGTTTTATATTATTTTGTCGAATTACGTACCATCTACTTTTGTTCTATTCAGATAAACACCGCGACATTTCACAGACTTGGTTTCACGTTTATACGAAGATGCACTGTTGTATTTGGTCGTCCGAAAAGTTTATTTCCTTTTATGAAAAAATAATAGACGCACAACGTTGTTTGTTTTATATTATTTTGTCGAATTACGTACCATCTACTTTTCTTCTATTCAGATAAACACCGCGACATTTCACAGACTTGGTTTCACGCTTGTATGAAGCTGCACTGTTGTATTAGGTTGTCCGAAAAGTTTCTTTCGTTTTATGAAAAAATAATAGACGCACAACGTTGTTTGTTTTATATTATTTTGTCGAATTACGTACAATCTGTTTTGTTCTGTTGAGATAAACACCGCGACATTTCACAGACTTGGTTTCACGCTTGTATGAAGCTGCACTGTTGTATTAGGTTGTCCGAAAAGTTTGTTTCGTTTTATGAAAAAATANATAGACGCACAACGTTGTTTGTTTTATATTATTTTGTCGAATTACGTACAATCTGTTTTGTTCTGTTGAGATAAACACCACGACATTTCACAGACTTGGTTTCACGTTTGTACGAAGATGGACTGTTGTATTAGGTTGTCCGAAAAGTTTCTTTGGTTTTATGAAAAAATAATAGACGCACAACGTTGTTTGTTTTATACTATTTTGTCGAATTACGTAAGATTCATTTTGTTCTGTTGAGATAAACATCGCGACATTTTTCAAACTTGGGTTCACGCTTGTACGAAGCTGCACTGTTGTTTAGATCGTCCGAAAAGTTTCTTTCCTTCTATAAGAAAATAATGGATGCATAAGATTTTCCGTTTTATATTATTTTATCGAATTACATATGATCCATTTTGTTCTATCAAAATAAAGATCACAACGTTTGACAGATTAGGTTTCATGTTTGTATAAAGATGCGTCTGTAAAAGAAAGACACTTTTCGGACAACCTAAATATCAATGGCAAAGATATACGAAAATAAAAAGAGAATTTGGTTGCTGTGAATCACGAAGCCCAATGTTATTTCTTATAAATTATCCTACTTAAAATATAGAACGAAAGAGAATATAAACAAGTGTTTGCGACTATGTCCGATATTTTTTACGCAAAATCGTACCCGGATGGCTTTTTAACAGCACGTTATATAAATATCGTTATAACATTTCCTCGATTTTATTTCCCCGATTTTATATTCGCGAAACAATAACGCACCGCGAAACAGGAATAATTTTTCCCTGCGACAATTAACCACGCGTGCTAGTTCGAATTCCCAAATTTGTCATTCGTGGCAATGTAGAACAAAAGCATGAGAAGGGAAGAGAAAGAGAGGGAGACAGAGAGAGAAACAGACACATAGAGAGAGAAAAAGAGATAGAGTGGGTTAGAATAAAAGGAAAGAGGGAAAACGGATAAAGATTAACGGGGCAACCATTTCGAAGACTAATTGCATAAACGCGCAAATCGCGCCTCTGGAACAAACTACTTTCGTTCATTCTCAGCGACGCGCGTATATCTCGTGCCACGCATTATCGTATTTTTCACGTAACGCGTTCATACGGCGCAACCTCGCCGCCGATTCCGATTTGCATATCGTATGAATAATGCATACGCCTCTAACAGTAACAAACGCCTCGAATTACCGCCAACACACGAATAGACCAGATAACTAATATTAATAATAATTAATCTTTCTTCCGCCGACTTGCGCTTCCATCTTTCGATAAATATTACCACGCAAGCTTTTCTTCTAATCGCGTGAAAATTCTATTTTTATAATTGAAAATCATAGAAGTAAAGTTCGATAAGTTAGATCCCTCTTGATTTTCTTATTTCAATCTCACTTTATGATTAAACAGAAGAATTCTAACATAGTATACTTTGTTTTTAAATGAAAATCTGTTAGATTCAAATCTTGTCAAAATATAGGCAAGTAAATTTCAAGTAATATTAAAACAGTTTTTAAGAACATTGTTATCATTGTTTGAGAAAAGCCTAAAAATTAAAAATCCAAGATTAAGAAATTTTTACTTTCAGTCGGATGTTTTTTCCCAAACAAGATCAGGAAATTTCTACGAATCCAAAACGTTATAAACGATAACAATTGAAAAGACCATTTACTTTAATACTAGCGATCCATAGAAAAGGCAAAGCGAATCAGAAATGGAAGACTCGCAGTTAGAGGAACGTCTTGCCGGTCGAGTTTCGAGTTTGAGTTTGTGTATCTGAAAGAAACGCGCGAACTCGGCCACTCGACTAATCAAATCACGAAACTAACTCATTTGCGTTAATTGAAACGGCGCGGCGTGCCGCGACGAGGCCCCGACGGTCACGAGTTCAATCCTATCGAGACCAAGAAAAAGATGTGTTTGTTTAATTAATTGGCCCTTCTCTGAGCGAGTTCAACCGTAAAAAACAATTGACTAACGTTACGACAATTTCGACACGTTCGAGCAATCGTCGATCGATTATCAGGCGTCGTTCATTTATTAATTAAAGAAAGATGCTCTTATCTCTCGACGAAAACCATCGATAATAGCGCAAAGATCCTAATCTGGCTCAAAATAAAAAACGAGCCTCCCTGTATATGCTTTTCTATCATATTGGGAATAGACAGAAGAAATTTTGTTCGATCTCCGCACTCTGTTCTTAACGTCAGATTTATAATAATTATAATTAGAATGAATTATAATTTTCAGATTTCAATTTTCTAAGAGAAAAATTCTCAAATTCAAATCTTGCACGTTTTAAATTGAAATGTATTAACTTTTACAATCAGTGTTACCTTTTTACCTTCGTATAGCGACGAGAATTTCATTCCATTAGCAGCGTCTAATCGAAATGCAGCGTGATCATCGATGAAGGTTTTCGAGACTGCGAATATCGGACGCGTGTTCGCGAAATTCCGCAGGATTTCTTGCCGGTTGTGGCGTCGTGCGAGAAATTAAAGCCCGTTCGCGTAATACCGTTACGTGACGCTACATCGCGTCCCGATCTCTCCAGCGTCGTTTGGTAATTTGGTTAATGCGAGAAAATTTGGATTATATCCAGACCCGTGGTTACCGAAACCGAATCAACCATTCGGCACGATTGCATTACATTGTTTGTTAAAGTGTTAATTTCTGTACGGTAAATTCGTGCGCAAAGGAAAAACACACCTCACGAAAGTATTTACACACCTTTACGAATTTTTATCGATACTTTTTTCGGTTTTATACAAAATACTTTGAAATTTTATTAGCGCTATAATGACACAGAATCCATCGTCGTCGTATTAATTTTGAAACAAATCCGAAAATGTAGTAGTTCGCCAGAGTATAAATAGAAAGCTTGTAAGAAAGCTTTTATTCATATTTTACGTCTCATGGCAAAAACCATGAAATTTCATTACTTTTGTAATAAAATTCGGCTATCTTGATCAGACTCTGGACGTTTCTGCAAATTCATATTTTTATCAACACAAATGAAGAAATGAGAAGTCCATGTCGAGATTTCTTTCACCTACTGAATATTACGATGTTTTATTATGTACTTATATGTAGTTATGGTAATATGTAGTTATATTAGGTATTTTTTTATATTATGCGCATTTTTGTGCGTTTAAATTTACGATAAATGCACAAAAATCCATGGTCTAATCGCGATGAAAACGAATTGGAAAATCGCTGTATTGACTAAATTATCGATCGTTTCTTTCCGTATATATTTTACAAGATTTATTTGTCGAGTATAAACTGTTGGAGATTCACTCGTAACGATAAATCGTATCGCTATTTTGTTCAGAATAACGATCGATCGGTAGGTTAGAGGAGAGGAAGCGTAATATTCGAGTGGAAAGAAATTATAACGACAGGGAATTCTATTTAGCGCGCGTACGATGTAAATCGTTGGCCACTAAATTTTCTGCGTATTTATTAGCTATTCGCCGGTGCGTAATGTGCCAGAACCTGGCTATTTATAAGGCAGCTATTTATCCGGCTGAGCTATTCAATTTTCGTCTTCCTCGTTCTTTTTAACATCTTCTTTTCCATATCTCTTCTATCATTTCGATGTGATATTGGTATTAATTAAAATGTAATTATTACCTTGCTGATCACTCTTGAACTTTCTTGCTCTTATTCGAGGTACATATATTGACTTACGAAAGTATTTCTAGTACGAGAGTATAATATCTTATCATAAAACATTTTTATGGACATATCTATATGACATTTTTAAAAATATTAGGTTGGCCGAAAAGTGTCTTTCCTTCGCAAACGTGTCTTTTACAACAGTGCAGCTTCATACAAACGTGAACCCAAGTTTGTAAAATGTCGCGGTGTTTATCTCAATAGAACAAAATAGATCGTACGTAATTCGGCAAAATAATGTAAAACAAACAACGTTGTGCGTCTATTATTTTTTCATAAAACGAAAGAGAATTTTCGGACGACCAAATACAACAGTGCACCTTCATCCAAACGTGAACCCAAGTTTGAAAAATGTCGCGATGTTTATCTCAACAGAACAAAATGAATCTTACGTAATTCGACAAAATAGTATAAAACAAAAAACATTGTGCGTCTATTATTTTTTTATAAAACGAAAGAAACTTTTCGGACAACCTAATACAACAGTGCATCTTCGTATAAACGTGAAACCAAGTCTGTGAAATGTCGCGGTGTTTATCTGAATAGAACAAAAGTAGATGGTACGTAATTCGACAAAATAATATAAAACAAACAACGTTGTGCGTCTATTATTTTTTCATAAAACGAAAGAAAATTTTCGGACGACCAAATGCAACAGTGCAGCTTCGTACAAACGTGAGACCAAGTTTGAAAAATGTCGCGATGTTTATCTCAAAAGAACAAAATAGATCGTACGTAATTCGACAAAATAATATAAAACAAACAACATTGTGCGTCTATTATTTTTTCATAAAACGAAAGAAAATTTTCGGACGACCAAATGCAACAGTGCAGCTTCATCCAAACGTGAGACCAAGTTTGTAAAATGTCGCGGTGTTTATCTCAATAGAACAAAACAGATTGTACGTAATTCGACAAAATAATATAAAACAAACAACGTTGTGCGTCTATTATTTTTTCATAAAACGAAACAAACTTTTCGGACAATCTAATATCATTGGTATTGTAATAAGACAAGACTATAACGATTAGAGTGGTAAAATTTAAAAGCAATTTTTCTTTGAATGAACGATACAATGTGAATTGTTGCCTTGACACTTTGATTGCCACGTTGGTCATTGGTGGCCGGAACTCTTGAACTTCTTACAATTGTAAAAATTGAATGAAAATTGACAGTTAGAGCATTTTGAATACAACCGATAAATAGAAGATACTTTGAAGTAAAAAGTGCCCCATTGAGCAATTAAACATTTTTATTACAACATCAATAAAAATAAAAAAATGAGAACAAATGTTGCATCTAACGGTGCACTGTGTTAAAACACTTTAAGCATAAATGTGGCTCATCGATACAATCTAGACAATAGGTGGTCACCTTTTTGATCCGATTCTTAGCAATTTTTAATCCCGACTGTTTAACATTTTTTTATAGCAATCTCTGCAAAATTTTCGTGCCAGGTTCGCTTGCCCTTCTTTCTTCTGCATTTCGCGTCCCGATCTTTGTCGAATAAATATATTTGACGGCTCTGATGAATGGCACTGTGTAAGGTGCACTCCGAGTGCCATTCTAAAATCTGATACCTTGATTTTTGTCTTCGTTGCTTGTTTATAGATTATCATCGCGTTTGAAATTGACGTATTTAACAATAACTCTAAAGCTAATTTTCTATACCACTTGACGGTTCTTCTATGTGGTGTAGAATATGCTATCACTTGATCTGCTAAATCTACAGCACATTTTCCTCTGTTGTAATCTACCACTATCATTGATTTATCACAAACATAATTTTTTTGCGAACCGCTACCATTTCAGCCGAATGTTTCGTCGAAAGCATAAAAATGTCAGGCTTGTCTCTCCATCTTACTATTATATATAGAATGAGCAAATACCGTTTACTAGTATCTTCTACATGTTTCAACAATATATTCTGGACGTTTCCCTTGCTTGTTGAATGGTTTGTTGAAATAAACGTAGCCTTGTTATAATATGTCGCTATCGACTGTTACCAAGACGCCACGCCTTGATAAGATAAACGGTCCATTGGGGAAGAATGTTGTCTTATATCGTCAATTTATTATTATTATACCATTATGTAATTTGAATAATAAAAATACTCTCGTGGCGTCCTCAGCGAAACATGTGATTTCAGCGTAGCAGTCAAAGTGTTAAGCACATAATTTGTATCAATGGTAATTCTACTAGTATTTTCAAGTTTTTTAATATAATGAATACTCGACTGTTTTATGACCTCTATGAAGTACATATGTGTTGCAATTACGTTTCCTAATTTGTTTCAAACGTTGTCAATGCGATCATGATTAATCATAGGCACTAATTAATCTTATGTACATCTATCTCTACAAGTGTCGATATACTAAATAGATAAATTCTTTCACGTGTCACATATATTAAAATAATATACCAAACTCTTTCTGTGTCATAAAAAATAGCATTAAGTGGGTCGTGACTTTCCGTATGACCAGTTTCATTGTGAAATGGAATGAAACTCGGGTGAAAAAAATTCCCCTGACATCCGTAAATGAAAGGAGGCAATGATTTATGACTTGGTTGGACAATAAGTGATATACGAAGTAAATTTTTAGAGAAGGAAACGAATTTCTCAAGGAGAGAAAGACAGATCGAGGCCACGAAAGTATTTCGTTGATACAATAAAAAACAGTGGATGTTACGCTGCCCTTATCGTTTCCAATTTTTCGAGAATCGTCAATGAAAAATCTGTATGGCCGTCGAAAACGGAGACGACACTGACGCGGCTAGTAATATTGATTTCGTATTAACGAACGCCGATATACAGACGTTTCGTGGCGTTCTCTCATTTGTAGCGCGACGACCAACCTGACTGACCCTCCACAAATATTACCTTCGCTCGCGTTTCCACTTCGAAATCAATTTACTCGTTTGCGGTATTACTTTCGTTCGTCGACGATCGGAAGAAAGAGAGACAAGCAATTTGACCGACACGCGACGACGACAGAATCCTGGATTTTCCACCCCCAACCCCCGTAGCAGTTTCATATAGTTATTAACGACCGGTACATGTTTAGAGAATGGCCAGTAAAATATGAACAATTTTCTGTGTCATTTTGCCGGTAATATTGATCAATTTTTCGAAGCAAAAAATTGCTAGATTTATGAGAAAAATGTATCCTGTCAATTTTACCCTGTTTTCTGGATTAGGAAAAAATATTGTAGTTTTGAATTGACCGATTTTATCTTTTTTTATTAGAGTATTTATTATAAATACTGGGAATATTATTACATAAATTGCTGGGAGTATTATTTGTAATTATATCGCAATTAGCTCTCCATAGACAAACTCAGTCGTTGGTAATTTAAGCGAAAATTCACCCAAGAATTTGTTCCTAGTTGATATTTAGTTTAGTTTAGTTTTGCAAACTAGCTGCGTGTATTTCTCCTGCTTTTTTGAATCTTGGGCATTGAACCTTCTGTTAAGGGTCTAAACCCTCAAAAAATTATTTTTTTCAAGTCCTTATTTCAAATTTTACTTTAATTCTTTTTTTAAGCGATACTTTTACGTTAAATTTTGAAATTATCCAGGACACACGTACACCTTCGTGAAAAGAAAATTGATTCTTCGCATATTCTGTCTTAAAATTATTGAAAATTTTCTATCGAGCCATTATACAAAAATTTGCCCAGGCTTAAATTTAACGCATTTAGGCGTAATTGAGGATCCCGACAGAATTTTTCTAAGGTGTTGAAGAATATTCATAGAAAATTTGCTGCGGGTACGTTGACATCTGTGCAACTCTTTACAGACTTTGATTTTTATATAGAGACATCGATCAAATGCGTTGTTACGTAAAAAATCATCAATTTTGACAGGAGTTATTTTTTTTATCAACCCTTGATCTTTACGAAGGAGTTGAGATAAGATTAAGGAATGGAATAAATTTATTGCATCGATATTTTATGCTTTTTAAAAATTACAGTACACTTGCATTGTAATAGAATAATAAAAAGAATTTTCAATTCATGCACTGGAAAATATATTCGTAGCATTCCATTTCAAAGTGAAATGATCGAAATATCAGTTATTAAAATATTCGTCTTTCCTTTAATTTTCCTGTTACACGTAACAGAATGTTGCAAGTATCTCGGTATAGCCGAATTTGCTCGATATCGTTTCGATATCAGTCAAAGTTGCTCCCTCGTACGGAAACTTGGTCTGTTTGCACCAGGAACTTCTGAAACATGGCGAAATTAAACATTTACCCTCGGTTGCATATGGTGCACCGTTCACCGTGTACGTATAAATATTTATCAGGAGTAGCTGGCTGTAATCCCTCGCGAAATGGATGCTCCGTGAATATGAATGGCGATAATCGCGTGCACACTATTGTACTTTGTTCCACGTAAGCAGAGCGGCTGTTTTCATTCATTGATATGGAAAATTGATTCTTGTAATATGTTCGAATTCGAAGAATACAGTTGTCGCAGTGTGCAATCTTTTCGAATCTGAATCTGAAGAAAATTCTGGATCTGTAATTTTTTCATATTCTCTAAAAATTTACAAAAGTTTATAGATGCCAAAAAAAAAGAAAAATAATTTTTGGGAACTTTAATAATTAAATCCAAAGATAACAGAAACTGAAATTTAATTCCTTATAATATCGGATTATTGTTTCCATCTAATAAAAGTGGAATGTATTTTCGATATAACTGAAATTGAACTCTGATTTCACATCATATTGCTTACAGTATTTCGCGATTTTCAAATTGCACGTATTTTGTTAAATGCCACCACCATTTACACCTATAGTTACATCTGAATTCCATCGATTCATTGCAAATAAAAAATGTTCATGGCTTTCAATGAACGTATCGTTGGCTATTAGGGAATGTCATACGTTAAAACTATGAGAACCGAGAATAAAAAATGACCAAGCGAAAGATAAAGGACGAAATGGTGGCGCGTAATGAACGAGTAGAAAACTCTTCGGTTAACATGCAAATGCGACGGAGATTTCCTAATGGCCGAGTGTTTGCATTCTAATTGGTCGAGGCGGTGATATAGGAACTGCGGAGAATCGTTCGACAGCGAAATATTAATGGCACCTCGTATTTCTCTGTTTCAGATGTGATGGAGCCTCGTGGAGCCAGCTTTTACTATGAGTTGAGGCCCCGTAATTAATTGTGAGTATTTCAACATTTTAACGCGATTTTCCTTTACCTTCTATAATCGATCGTCGCTCCATATTTGTTCACAGCGTGATTTGACTTTAATGCACGCGAAATTAAATCTTATTTTCCATTTTGAACATTGACAATGATCTATACAGTAGTAACATAAATAACGTAAGCAAAGCTGTAAATTGAAAATTCTTTTCCTTCTGTTTAAATTGCAACTTGTTAAGAACAGTCGAAGAAATTAATTACGAACGAATAATCTTTGCTGAAACATTAATTAAGAAAAAGAACAAATTAATAGACTGCGGGTTTTCTATCCCATTTTATCAATTATTAACGATGGAAACACGTTTCTTTTTACGTTTCTGTAAATAAGGCGCTAAAATTAGAACCGGTTTTGCCAACAGTAAATGCATTCAATTAATTAATTAACGACCTGTTAAAGCACTATATCTCGTACGTGCAACATCGAACACGAAAAGTTATCTAATTCCATATCTAATCAGAACCAAAGCAATAGAAGCTAAATAGACGTTTGTTTCAACAAGCATGTATTTAGGTAGATATTTTACACGTTATTCTATACGTTCCATACATTTTTGCATCTTTAAATATCCATAAATAATCGCAGTTTATTAATTATTCAACGTCAAGATTAAAATCGACCATGATTCAAGCGTATCTAGTAACGTGTAACGTTTGAAATCTCGTTTAGAATGTCAGGCGTCCGTGTTTCCAACAAATCCCCATCTTCCGTCACTGTTCGTCTCCACTTGTGTTCGCATTATACTCGTTCATCGAGAGAAATGTAATTTACGCAGTGATCGAAGCGCTTCACGCTAGTTTCATTATGGAAGGTTTAGCGAGTCGGCAGAGTCAAGGTCCATGATCTTGCGAATCCAAGTTCACGGGGATCGTGAACGTCCAACTAAGCAACCTTTCTCTTCGCCCTTGAATTATGCGCATAGCATTGAACCACGCGGTGTAATTATTATCGGTTCAAGAACGCAGTATTGTTCGTGACAACGACGACTTGTCTTCAGGTAACTCCATTTGTTAAGAAATGTCTTCATTTCGTTATATCGACCCTTTACTTAATGATTTATTTCTGACCAATTTAACGTGAGACGTACAAGTTAGTAACAAAGAATAGCTCGTGAGGAACTGAATCTACGAAGAAAATATTTCTACGAAAGTTGCTTGATGGGGCAAACTACATCGTTGGAGATCGTTTTCTGTAGATCGAGTGGTGGCGGGAAAATTTCAAAGTGAAAATAATTTTTTAAGCGAAACCGTATATTCCTTTCTAACAGCACGATGAAATTTATTAAGACGATTTTAACAAATGACCTACCCTATGCGGACGTTTATCGTTGCAAAATCTTAGAAATTGCGTTGTAAATTCGTAAAGACAAACTATATCCATGTTCGTAATGTTTAAAGCGTTTCATCGTGCTGCATTAGTCGTTAAGGGTGAAATGTACGGAAACGGTTCTTTGAAATGGTTTTTTAAAGACATAACGAAAGAAAGAAGAGAAATCCAATTATTTCGCTGGTATCCTCGGCTCTGGTTCATCGAAACACCCAAACCACCACCTCTTTGCAAGCCAAATCGGAGCCGCGTAGCTCGGGCGCGCGTTCCGAGCTCCGGCCGGTCCACTGGCGCACGCACGATCGCTCATAATCGCAGGTAACCCGAGCAACACACAGAGAGGAGAGAGAGTCGATGCGCACACAGAGAGCCGTGTGGCAGCTAACAGAAGCAGCAGCGGCAGCGGCAGACGCGGTCGCTCTCGACGGAACCGGATCGCGCGGGTGTGTACAACGCGAGAGATACACAGAGAAGAGAGAGAGAAGAGAGAGAAGAGACCGGGCCAACACAGCCGAGTGGAAGCGTACGAAAGTCCCTGTTAGCGACGCTCTATGCCCTATAGCATCCATATAACCGTCGTATTCGTGGCTGTTAGGGGTAGAGAGAGCGAGAGAAACGGAGATAGAGGGATGGTGGAGGTTAAAGAAGAAAGATAGCGAGACCGCGATAGGAACCGAGCGCGAGAGAGAGGCAGATAGAAGTCGAGGGATGGTTTTGCTCTGGTGGCTCTGTATTGATTGCTACTCCTCCTCCACTTCCACCGCCTCCTGCGACCACATCTCTCGTTCTCTCTTTTTCTCTCCCTGAATTCTCTCTCCGGTCGCCGTGCTCTCCGAGCGTTGCCTGTATATTTCTCCTTCTACGCGTACCTGTCTCTTTTTTCCTCCCTTTTTCTGCACCCCCTTCCTCCTCCCGTTGGCACGTTCGCCAACGTTCACCGCCACCCTTCGTTCCATCTCCGTCACCCTCCGCCTCTCCACCGCACCGCCTCGTTCATCCGTCCCTGTCCCTCTGGCCGTTCTTGCTGGCCCGGTCTCTCCTCTCTCCTCTCTCCGGAGCCGCACACCAACGCATCTCGTAACCGTTGCCTCTGCTACGCGCAACCATCAAGATCCGAGGTCCTCGTTGCCACGTATATCCCAGCGAACCGCTCCTCTTTCCTCTTCCAACCACCCTCGTTCGTCTATTTGCTTCTTTATCCCCCCCTCTCTCTCTCTCTCTCTCCCTCTCTTTATTCCTCTCGTTTGTACGTTGTTCGCCTCTGTTCCTCGCTCTCACTGTGTTCTCGTCTGGTCCTTCTCTGTGGAGAACCGACCAAGTTCGTCTGTAATTGACGCAGATGCGGCAAGGAGGGAGAGGGAGGATAGCAGAGACCGGTGACAGCGGCTTCGACGGCGGAAGCGCAATTCTTTGCGCTCCGCGTGGAAATTGATCGAACCAGAGCCGATGCCTCTGTAGAGGGGCAGGCTGTCTGCCATCGATACGAGACATGACTCGTTACCCACGGATAACGAGAAGTCTTCTTCTTGCGTTTAAGCACGGTTTTCTTCGCCGGTTAGATTGGGCTTAGTTTTGATAAATTCAGGATGGAGGGGATTAAAATGTTACAAGCTGCGCTGCGGAGTTTCGAGTGCTAGGTCTTGAGCAATTGTTCTTTGTGTTCGGGAGGATGTTGGTCGGTAGAGAAACATTTTATTTGTACTTGTTATTATGTACAAGAGGATTTTGTAGCTATGTCATGGTTGCAGTCGTTGTAGATTTTATTCGATGCGGTAATATTCGAGGATTAAACGAAAATGTAAAAGTCAGTGTAACGAAAATGAAAATAAAATCAATCTGGATTTCGCCCTATAAATGCCATAAATGCTGGATCAAATGTCGATCAAAAGTTTAGAATCGTTATGCTTTCGTAATGGTCGTGACAGAGTGTTCTGTGCTGTACAAAAGTCGATAATTCCATATATATGCACGTTACAGCTTTAAAGTCTTTAATATCCTTGATCTATAGGTATAGGTCGATCCATCTTGCAGTTTTTCCACGAATAAACATCTTCCTTGCTAGCCAAAGGACTAAGTTAAACAATGATTCTCATTGTCCTACATGATCTGTGATCCATCGAAAAATGATATCGTGTCAACAGACGCGACATGTTTCCCGTGGTCTGTTTCTCTACCGTGTTTTGTATCCATTGAAGAGAATACTTCAAACAAGTGGGAACAGCATTTAAACTCGCGGCAAGATTCGCGTTGGGAAAACGGTCATAATTTAACGTCGATGACAGAAGGTAACGTTCCTTGACAGCAGTCACCTCGAAATTGACACCTGTCACCGTCACCTGCTGTCAGACGAGTATCCGACTAGCATGTGCATCGATAGCGTCGCAAAACAATATCGTTCTCCGTTATTGATTGATCGGTCGGCCTGCGGATTTTTCCAGCAATTATTAGAAACATTTTTTCGCAGTGGCAGGCTTTTTCCAATGGAACACGGTTCCGTTGTTTGAAATATAAAACGAGAAAAAAAACTATCCACGCTTCCTGGAGGCGTTTTTCGGATGGAGATCGACTTTTATGGAGAACTCGCGTTACCAAAATTGTTGTTCGTCGTTGATTGTAGTTTTATCTGCGTGTCAGTTACAAGGTACGCGGCTTCTTCGTTTTCGTTTTCGAAATAGGAAAATACAGGTGGGTGGTTTTTGTATCGCGTCGATGAATCGTGCAAGTGGAAACGATGGAAACGCGCGGAAACAACAGAGAGGAAAGATCCGTGATAATTTTAATGAAAAATATTTAGAAATTTATGGACACCGGTGGAAATGGAGTGTGTATGGGTTGATAAAGAACACCGGATCGGTAAATACGCGCGGTCTTGATTAAACGATCAAAGTTAACAAATAAAATATAAATCATTATGCAAATAACCGACGATGGAGTTTATCATATGCGTCGATCGGTAAATAATTCATTTCTCTCTTTGTCGAATGAACATTGTACCCGCGCATAACAAACGTGTAAAATTTCAGCGAAGATATAAAATCATCCGCTCTCTCGTGCCTCTGGATACCAGGACTTCGTTATTCACGGCCGTGTAATTTATCTTCTGGCAATTTTGCGGCGTATCAAAATTAAAAGTTAGCATTTTCTTTTTTAGATTTCCCGAAACAGCGAATATTACCATTTTCCCATATTAGATTGATGTATGTTATTTTATATTAAATTTGATGAACCTATCCAATTTTATTCTATCGTTAAAAAACACGAATCTCGTTTATTTGCTTTCACGAATAACGAGAATTTTCCTGTCTTCCTCTTACCGTGAGTTTAAATTTAAAAAAGTGGTGTGAAAGTGGAGATACAAACTTATAATTCGGAGTTGGAGGTTCCAGACCTCTTCTACATAATTTCCTAACGCCTGAATCATTCTAGAAACAATTGTAACTCTATTCTAGAAACTTTTCAATCCTAAAACTGCTAATTCATATGAATTATCGACTGTTATAAATGAAACTATTTACTTGGTCGTTAGGAACGTGTATAGAATTACGTAGAAATTGTTGAGAATCGTGGATCTTAATCGCCGAAATAAACGTATAGCAACACTTACATTACACTTAGAGTTGATATCAAAATAGTTTCACATTTATTTAACACTTTTATTTAACACTTTGACTAAAAATTGTATGAAAATTGATAGTTAGGGCATTTTGAATATGATAAATAGAAGATACTTTGAAATAAAAAGTGCCCCATTGAACAATTTTTATTAGAACATCAATAAAAAAAAATAAGAAGAAATCTTGCATCTAACGGTGCACTGTGTTAAAACACTTTACACATAAATGTGACTCATCGATACAATCTGGACAATAGGTGGTCACCTTTTTGGTCCGATTCTTAGCAATTTTTGATCCCCACTGTTTAACATTTTTTTATACCACTCTCTGCAAAATTTTCGTGCCAGGTTCGCTTGTCCTTCTTTCTTCTGCATTTCGTGTCGCGATCTTTGTCGAATAAGTATATTTGACGGCTCTGGTGAATGGCACTGTGTAAGGTGCATCGCGAGTGCCATTCTAAAATCTGATACCTCGATTTTTGTTTTCGTTGCTTGTTTATAGAGTGTCATCGCGTTTGAAATTGACGTATTTAACAATAACTCTAAAGCTAATTTTATATACCTCTTGAGGGTTCTTCTATGCTGCGTAGAATACGCTATCGTTTGATCTGCTAAATCTACAGCACATTTTCCTCTGTTGTAATCTACCACTATCATTGGTTTATCACAAACATAATTTTTTTGCGGACCTCTATCATTTTAGCCGAATGTTTCGTCGAAATCATAAAAATGTCACGCTTGTTTCTCCACCTTACTATTATATATAGAACGAGCAAATACTGTTTACTAGTATCTTCCACACGTTTCAACAATATATTCTGCACGTTTTGCTTGCTTGCTGAGTGGTTTGTTGAAATAAACGAAGCCTTGTTATAATATGTCGCTATCGACTGTTACCAAGGCGTCACCGTGGTGACCACCAATAAGATAACCGGTCCATTGGGGAAGAATGTTGTCTTACATCGTCAATTTATTATTATTTTACCATTATAAGCTTTGAATAATAAAAATACTCCCGTGGCATCCTCAGCGAAACATGTGATTTCGGCGTGGCAGTCAAAGTGTTAATCGCCGAAATAAATGTATAGCAACACTTGGGTTACACTTGGAATTGATATGAAAATGCTTTCAGATTTATTTAATATGTGATTTACGAGATATTCGTCGATATACATTTTTCACGCGTCTCAGCATCTTCTGTATCACGCTACTAACGGAACAGTCGCATTCAGCTGTTTTACGAGACGCTGTGCACGCACATATTAGGTCGTCGGAGAAGTTTCTTTCGTTTTATACGGAAATAATGAACGCACGACATTTTCCGTTTTATATTATTTTATCGTATCACGTATGATCCATTTTCTTTTATCAAAATAAAGATCACAACGTTCGACAGATTAGGTTTCATATTTGTATAAAGAATACGTCATTGTAAAAGAAAGACACTTTCCGGACAACCTAATACTTCCACATACTCATACTCATATATGTGTGTCACTACTACGCGGCTAATTCAGTGTATCGCACAAAATTACACATATCTCAATAGAAATTAATTTGATTAAATACGTAATTTCGAAGAAGTACGCGCAATTGAAATGTTTTTTGGAAAAACATTTCAAGCATATAATTTCTAACTTTTATATGCATTTCTCGATCGCTTTCAAACTTTATACATAGTCATAATGTAATGGTAATAACCGCATTTCATTCAGGGCTAAGAAAATTTCTAAGAAATTTCGTGCAACACGTATAATATAATATACAAATTGGTAAAAAGTTTGGATAAATGAGAAAATACTTTCTCGAATTACTGTAAATCACTCAGCACGTGGCACACAGTCAATCACAAAAGGGGTAGAGTTTTTTCCATATGCGCAGGGTTGGAGGAAGTTTCATAGTCGTGTCTGGGTCACTATGCTTGGCAATAACCGATAAACTTTTCGCGCGATGGCGCAAGCAGCGAAGAAAAAGGGCCTTTCCCTCTGTGTAGCCGTGTGTTCAGCAAGATATATGAGACACGACGTCCCCTGTATCTATTTCCATGTTATTGTTACACCATGGCCCAGTCGCGCTCGCAGCGGCCTCCATTTTTCTTTCCACCCTCCGTCACGTTCTTCAAGGGGTTGGTCGATGCGTTCGAATAAAAATATTAGCTTGAAGTTTATTCTTTCTGGTATAGAGATTAAGAAAATATTTTAATTCCACTGGTATGCAAAATTTCATTTGTTAACCCTTTCACAGATTGTTAACTAATTAAACGACAAGTATACTTGTTTATAAATGATAAAATTGGTTTTGAAATTTAATGCGTCTTGTCTTCTGTATAAAACATCAGAAGATACGTGTTGTTTCTATTGTAAAGGGTAGATAACATTTTTCAAAAATTTCATGAAAATTTGAGGTTAAGAAAATATTTTAATTCCATTGATATGCAAAATTTCATTTGTTAACCCTTTCACAGATTGTTAACTAATTAAACGACAAGTATACTTGTTTATAAATGATAAAATTGGTTTTGAAATTTAATGCGTCTTGTCTTCTGTATAAAACATCAGAAGACACGTGTTGTTTCTATTGTAAAGGGAAGATAACATTTTCCAAAAATTTCATGAAAATTTGAGGTTAAGAAAATATTTTAATTCCATTGGTATGCAAAATTTTATTTGTTAACCCTTTCACAGATTGTTAACTAATTAAACGACAAGTATACTTGTTTATAAATGATAAAATTGGTTTTGAAATTTAATGTGTCTTGTCTTCTGTATAAAACATCAGAAGATACGTGTTGTTTCTACTGTAAACGATAGATAACATTTTCCAAAAATTTCATGAAAATTTGAGGTTAAGAAAATATTTTAATTCCACTGGTATGCAAAATTTCATTTCTTAACCCTTTCACAGATTGTTAACTAATTAAACGACAAGTATACTTGTTTATAAATGATAAAATTGTTTTTGAAATTTAATGCGCCATGACTTCTGTATAAAACATCAGAAGACACGTGTTGTTTCTATTGTAAAGGGAAGATAACATTTTCCAAAAATTTCATGAAAATTTGAGGTTAAGAAAATATTTTAATTCCACTGGTATGCATAATTTCATTTGTTAACACTTTCACAGATTGTTAACTAATTAAGCGACAAGTATACTTGTTTATAAATGATAAAATTGGTTTTGAAATTTAATGCGTCTTGTCTTCTGTATAAAACATCAGAAGACACGTGTTGTTTCTATTGTAAAGGGAAGATAACATTTTCCAAAAATTTCATGAAAATTTGAGGTTAAGAAAATATTTTAATTCCACTGGTATGCAAAATTTTATTTGTTAACCCTTTCACAGATTGTTAACTAATTAAACGACAAGTATACTTGTTTATAAATGATAAAATTGGTTTTGAAATTTAATGCGCCATGTCTTCTGTATAAAACATCAGAAGATACGTGTTGTTTCTACTGTAAACGATAGATAACATTTTTCAAAAATTTCATGAAAATTTAATTCTAAAAGAATTAAGCCTGCTATTTTATATTTTTCGTATGAAAAGCAGGTTTGTTATATTTTTTTAAATATTCACATTTATATTATGTGCGAAATATTACAACAATTGTGAAGGAGAAGTGATACAAAAATTGTGCTAACGTACTCAAAACAATCGATCCATTCTTATTGTTAGATTTACATGTATCCATCCTTCCCTTTTTCCATGAAATTTTGCAAACTCGTGATATTGATATGTATGCGTGGTTTCAAGGAACGGAATCTGGGTTAACGCTTTCCGTGATTTATGCTTCGTCCGTTGTGCCATCGGTCAGTGTTGAGATTTCGCAAGGCCATTTTATGGATTCGTAGCCGACTGCGTTGATTGACACTTCCAAAAAGTCATACTCACAATTTGTTATCTTCCGATGACATTATACAGAAAAATGGCATTCATATCCTAACATATAATTTACCTACTTCTCCTTCTTTGACTATTCATAGACGTTTACATTAAATATTTTTAAAGCTATCACCCATTTCAATGCAAAAATCTCGCCACGAGCTATATTCATCGTTCCAAAGGATAAAAATTCTTTTGTTTCGATGAGTATTTATTTCCACGTTTTGATCCTAAGATTTTTAACTCGTCCCGTGTATATCTTAAAATAATTCCTTCAACATTGAATATTTTTGGTAATTAAAGCCATTGTTTGTTTCAACCCAGAAACCTCCCAAGCTATAGTCGTCGTCTCAATCCAAATAATTAGAACGTTTTTCTATGTTTCTTTAATTTTCTACCCTCGCAACTTTGCCTCAGTTTTTCCAACACACCCAGTGTATATCTTAATAACAAATTCCCCAAGGAGCATTTTTCTCGTCACCGCGTTCAGCCATAGCGGATCGTCGAGCGGCAAGTTTTTCCCAGTCGAAGGAGCGTAACACCGGTCGAGAAATCGATGGTCGCAGCCGCCTCTGGCTCTTCAGCTTCCCTTCGTTGCCTCTTTCTCTCCTCTCGACCATCCTTCGATTCTCTCTCGTTGACCGACGAAGGCTTCCCTCTTCTTATTCGTCTTCTTCTCTTCGTCTCGCTTTATTTCTCCCTTTCGCCAATTTACGAGCGTCTGGAAGTGCTCGCGCGGCTGAAAACCGGGCAGCCAGGAGAAGAGCAGCCAGCATTGCGTCGAACAGAGGCTCGTTTCTCGATATTCGTTGACTATCGGGAATTCGACGCTCATGCACGGTCACTTCGGTATTCGCCGTATGAAACAAGTATCCGGGGAATATTGTGCTGCTTGTAAGCGGCGAATTTTTAGCAACTCCGTGAAGGGGTCGAGGGGTGGAAGGATCGTCACGTCGCGGTTCACTGGTATTCCGAAAGTATCATGCCCGGTTGGACACGTACAATCGAGTATGGAAGTTTCGTCGCAATCATCTTCAGTCTACGAGGCTTTCCATTCAGTTCTAATGGTATTTTCGGAGAGTATGATAGATTGTTTCTATTATTAGGTTATTTTGTAAGCGTAGATTTTCTTAGAGCCGAGCTTAGCAACGGGTTATCCAAATATATCATACATAGATAATTTTAACACATTGTTGACCGGCAATTTTACTCACAATTTATCTCATGTCACCGGCTATTATTTCGTAATTGCATGTGCAAGTAGAACAATATAAATAAACTTTAATAAATTTTATTTATTATTCAACTTTGAATATTTCTTTTTCCTATGATAAACAGTGTAACTATCACGTACGTGTAATGGTACACAACAGCTTTTGCAAATATATCTAGTTTCGCTGCGTTTTCCTTTTCATGAGCATATTCTACACGCTCTAGTCGGATTTGCTTTTCTGCCAGGGACTATTTTTTCAAAGACGTGGTCTCTCGGTTGTCCGGAAAGCCTGAAGGGTGCATCATTCTAAGAAGCTGTTTTCAAAATTCGAGAAGCGTCAGGTGCGATGCTGCATTCCTTGGAATCCACAGTTATCCATTCTCTAGCTACTTCCAGTAGACATTTTTTGTATCTTGTTTTATTTTTTGGCAGATAGCTACCGTACATTTTATATGCATTGAACAAGGCGCAGTTTATCGGAAAAGATGCTAATTTTTTCGACCACTTTAAAGTTTTTTGCAAAATACTGCCGTTCGCCAAAAACTGATCTGCACGATCTACCCCTTTCACGCGCTTATTGTATCGTAATACGCACGTAGGTTTAATGATATTTTGCTGGCTTAATATCGGATTCCCTATCTTCTGATAAAGTATCATTTTCCAAGTCACCACGATTTGAGTCGCAATCACTCGGACAATCGGATAAAACATCGGCGTGTAATTCATTGAAAGATTCTTCACTGGTACGTTTGGACATCGTTGAAATGTTGTTTGCAACAAAGAACGCAACATGACGGGTCTTATAAGCGAGAGACGCAGCTTGAGGTATGCTGATCAACAATTGCACTGTATCGTCTCCAACAGCGCACTGAGAAAACGAGGCTGATGCGAAAAAAGCGCATCACGAGTTTTCTCGTGGTCGGTTGGCAACGTTTGGCCATGAAAACACGAGTTACCTCGTGGCCGGTCGACAATGTGTTAAGATAGAGCAGAAATAAATACATTAAGTTTAGGTTACTTTATTTAGGTACTTAGGTTACTTCATAATTAATATGGTTTTTCCTTGAATTGAATTTAATACCAGAATCGGGTATAGATGATTTTAATTAAAATGATATATTATAGATAAAATAGTATACAAAGTCATATTTCCCTTTCAATAAAAGTTTGCATTCGTTTTGTCAAAAACACTTGAGTACCTGTGATAGTTAAAAGTAAAAGTAAAAAGTCTAAGGTGCGTTATTTTTATCGGTGAAAATCGTCATAATATAAGCTTTACAAAAGAAGAATAGAAAATTTGATAGAATAATAATTCTAATAGCAAAATTTATTAATTGTTAATTCGTGTTTCTTCTCTTTGTCTTCATTACGACTCTTGTCATTCTCATATACTGTTAGATCGTCCGAAAAGTTTCTTTCGTTTTATGAAAAAATAATAGACGCACAATGTTTTTTATTTTATATTATTTTGTCGAATTACGTACAATCTATTTTGTTCTGTTGAGACAAACACCGCGACATTTCACAGACTTGGTTTCATGTTTGTACGAAGATGCACTGTTGTATTTGGTCGTCCGAAAAGTTTCTTTCGTTTTATGAAAAAATAATAGACGCGCAATGTTTTTTGTCTTATACTATTTTGTCGAATTACGTAAGATTCATTTTGTTCTGTTGAGATAAACATCGCGACATTTTTCAAACTTGGTCTCACGCTTGTATGAAGATGCACTGTTGTATTTGGTCGTCCGAAAAGTTTCTTTCGTTTTATGAAAAAATAATAGATGCACAATGTATTTTGTTTTATACTATTTTGTCGAATTACGTAAGATTCATTTTGTTCTGTTGAGATAAACACCGCGACATTTCACAGATTTGGCTTCACGTTTGTACGAAGCTGCATTGTTGTTTAGATCGTCCGAAAAGAAAAGTTTCTTTCGTTTTATGAAAAAATAATAGACGCGCAATGTTTTTTGTTTTATATTATTTTACCGAATTACGTGTGATCCATTTTGTTCTATCAAAATAAAGATCCTAAATTTCGACAGATTAGGTTTCATGTTTGTATAAAGATGCGTCGTTGTAAAAGACGTGTCTGTAAAAGAAAGACACTTTTCGGACAACCTGATACATTTCTAAAATATAATGTTTTATGAAAATCTACTATTTCATGTTTTAATAATAAACGTATAAGCGTCGTCATACTTATGATACAAGTTGTGTCGAAATATAAGTCATGCAAAATGACTGAAGATTGTTTTGTATGGCATTGGGAATTGGGTTAATCAATCGACCGAATGTTCCGTAACCGAAACAATTCAAGTACTGCGTCTTACTCTGCCAAATGTCGGGGGTTCATCGATCGTCGATGACACGGTTGCAAGTCGATTTTGGACACGTCAGAGGGTAGATAGCGCTCCATCGATCCCCGGAACGCAGAAAGCGCGCTGGTCCAAGACAATTTCCGGCGATTGACGGCTTCCACACGGCTTCGTCCTTCGATTAGGAATAAAAGGCTTCCCGATACCGTAGACTTTCTTCACGGTGTCTGGAATCAGTGCAAGAATTTTCTTCTTTTCGACTAAAGATATTTTATTCCTCGATATGCTTACATCTCTTTAATTTTCAAACTACTGCGTCTTTTTTGTTTTAAATTATCTATATTCACGGTTGTTACGGAAAATAAATAAAATTTTCTCATTATATATATATATATAGTTATTTCTCGTATAACTAGAAAAATAAATCTCAAACCACGTTTTTGCTTATTAATCGTCATGTTTGTTTCCAGAATCGATTCTCAAAAAGTATTTATCAACCCCATGTATACACGCATACGTTTAAATATCTTTGTTTAGCCACAAATATATTCGTGTTTGCATAACAGAGTATAGAGGGAAAAAATTTGGGATCGACTTTCAGGAAATGCAACGTAGAAGAAATAGTAAAATTTTTGCCGAGAGTATTTGCCACCCGGTATAATTATTGAATATATTTGTATATTTACATAAACGAATATATTCTTTCGTAATTGCATAAAATTACATAAATCGCGATTATAGGTTCGCGCGTTCTATTTGATACAGTTCCTTAAAAATAATTCCAAAAATTTATTCACCTCGTTCTTTATTCAATTACGAAAATGCACGTTTGCACGAGTTAATTTTTTCACGCGCTAGTAGGTCAACAATATGTTAAGTAGCGAGAGAAATACGCGATGTATGTAAGTAAATATGTTTGCTCGCGGTGTCGAGCTCGATACGCGTTAACTATACTACTATACGTAAGGCAACAGTGTATGATAATAACGGTGCCAGTGGCTGGTGCGGTGTCTAGCCTAGCACCAGCCTAACCTGACTCAACGTTGTAACGATGTATATTTATACAACAGCTGGGCGGCGAGGGAGGGGAGTGTGCCAGTCAGCTGATTGAAGCGCTGGAGGGGAAATAGTGGAGGGGAGAACGACCTTTATTTAAAGCGCTCGAGGAAGCCTTTCTTCGACTGGTAAACAGTCATCGAATGAACATGCGAGACACACATACGTGTTTACGTATGCTCGTGACTGAAATAATAACGTTGAATTTTTACGTTCCCCCACCTTCACCTTCTTTCTTCGTCATAAGGTGGGAAAGAGGGGCAAGGAGAGAAGGAGAGAGAAGAATGTTTCGCGAGTTTCGAGACGCCGCGCCGCGTCGGCGTATTAACATAATTAACTGGAATCCAGACGTTCCGCAGACACGATGCTTTTCTTTTTCCATCTATATACACTGTGTGCCATAATTACTCGAAAACTTTCAATTTTTATGTATTGTGTTATGAATTACGTTAATGCGATGGGGAACGAAGTCGTCTTGAAACGATTTATTCTCTGCTTTTTCTTTAAACAAGCTGGCTTTATTCAATGGAAAAAAAAGGTAAACGGTAGAAAACTAGTTTAATCTTCTTTCGACTAGATCGAATCAGCGTGATAATAATTTCATTAAATAAAAGTTGATCTCTGAGAATACATTTTATAAGTTTAACTGTTCGATTTTATATACTTTTGGTCAGATTTTCTCCGATTACATCTTTTATCTGTTACCTCTGTAAGGATTGAAAGTTTTTGGATAATTTTAAAGTTACGAGTCATTGTCAAAGATATAGTCGTTTATCGCTAATAAAATACAAGTTATCCGTTAAAGTGTTAGTATATTTTTGAATATATCGCCTACGTAATAAGGTTGATTTGTAATCGAGATGTTATTGGCATAGTTTTATGATTCTTCACAATCTCAACGTCTGAAAGGTCAAGGCCTGCGAAGACCTTCACCGATGATTGTACGGTGGTTTGGAAAGAATGAAAGGAAAACAAATAGTACTATTGTTCCGTTACTACGAGTCTTACTATTATCGACTTTTCATTCATCGATCACTCCGTGTATATACGTATGTAACCTAAATATTCCATTGAAAATTCTCTTCTTCGTATCGTAAATAAGAAACCTCGAAACAAAATCAAATATCCAGATTGCTACGAATTTACGTGAAATTTAAAACTGCAAAAATGCACAGAGTACATATATGTGATATATAAAAGTGCATAAAATATCCAAATCAGACATTCTATTTAATTTACTATAATGTTCGATCTGAAATCTGAATTACATACGTCCATCGACGTATATCCGCAGAAAACACAGATTTGCATAAAAATCCTAATCGTAATCTCCTTGACAGAAAATTCAACCTAAGAAGCAGCAATCTGTCGTTCGTTTCTCGTCAAAACTTCCTGCCCATTGTTACGAGCTGCCATCAGTTTCCACGGTAAAAATGTTCACCTTCCTCCACCCTTGTTCTCCATCCCTGTTGTTCTTCTATCGCGAGCGTCTACCCGGCGAGGAAACGATCCATACGGCGGTGGCACGAAGTTAACGGTTCTAACGAAACGGTGATGCTCGTTTTCAGGGAACTGGCATGGAGAAGGAGAACTCCGCATCGGGCGGAGGTGGCGGGGGCGGTGGAGGTGGCGGAGGTGAAGCGGCGGCCACGGCGACTCCAGGCGCCACCTCCGCCTCCGAGAAACTGCAGGCGGACCAGGCCAATCCGTTGCTCGATCCGACTGCGCTCTTCGGTGGTAAGCCAATTTTTCTTCCCCCATTTTTTCCTCTTTCCTATTTCTAGCTTCTCCTTCTGCTTCTTTTTTTCTTCCACCATATACAGTTTTCTATATTTCTGTATCTCGTGCGCACGTTCTTCGTACCAAGATTTAGTTCTTACATATATAGATGTGTACACTTTCGTTGATAAGTCACCCAACATTTACCTGCTTTGGACGAAGTGATTGATTTGGGCGTAACTCTCACCAAAAACCACAGAAAATCGATGAAATTTTGTACTAAAATTTTTGAAATTTCCAAAAATACAAAAAGTCGTATCTGTTTATATTGTCATAGTCGTTTTCCGCAAAATAAGGATACATCTAACGACGTGGATTATACGTAGATACTAACGCGTTACTAGGCTTACAACGCGGGTCCTCTTGGTCCGAGTGGCTTAATTGACACGCGCGTCTTGGCAGATCGATAGGCCAGCAATAGACGAGCTAATTACACTAAAGTGGAATTCCTGGACGTGTTGAAATTTCAACGATTTATACGTTAGACCGTGGTCGATGAGTTCTCCTTTACAGTATTTTTGGTGGATTAGGAGAACTGGAGTATCGAGGATGTCTAAATCTCTGGAGATAATAGCGATTTTTGTGTTTTGGCAAATAATCGTGGGAGAGGACTGTTTTTTTTTTTTTTTTTAATATGATAAACTATTTTTCTTGTCGAAATTAGGATATCTTTTATTTTGGGAAAGTCGTAGAATTCTGGATGTCTAATGGGAAGTTAATAAGATGCTACTGTTTGGTTTTATATAATTCATTGCACAAAGAGATAAACAAGTTGACTTTTTCTTTACTGAAACTTTCTTCAGTCACGTACTAAAAGATTTCAGTGTCTTTTTAGTTCTTACAAATCTAACAGAAGTTTATCCCTAGATAAATTATTATATCCAAGTGTCTAATTAACTCGTTTCAGGTTCGTAACCTGTTAAATGGGAAAACGAGTCGTTATTATTCATTATCGGGATTATAAATGTATTTTCGTTGGATAGAACGCGGAGAAAGTCGAAGCATCTTTAAAGTTCTGTACGACTCTGTGAGATCAGACTGCGAGCACAAGCTATAACTCGAACGAGTAAAACGAAGAGAAATAATGAAATCACTGCGATTAATAACAACATGATCTAATGCTCAAAAGCGTTGGATATGGAATGGGATTATCGACGTAATCCCTTTCGTTTGCTGCCGTACCATTCAGCTTCATTAATCAAGCTGTTTGCACTAATGCAAAATAGCGCGGAGACGCTATATAAATTCTCTTTTGGATACCGATCCTCGTTTATCTATAAACGAATAAATATTACTATAGTTGGTATACACTTGGTGTTTACAACAATCTATTTTATTTACGAAGTTGAAGTATCAACAGGTTATCGAAATATCAACCTATTGTTCCAGAATCAATTCGATAAATCCACAAATTTTTATAATTTACAAATTTGTATATATATTATATATATATTTGTAAACGCCCTAGAGTTCAAGTGTGATAGGGACTTTCTCTTTTTACGGACAGCACGACTTTCTTTGTTTCACGGACAGAGGGACTTTCTTTGTTTTACGAACAGCATTTTGAGAGACATTCATTACCCAATCGGACGGACAGAGAGCAACATCAGAGATAGACAAGATCACAGAAGAAAGAATAATTATTTAAAACATTGAAGATTGACGGAGAAAGATCGGTAGCTGAGGACGTTGAAAATCGATTTGTAAGGTCGTAAATCTCGGGGTAATTCAGGTGATCGATTTACAGACTTCAGAATCGATCACCTGAATTACTCCCAGATTTATGACCTTACATATATATAAAAATACTCGAAAGTTTTAGAAGATTTCCCACGTTTAGCAAAATAGACATATGATATAGGTAATAGGTAGTATTTCGTCTAGATTATGTAGATTATTTTAGATTGCACATATGTTCCATAAGATAACCGTTGTGTCAACTTTTTGCACTCCTATGTCGAGTGTCACTCGACATTAATTTTTATCTCAGGAGCTCCTTTGTCGAGTCCCATCTTTTCTTGTGAAACGTGGGAAAAAATAGCAGGATTGCATCCTGGAAATTGTTTCAAGAGATATCATACACTTAAAAATCAAAAATACAACAATAGTGTGAATAAAACTGGTATTTAAGTGAATTTCTTTCTTCCTCTATTTATTTCAATTGTCTTACTTTTTAGTTAAAGTAAATTTCAAATAATACATTTAAAAGCATTGGGAGCTGCTGCTAACGAAATTGAAATAAAATTCCGAGTGCAAAGGGTTAATGGCATATAATTTTCTACGTATACTGAATTTTTTTCAATTTTTAAACTAATGGAAAAATTGTGCCAAGACAAAAATAAAATTGTACCAGGGAGCTACTTTATTCGTGTGAAAGTATCGAGTTCTTCACAAGAAATTTGTCAAGTTTATGAATACTCTACTTTTAAAATCAGTTCAACGAACCCTTTACTCTATCATTCATAAAATGTACAGTATTAAGAGCCTGGGAAGTACGTCTCAAGTTCAAGGTCGAAAGCTGGAGTACCTACTTATTTTAAAAAGCAACTCTCACTCCGTTTCAAGGTTGTCGAACTCTTCCCTCAACCCCCTATATTGTAACTTGAAACTTGCCTAGGTATCCATATATTAAAAGTTTACTGCCATACTTCATTACTATATCATTGTGCTAAACCGGATTAATCTATTCTTGGTGATTATTACTTCAGGTATTTCAAGTCGAAGCTATAAATTGGGATCAATTAAAATCTTTCCCTGTTATAAACAGGCGACATTCTCATTATAGGAAGTTAACCTGTTTAAACATTGTAGTTTAACAAACTGTTGATTAACTAACTTATAAAATTAATCATAACGTTAGTATATTACATTTTCTTTAAAGCACATCTGCAAAAGCGTATTTCTATTATCAAGATTTAATAAAAAGTTACTTTTCCCATAATCTACGTATCATTCAGTCGTGAAAGGGTTAAAGGATAGCCTTGAAATCTTTCACATGTCATTTGATAGAAAATTTTGCAAAAGAAGAGACGTATTTTAGCGAGTGATTGATAAAAACAAACTTTCCTCCGTAATACGAAAACGATTAATTTGTCAGACAACTAAAGGTAACCTTGTAAAATCAACCTTGAAATCTTGCAGACGCCACGTGTTATCAGCATAATCGACATCGCAAAGCCAGATTTCCGGTCGGAACAATTCTCGAATATGCGTTCTCGATCGCGTGAATCACTGTAAATGCACACGTTCTCCGACACGTTAATAACGCAACTGTATAGGTATATACGATCATTCAACACATTCTGCAAGTTCCTGGAAGTGTGTGTTCCTCATCGAGGAAAACGCAAACGGCGTACTACGAAACAGAGTCGGGAACGAACTTGCACAGACGATATTTCTCCAAGTTTCAGACCTTGAACAAGCATCGAGATCGTTCAACTTTCGCTCTGTTTTGATATACGGGCAAAACCGTATATCATGCTTATTTCCATAACTTATTCGAAGAAAACGACGACCATTTGACAATTATTGTTTGCCACGTTGAAGCATTTTTCGATAGAAACGTATTACGAAACATACGCTGCAGTGAATTATTAAGTTTCTTGTGTTTTCAAGTGTTCCGGTCTTACTTTCCACGATCATCAAAAGTGTATTATAGCGTTTTGGTTGCCGATAGGTAAGTTTCACGAATTAATACGATAACAGTGTCTATTTACGTAATGTTTCTAAGATCACTGCCAATTGTGTAGTCTAAAAGTAGCCTACTTCTGGAATACAAGTGGTTTTAGTTCTGGGATACAATAGCGCTGAGTAAAATCGTCATGTAATATCGTGATCGTTCGTAAATTACCGTTTAATCTTTTGGTAATAATAATAATAATAATAAATTAAATCTAAGTAGAAGACAAAACAGTGAAAATGACTTTTACGTATGTTAACACGAGAAATATGGCGTGAGCCACGAAGATTGTGTATATCGCGTAAGATTGATCGTTTTCAATATTGTCGTTGTTAATTTAAACCAACAGCGTTTCCATATATTCCGTATGCAGTTTTTCCATATATTTCGTAGTCAGCTCATACTAAAATTAGAAAAAGAAGAGATTTCTACTAAATACATGCGTTTGAACTTTCAAACTCGATTTTTGTTATATTATGTTCTTTACGAATGCTATTTAATAAATACAATTTTGATTACGCGTGTTTTCTACGTGTTTCCCATATACTCGCACGTTCAGAGCAAAACGGATATTTCTCGTGGGTGGGTTGTTCTTTCACCCGACTCTCTCTCGTTTCCGTTCATGTTCACCCAAGACCCCTTCTAACGCTATTTTTTCCAAAGGAGTCGAACCAGTCTTCGTATTTTATATATACACCTATATATATATGTGTGTATGTGTGTGTGTATATCTATATAACGCGTTCTTGAAGAAGGAGAGACCTGTTCGGCCACTTACCTTAATTAGCACTACTTGCACGTTTGCAATCGAGCCCTTCTCTACGCTCTCAGTAGGCGGTTAGCCTTTTCTCTTCGATTCGAGGATCCTTCTGACGTTGTTCTTTTTTTTTGAATCCACGTCGTCGTCGACACACTGAACACGGCTGAACACACTTTTGATACACGCGACTTCGACACTGATTCGACCATATTTTAATTCCAGTATTTACTTTCGAGCGGTGAAGAACAGTTACTTTTTAAGAACTGGTTTTAATTAGTCCATGAATCTTACGTTTCTGGTGCTATTAACTAATTAAAGTATGTCCACTGTGGATCCTTTGAGTTCCAGTCCTTTAAAGAGGCAAAAATCCTACAGATTCGCTTGTTTCAGGAAACTCAATTTAACATGGTTTAGAGGTGGGACCTTGAAAATTATCATAAGTGAAATTTCACTTCTCTTTTTATTTTAAATATCAATAAGCTTCTTTCGTGTTTTAAATATCAATAAGATCGGTTAAACGCGATTAATTTTATTAATACGAACGCTATATATGAATATAGCGTTGTATTATTCAATGCAGCTGAAAAATACAATAGAGAAGTTATCATTGCATTTGCAATAATAACATTATAGAACGCAATACTAAAGCAAAATTTACATGCAGTGAAATATCGTGCCTTTAATTGTGAAATCTCCTTTTTTTACATTTTCTTTCAAGGACTTCAAAGGAAGCACGATACTTTGCAGAGAACTTAATACGCGCAGCAGCAACTTACGCTTTCTGACGATATTCGTGTTGAGGGGTCAGAGAATGACACCATATCGATCGAAGAAAATGGTGTCGCTTCGGGTCATGGGGAAAATTATCAGGAGCATCGTTTCAGGGATACGCTTCGTCAAATACGCGTTACTGTTAACTAGTCACGCATCGAGGTCTTATCTGACTAGCTATAAAGGGAAGTATTGAATCGATACATATCAGAATTTGAATTTGAATATTCAATACTATGCATTAAATTCAATTCGATGATGAATGACGTTGAAGAAGAGAAAATTTGACATAAATCAGGTTCATTTAATATTAAAAACCATTAATAATCAAAATATGTTTCTGACTCTCTTATACGAGCTTAAATAAGCAAAACATTCTGTGAAAGTAGAAATATAAATTTAGTGTGCGCAGATTGTTCAAGAAAGGACAGCCTTCTTTCACTTCAACAGGTTTTTACCGCATGAATTGATTTAGAATTGAATCGTTTGAATCCTAGTACCGATCATTTTTACAAATTTAGGACAATCAAACTGATATATTCGCTTTGTAAAATCAATTCCAACAACTACGGAACGTAACAACGATCAGTTAACAAAGGAAAATTTCTGTTCAATTAATATACCACTGCTACATTTTAGACACTTATTTACAATTATTCAGCCCATTTCTTCTATCGACCATTTTTTTTCTCGAGAAAACTTAAGACACGTTACAGCAAGCAAATGTCTAGGAAGAGCCATTCAGCTGGAAATCGTAGCTGGAAGTTAGAACAGGGCGACGCGACTTTTCGTACAGTGGCAATCAATATCTTCCCCTGCGTTTTCTTTCACGGTCCGATTGTTCCAATCGAATCGATCGTTTGGTCAGCGCGGCTGCATTCGCCATCCTCTCTATACGTTAATTATCGAATCTTCATCGCGATTCTAATTACAGTCGCGTTACCGCGATACCGTTACACGGATCGTTCAACTATCGTTAACCATAGATCGCGATCCCTGGTCAAGCTCCAAGAAGATTTCACTGGTTTCAAGTACCGATTACCGATCTTCCTCCGATTAAGCCCAGTGAAAAAATAACAACTAAAGATTATAGCGCAAACGTTATTACGTAGCGGTATAATGGAACATTACATTGAATAAGAGTTTTGCTTACCAAGTCGTGTTTTACTAGCTCAGCTACGGTATTTGAATTTTTCTCTTCCGATCTGATTCTTCTTTTAGTACGTATCGTTTCTTTTAATGTCTTAACTCTGCTGTTTCTCTTTAGATATCTTCATCTTTCTCTGGAATACTTTACAAAAATCGTAGAGTACAGGAAAGGTGGTAAAATTTTTTATTGAATACTAGAACCAAAAACTTGTAAGCTGTCTGTACTTTGATATTTATTAAAATACAGCAACCATTTCGAGTTATATGAAGAGAGAAGAATAGCTGGGTTTAAGAAAACTTTAATGACTATAGCAAAATATCGTTAAATTCAGTCTTACACAACGTAGTAGAAAAAACATGGAAGACACTGATAAAACAGTAAGATTTTCGCGCTCCGACATAATGTATTAGTAATATTTAGCCAGCAACATCCATAATGGTATCTCGCAACAACGTCCAAACGATTCGCAGATTCCTCATCCACAAGAAATTCTGTCGACACGAAACTACGAGAAAGTTCGGAATTCGCCAAACGACAGTGTTCGTGTGTCCCTTTGGCAAACTGTTCTTCCTCTATCCTCGGTTCCATCGCGTTGGATGGGATTTCGTTTATTTCGTTGCCTCACCTCCGCGACCCGACGCGACGTTGTCCCTCCTCGCGTTTTCTGGACCTCTCCTCGCATCCCTGTATCCCATCTCTCCCTCTCTCTCTCTCCCTCTCTCTCTCTCTCTCCTGCCCCTGTTTGTTCAGTTGCCCCTGTCTTTTCAACCAAAGCCTCTCTCCAGAGCCTTCTCTGCCGCGTACCTCTCTTACTCTCCCGTAGTCTCGTTCCATCGTATCCCTGTCCCGCTTTCTTTCTCTCTCTGTAGCGAGAGAGCGAGCGTCGGTTAGATTCGTGGGGGCTTTGGGGACGCAAGAACGGACCGACGGTCGGACAGACGCGACGAGCGCTCCTCTCCACCCTTCTCTTTCACCCCCTATCTTTTTCTCTTTCTCTCGCCGCCTCTTCGTGGCTCGATCTACCACTCACTCTCTCTCTCTCTCTCTCTCTCTCTCTCCCTGCCGGTTCTCTGTATATTTATTGATTGCCACCTCACCTCGCCTACCATGGCCTCGGTCTGCGGCAGTTTCCCCTCCCTTCACCAGAATCCCTCGTTTCCCTCGTCCCAGGCTCGTTCTGCAGCAAGCAGCAGCATCGCGCTCTGCCACGAGACCAGAGAATCTCGTATCTTTCTCTATTGCTGTTTTTCTCCACGTTGTCCTCTTCCGTGCTCAACGGTTTTCTAGCATCCTACCCCGGTCTCTTTCTATCGTAAAGGCCACGACTCTCGCAGAGGTCCGACCCTCCGCAGCATCGCTCGCGCTTTTGCCTCCTACGCTCGATACAAACTCGTTGGACGCGGCGGAGTTTTCGTTTGAACCTACCCTCCGGAGTACGCGCCGTGCCCAATACCACCGGCTCGCCTTCTCGCTTCCATTCTACATCCTCCTTCTTCTCTCCTTCTTACTCTTTTCGCGTTCGACTCTCAGTCTCCTCTTACTCCCCCTTTTTTCCTTGTTAAATCGGGTTCTCGTCCGGGTTGGTCGCCGTTGACGAGCTGGCTTCTCGGAATAAGGAGGAGGTTGTTCGTACGAGATTATAAGAAGTTTTGTCTTTATGAGTAGAAAGTTGGGAAAAGTAATTAGCAAGTTATTCGCGACGCTTCCCAAAATGTCAAAGTGCTGTCCATTTTTTAATCTATGCATCCAGTGGGAAATTGAAGCGACGTATCGCTCGATTGACACACTTGCTGAATTTTCCAGTGTATATAGTAATACGTTGATGCATTGCTCGATAGAACTAAGAAATCGCCACATCACTCCAACGCCGTTATCAACTTTTATCGATTTAGCTAAATTACTGGAAAATGGAGTTGCCCTCTGATCGCGGCAACCTCTTCAATTGTCCGAAATGAAAGATTTTGTCACTCTCAGCACCTTTCCTCCGAGTTCGATGGATTCCCTTGTTTCGGTCGAAGCGGATGAACGATGTGACGTCGTCGCGATTTCACACCTGTGACGCCATACGTCTCGACAGGTTTATGTCTGTTATGACGCAATGCGCGCCACAGTGCTACCCTTCTATTGCAGATATTAAACTGCGAATGGCGCAGTATCATTGTCTCTGCGAAACAGCTACGATATCAAATCGCTGGTCCGGATCAAACTTTCTAATTTTTCATTTTCACCGTGTTGATCATTTCCGCGGTTTCACCAATGGATCGTATAAAATATGCGAAGCATTTGGAGCGTCAAGTTTGCTCCAATTTGTAAGATTCGACGGGAGAAGAAACGTTGGTTTCCGAGTTACTTGGGCATATTTGCTTCCAGGGGTGAAATACAGCATATGTGTAGCAACTTTCACCAGGTGGTATTCTCTCCTTCTCGAGATCTTCACGTGTATACCTATTACTCTTTGCTACCTCTGTCTCATGCAGAGGGAAACTTCACGTCCGTTATGAAGGATCTTTATCACCGTGTATTTTATAAACCGCGGTGTACTTATTCGCTTTCTCCGATCGTCAGTTTCGGATTGGTTTATTCAATTAATTAAATTACGATCAACGAGAAAGCATTAAAATAACATGAGAATTCCATTAACCAGATTGTACGTTATAATGAATAAAGAAGCGTTAACTTAATTTTATCTCTATTGGAGAATGGTAATAGAAAGACTGTGAATATGAATTGCTGTTTCAATAAATTGGAGAAGTTGTACAGTGGAATTTGATTTATTTGAATACATTGGAAGATAGACAGTTCATGTAATAGTAGTTTATTGATACTCTTCATTACCTTCATTCACGTAATAACAGTTTACGTTGAGATAAGTAGATTCAGACGGCAGGAGGGCATTTAATCAAACGCGAACCTAGATTTCGTTCCATTAAATGCAGTTCTAGCTTCGTGCGATACGATAATGTGGAATGTAGAACTTTATTCCAACATAGTCTACAACATCAATTCTTCTATCTTAATAATTCCTTCGAATTCCTTGCACCGATAAAACGTGTTTATTTCATCTGGCGTCTGATTTTACAAGCAGACACCTACAGCTATACCGCCCATCAAATTTCGATTTCATCGATTCTTGACAAAATATTCTTACTTCATTTCGATACTGCAATGTGATCAATGAATGTGACTGATAAAAATATAAAGAGAATCTGAGTGATAAATACTTGAAACCCTTTCTGTTCGGAATTTTGAGTGGCCGTTCGTTTATGGCACGGACTGGCCCATTTCCTTCTTTAGTTAGAAATTCCCAATTACATGTCCTCCCAGAGTTGTAAATTTAATGACTCCGAGGCCAGGTAAAAAACTGCAGGGAAGGACCAGCCGGAAGGGCACGATGGAGGAAGAAACTCAACGGCTGAGAGGGAGAATCAGCTTATAGCTCATACTTCATTTCCAATAAGATTTTAGCACGGCAGTATTCATCGCTTCGTACGTTAAGTTATACCACTAGCGCAAATACAGTGCTGGATAAATCTGACACTCTGTTTATTTAATTTCCTCCACCTTGAACGTTAAGTCATTCGAGGTACGCGATATCGACCGATCGGTTTCACCTGACCGGTTGCTCTTTAGTCGATAATTCGCAACACTTTTCCAAGGAACAAACTTGGAATAATGATTGAAACTTCAAACAAAGATAAAGTATCCATGTCTAATTTCATCGTGAAATTTTACACAATTATCAATTAGATAACATAGAGTATATAGTTGCAAACAATATCTACCTCTTCTTGTCTCTTTAGAAAGGATGAAACAAAATGGAGAGAAGGAAACGTACGCATTCTTTGGAGTTTATAACCGCAGCCGCAGGTTCACCCTCCTGCGGAGCGTGTCGCGTTTCTATTTCACACGAACGACGCGTGAGACGTGGTAGTTCTTGCAGCTTTCGTCCTCGTTCTGGCGCTTGCCGGGATGTTTGTGTTCATAGAATAAGACGTGCACCATTTTTTTCCACGACAGTTTTCCATCTACAACTCCTTGAGATATTTTTCAAGAAGATTCTTGTCTTTTTTGGTAACTCGTGCTTTCAAGCAGCCTACAGGGGCCTCTAATGTGTTCCATGTGATCAAACAAATTTTTTAACGACTACACTAAACGCTACTATGATCATTCTACATCTGACATGTTCTTTCTTATGTTTAATAGCGAACAACATAGATATTAAATATATTAACTAAAAAAGAAATAAAGTCATAACGAAAATCATTACATCGTTTTATTAAAAAATAAAACCTTGCTTATTAACCCTTTCGCAACGGAGAAAGATACACATTCTTATACGATATGTGGTTATTTGCAATGTTTGCATCGTTTTTGAAAGTAGACACGTAAGTTGTGCATTGTATGATATTTGATGGGTTTGAAAAAGAGTCGTTTATCGCGAATTTCTGTCAAGTCTAGGATAAGTATCATTCCTTAACTCTTCCGCTACGGAACGCTTGTGACAAAATGTGATAGCTGCAAACGGAGCTGAGTAGTTGACACTGAGGTACGCAATGCTACGAAGTAACTAGAAGTCGTTTCTTGTTCTCTACATTTTACAATGATATTTATTATATTTAGAAATATCATTTTACTTTATTTACTTTATTTACTTTATTTTAAGTATTATTCCTTAACTCTTCCGCTACGGAACGCTTGTGACAAAATGTGATAGCTGCAAACGGAGCTGAGTAGTTGACACTGAGGTACGCAATGCTACGAAGTAACTAGAAGTCGTTTCTTGTTCTCTACATTTTACAATGATATTTATTATATTTAGAAATATCATTTTACTTTATAAAATATGAAAATCAACTGTTTGAGGCATGCAGCGTTGCCAGATACTCGATTAACAAAAGTATCTCATGTAAAGTATGAAATAAAAGTATATATGGTATGAACGTATATGTACGCTCTTCGTATCTCAGCGCTCACTTTTCCACAGCGTATATGTACGCTCTTCGTATATGAATGTTCATTCTTAGAGGACGTATATATACGTCCATCGGGGCGAAAGGGTTAATAAAAGTATCTCATGTAATATATGAAATAAAGGTATATATACTGTGAACGTATATGTACGTTCTTCGTATATGAATGTTCATTCTTCGAGGACGTATATATACGTCCATCGGGTCGAAAGGGTTAACAAAAGTATCTCATGTAAAATATGAAATAAAGGTATATATACTGTGAACGTATATGTACGTTCTTCGTATATGAATGTTCATTCTTAGAGGACGTATATATACGTCCATCGGTGCGAAAGGGTTAACAAAAGTATCTCATGTAAAATATGAAATAAAGGTATATATACTGTGAACGTATATGTACGTTCTTCGTATATGAATGTTCATTCTTAGAGGACGTATATATACGTCCATCGGGGCGAAAGGGTCAATAAAAGTATCTCATGTAAAATATGAAATAAAGGTATATATGGTATGAATGTATATGTACGCTCTTCGTACCTCAGCACCCACTTTTCTACAGCGTATATGTACGCTCTTCGTACCTCAGCACCCACTTTTCCACAGCGTATATGTACGCTCTTCGTATATGAATGTTCATTCTTCGAGGACGTATATATACGCCCGTCGGAGCGAAAAGGTTAATCAATAATTTGTGACTTATAATTCGATAATATTTCATAAAAGCTTTTGTGATAATTCTTTAATAATTCCCAAAGGTATTAATTCCGTCTTGTATTCAGTTATCATTAAAATTCGTGAAAATTCCATAATATTTCAGCATAATTTCCATGATAATTCTGCAATCATTTTCTAACTTACTGCCCAATTACGATCGATATTTGTTTCAAGGCAACTGTTAAAGGCAGCTCGGTATTTCCACGTCGACGCCATCCGTGTCAGCAACATCGCTCGGTGTGACGACACTCGTGGTGTGTGTCAGGCTAGATTTTTCAAGAAGCTCGCAGATGAAATGCTGTTAGGCGAGAGGAACGCGGCCGAACGAAACGCGCGTGAGGCAGAATCGGCGAAAAAAGAGGGAAAGAAATAGGTTCTTTTTGCGCGGCGCGCTCATCCCCCGTATTCCACCCTCGTCGCCGGTTTCTAATTTCACTGCGTTCTCTGATACACGCCGCTTTTATCTCCGACCGTTCGATGCAAGCTCGCGCTTCATGCGCCAGAGTTTTCGTTTCAAAGTGTTCCGCTTTCTTCCATCGCCGTGCATCGTCTTTTTCTTCCTTCTCCTCTGCTTCTGGCGACGATGACGACGCGGTCGTTATACGTTCTAGTTAAAGAATCGAGGGCCCGCGTTCGAGGAACCGGATGAGACGGCTGCAAGCAGCCGTTGCTTCTCCTAGTTGCAAGGAAACAGCGGAACGTAAACGCTGAAGGCTTTCTATTTCGTCGAGTGTGCAGAAATTGAAGATGTTCCGGGGTTAGTGACTGCGTATTTGGAGTTTCGAAACGTTACGGTTTAGGATTTTTCATAATCGAATTGAATTCTGAACGTTGAAAGATAATTGTGCACGCGAGCTTCAGACGAATAAGCAGTAGAATATTTAGAAAATGTAGACCTTAAATGGAGCTTGATAGCGTTTGACGTGATTTTGTAATAATTTTGAGATTATGCGCGATTCTAATTTTATAACATTTTAGGCGATGAAAATTGAGATTATTTTCAATCGATTGAGAATATTTTCAACAACGATCGATGCAAAAGGTGGAAAGTATTTTTAAACAACTTTCGATTAGAACTCGTCCGTCGTCGCGCGCGTTTTACGAGGAAAGTTGGATCGCGCGAATTCAAGCTGCAGCTCGTAACCGGCTCTAAGATTGCACGCGGAACGACGAATCGCCGAAAGCGGCTGGTGAAAAGCACGCGTAGCGGCGCGTGGGCGCTCGCGCGAACACGAGTGTGACATTTAACTAGCGTGCCCCTAGGGACACACTGGCGCGAACCTTCCCGTACATGTGAGAATGTGGTTCTAGTATGTATATCGCGTCCCACGCGTCGCCGTCTTTTTCCTCCGCATAACTGCTCGCCAACTCCTCTTCTCTCCTCTCTTCCGATCTCTTTTTCTCGCTACAGGCTCTCCAATAACGACCACCCACTCGTTTGCTCTCTGTTAATTTACTTTTTTACTGTTTCCACGTTTCCCGCATTTTTTCACAAGTTTTCCTTCTGTTTTCACATTTTTGCTCTCCGTATAGATCTTTTTTAATTTCTATGGTTTTTTCTGACTTCCGTTATGTCCTTTTACTTTCCAATATTTCCATGTGCCATTGACTGCGTACGTTTATGCAAATTCATATTTTTTATTAAAACTCTATTCGCTATTTATCTGTATAACCGTTTCTCTTTAACACTAAACCTACCGACACTTCGTGTACACCTGTGCGAGTAAAATGGCCGGTGATTAAAGAAGCAACAGTTTTTGTGATTTAACTTAGATAATGGTTAATTTATAACTAAATGTATATAAAATGATGAACTTTCATAAAATTTCGTCCAAATTTACTTTTGATAAGATAAAATGCCGTCTTTACTTGCCCCTAAAAATATTATGAACTGAAGTCCTGTCAGCTCTCTCTTGACAGTTAGTGGCTATCTTGATCGAGGGATGGATTGTTTTATGACAAGATCGCGGGTGTAACAGCTGTTATTATTTGTTATTATTGATTCTGTTTTTCATCTGACCTTCAGATAGCCTTTTCTTTGTACCGATTGCATTTATTTTAAGAATAACTAACATATTCTGTCGGGCGGTCAAAATGACCGCTCACGGTAGACAAGGCAGAGTGCAAATTTTTCTCAGGAAATAAAAGAGCAGACTAAAATTAAATACCGAAAAATATATTGTATGCATGTTTTAGGAAAAGCCAGAAATTATCAAGCGATATGATAAAGTTTAAATATGGTTAAATTTGTGTACAAGTTGCGAGAGTAGGTTTAGTGTTAAATATCTTGTGTAAGCTTCTGTACATCTGAACGCACAAACATCCGTAATTAATATTAGTAATTAATATCAGAAAAAACAATTGGATTACGTTTGAGCAAGTTACTAGTTTCACGAATCAGTATATAATTGCTGCATAATTATTCACAATTGTATTCTATCAAATTTCCTATTTCCCCATCGTGACAGGGCTCATTATTCAGTACTCGCTTCTAAGAAATAAAACCATATTACTTGCCAGCTGACCCAATGGTAAAAGGGTTTAATTTTCTCATAATCGTCTTACTCCCTCTCAGTTGCTTTTGCCTGGTCCATCGTTACGTCTGCGCATCCCCATTGCCTCGACCCGCCATATTTCACCGCCATAATTCCGCTCCCTTTGCCGTGGTGGCCCCTCGTTTTCCAAATCTCAACCCTTCCAACTTTCACTCTCGTCTCATTTTCATTCTCCTGATTCCTCTTGCTTTCGACTGGCCTCGTTACCTCCATCAAGCCACGCTGATTTCTTCCCCGTGTTCCATCACTTTCTCCGCCGTTTCCTCCACCCTTGTCCGTTCTAAGAATTTCTTTTCACCCTCCGTGTCTTCTCCCCTTCTTTATGGAACAGGCTTTTTCCCCTGGCGTTCAAGCAACGTGTGCAGCTTGATAAATGCGATCATCGTGCCACGAATCCGATACAGGAAGAGCAAAACCATTCGAAGATTCTTCGAAGATAAGGCGGGACATTTGGTGTAATAATAAAGAAGGGGAACAACTATGGAACACGAACCACCCCGTTTTGGATCGATTCGGGTTACTAGCATAAAAAATATCAATTCCACCGACCCTTTTAAACATCGAATCATTGAATTATGGAGCGCGGGTAATCCGCCGGAAGTTTCTTTGGGAGCAGATTAGACGGTTGGTAGAGGTAAAATGGATGTTACGTTGCGTTCAAATATGCATCACGTTCTAATAATTGTGGTGCAAGCAAGAAGAGATGATTCTAAATGAGGCAGATGAAAATGAAGAGAGAATTTGACTGATACAAAGCAGGGGATGATTTTTACGTGTTTATGGGAAATTCCGGACTGCAAAAATGGACACAATATAAAGATGCGCATAGGAAATATCCAAAATATATAGCAATTACCTTACTTATAAAATACTTAAAATCCATTTTCTCGGGAACAGTCTATTACTTTGCATTTTTCATTTATTTCTTCGCATAAAATTACTCTCCTTTCGGTCGTAGTCATCGTTATTATTCGAACACTCTGTATGTACCTAAGTTAAATTCTCCAATTCTGGGCTTTGGAAACGCAATTCAAACTACACAACTTGACAATCTTTCGCGTTGTATTAGGTGGTCCGAAAAGTTTCTTTCGTTTTATAAGAAATGAAAATGAAGAGAGAATTTGACTGATACAAAGCAGGGGATGATTTTTACGTGTTTATGGGAAATTCCGGACTGCAAAAATGGACACAATATAAAGATGCGCATAGGAAATATCCTAAATATATAGCAATTACCTTACTTATAAAATACTCAAAATCCATTTTCTCGGGAACAGTCTATTACTTTGCATTTTTCATTTATTTCTTCGCATAAAATTACTCTCCTTTCGGTCGTAGTCATCGTTATTATTCGAACACTCTGTATGTACCTAAGTTAAATTCTCCAATTCTGGGCTTTGGAAACGCAATTCAAACTACACAACTTGACAATCATTCGCGTTGTATTAGGTGGTCCGAAAAGTTTCTTTCGTTTTATAAGGAAACATTGGATGCACAAGATTTTCCGTTTTATATTATTTTATCGAATTACGTGTGATCCATTTTGTTCTATCAAAATAAGGATCCTAAATTTCGACGGATTAGGTTTCATGTTTGTATAAAGATGCATCGTTGTAAAAGACGTCTGTAAAAGAAAGACACTTCTCGGACAACCTAAAACTTCCTCGATTTTGTAGAATCTGTTTTCATCAACGAGTTGTGTCTTTCGTCGAAATAAGGGCGAGAGAAATCGCAGAAAGAATTGCGAATCAAAAATGGCGAAAATCGCTGAATTGTGAGATTTAAGGCATAGACGAATAGCGTGGACGTGAGCAATCTATGTGGTCGGTATGTTGTGCGGTTTTCTCTTTTGTGTTTGGTCGATGCAGAATTTGTACATAATTCGATATACATACATATCTGAAAGGATCATGTTGGATATTTGATTCGTTTCAAATTTGATAGCACAGTTGTTCTTTCAGAGGTTTCCGTGTATGTCATTAATTATGACGTTTTGTGATATTCGAGTGGTTTGATGCTGGGATATTTAATGGAAATGCCGCATCGCGGTAATCATTGCAATTAGCATTCGCAAGACTTGCTGCAAAATTACCAGCAATGGTGTAGAGGAACGTGAGATGGAATTTAAATTCGAGCGTGAATTATAAACCGAAAAATGAAAGATGAAATTTTTTTTTTATATATACATGCAACCAAAGAAGTAGAATTTTATATATTTTTATGACCGCATTCCGTGTATTTTTTCACCTTTAGAATTCTCATTAATAGAAAAACAACCGCAGTTTATCATCTAGAATTTATAACGTGTGAATGCGCTAATAAAATTTATTAATTTATTAATAATCGATAAATTATTGCGCGAAGGAGCTTAGAACACAAAATGTGTGGCTAATTTAAATTAGAGCGTGAATTATAAACCGAGAAATGAAAGATGGAATTTTTTTTTTATATACATACAACCAAAGAAGTAAAATTTTATATATTTTTATGACCGCATTCCGTGTATTTTTTCACCTTTAGAATTCTCATTAATAGAAAAACAACCGCAGTTTATCATCTAGAATTTATAACGAGTGAATGCGCTAATAAAATTTATTAATTTATTAATAATCAATAAATTATTGCGCGAAAAAGCTCAAAATGTGTAGCTAAGAGAAATAAAAAAATTCTTGTCGTTGATTTCCCCTTTGAAACTCATTTTTAGAGAAAATCAGGTTGAAACAATTTAGAAAATTCTTAATCACAAAGGATGGTTACACGATGGCCGTATTATTCCTTCACTTTTGATTGTTAACACGCAAATTTTGCGAAACATTATATGCATTTGGCCAAAACGATTCTCGTTACCAGCGTTCAACGTAATTTACAAGCTCTCCCTTTGGCCAGCCCGGTTCATTCTCTTTTCACCGTCCTTCAAACGAATCCACAATTACCAACAACCAACCCTTTATTACTTCGTCAAGCTTATCCTATATTTCTAACCAACTTATCCGACGTCTTGGCTCGATTATGTTTAAAGAAGGGAGCTTGCCGTGACTTCGTTAACGAGAAATTAATTAGCACGTAGCCAGGCCACGGTTAGATACCGATCCTCCTCACTCCCGTCACTCGATATCCCATCCTTTCTTGCGATGAACAATAATATTGGATCGTTTGGCAAGTTTTGTAGCGATGTTTAACACTACAACTACCGATAGTTAACACGAAGCTATTTCTACCAAAACCAGTGAAAATGACTTAAAAAATATCTAATAATAGAATATTTTTATATTTATTCATTTATTACTTTCTTACGGAAGCAATTCCATGTCACGTAGTACATTTTTGGTATTATTAATCCATCTGGAATTTCTAAACGAGGGTTGACAAATTTATAAAATTGTAGAACCAGTTATTTTGACTGCTGTGGTATTTTTAATGTTAGCATCTAGCGATCTGGCGATCGATCTGAAATTTTCCTGATAACTGATATCATCATATCGAATGATACGCGGTAAAAATTTCAAAAACGCGTGGCAAGTTGTAGAAAACGAGGAAATTGGTTAATTGGGGTTCGATAAACAGATTGCAGAACCCTTCTGCACTTTGACAAGTACATTTTGACTGGTATCGGTATAAGTAGCCTAAATACAAAATCATTTTGAGTTTGAATACATAAAAAACAGAATAAAATTCATTACATTATTCTTTTAGCTATCGTTGCGAAAGTCATTACATCATTGCGGAAAAAAACACGAAGTAGGAACTTTAAAATAAAATTGTAAAACCAATCAATTTCACTGGTCTGGTAGTTGTAGTGTTAAGATAAATTTAAGTACAATGTGTGTTTTCGGAACTAGTGTTTTACCGAACAATACGTGCATTATTTTGTTCGACGATATTTTTTTTATATAGGTAATAGCTTCAAGAAGATTTTTTCCACAAATTGTTCGTTCTTTTCGGTGATAAATCAACTAAACCTTAGAGACTACATATTCTATATCTTGGGACTGAATAAATAATAATAATAATAAATTATAGATAAAAAATTTTGCAACGACTATAATAGATATATAGATAGAGCAAGAGAATGTTTTTTATCGATACACGGGATCCTATATTATTTTATTCATAAATAAAGAATCACCTTGTATTGCGTATACGTATAGTCGTTTTAGTCGCGAATAATAGACTGCAGGTTTTTATGAATTTATGGGAAATGTAAAAGCGCAAAAGTGTAGAAAATGCTCGTAATATACAAAAGTATATAAAATATAAAACGTTTAGAGAACATGTAGTTCCTTACCTTCATGTACCTTGATAAAGATACGAATTTACTTAAATATTTCCAGTCTGCTAATGACAACGATCTTAACCCTTCGAGCGCTGCGTTGTCCAACGTTAAACGTGTGCCGTGAACTGCCCACTTTTTACGAAGAAACACACCGTGGGCTGTGTATTTTCCACGAAAGAGCGCAAATCGAGCAGACTGAATTTTCATTGGAAAATATATCGATTGTAACTAAAATAAATTATGTAGTGACCTGAAAAACCATAATAACCATTTATTTCATCAAGCAATAATAACACGAACAATATAAAAGTTCTAAATTATATCTTTTAAATTGAACATTTAATAATTTTGTATTGTTTGGTAAATCTCAAAGCGAGTTCAATACATAAGCCAATGTTACATTTTTCGCATTCGCAACGCGAGTCAGTCCTGCGATTATGTTTAGTGGAAACAGCGAATCTTCGTCGCGAAGAACGTTTATTATTTTCTTTCGTTATGCAGAAAGTAGGGAAATGCCTCTACGTTAACCGAGATGGAAGATCGTCCGAATGAACTCTTAAGGTTAATGTGATCTTAAATATATCAATAAGTAATCTAGTAATTTGGTTATTTCACAAGGATAGGAAAGAAAAAAGAAGAAAGAGAAACTGTTAAAGGAAAGTCAAAGATTTCTCCCAACTAGGCGAGTTGCCTTGCTCTCGTCACCGTTTGCACGCGACAGAGAGAGCCTCTCTTTATCTCTCTGCTCCTCTCTCGCTCTCCGCTTTTCTCCTCCGCTTTAGTCGCCGCGTAAACGAAATTAAAGCGATTTGGAGGCGAGCCAGCCATCGCTTCGCGGCGACGCGCGACGCTCGCACGCGCCACCCCTCTCGGCATTCCGATCCCTCGATCGATCCTCTTCCTCGAGGGACAGGATACACACGTACGCTCTCTCTCCGCTCTCTCATGGACCGATGCTGAATCGCGATTGGACGGTTATAAGCGGAAACGCCGACGTTAAGGTGTAAAACCGGAGGAAAGAGAGAGAGAGAGAGAGAGAGAGAGAGAGAGAGAAAGGAAGAGGAGAATGTCGTCGATATAGATTGGATATCCGCGTCTTTCGCTCGGCTGGTTTGTGCTGTCGTTTCAGCATCGCTGTAGACGAACGTTGCGATGTCGTTCCGTTTTTCTATGATGATTCTGCGTCACTCGATAGCTTTACATTTCTAATAATGGGAGTGTAGGCTTGTGTGAGTCGTATCACGCGTAGAATGTGCATAATGCAAATTCTGTTTCTTTGATTCTATTGATAGAAATACAAATTTATATAAAGATCCACCGATGCAAGGATCTAGTTATTTATTATTATTCAAATGAAAAGCTGTAATGGGGGTTATTCGATTTCTGAGAAAGCTAATTGTAATCCTAACGAAAGCATACGTATATACTTTCTGAAATGTAACGAAATCTGATCTTAAATATTTATTAAATTAACACTAGAAATACCACACCAGTCAAATTGATTGGTTTTACAATTTTATTTTAAAATTCCTACTTCGTGTTGTAATTTTGTATTAAAGCTACGTATTCCAATAACAGACAAACTTACTGGTACTTGTCAATCTGTTTATCGAAGCCCAATTAACCAGTTCCCTCGTTTTCTACAACTTGCCACGCGTTTTTTAAATTTTTACCGCGTATCGTTCGATATGACGATATCAGTTATCAGGAAAATTCCCGATCGATCGCTAAATCGCTAGATGCTAACATTAAAAATACCACAGCAGTCGAAATAACTGGTTTTACTATTTTATAAATTTGTCAACCCTCGTTTAGGGATTCCAGATGGATTAATAATACCAAAAGTCTACTACATAACATGGAATTGCTTCTGTAAAAAAGTAATAAATGAATAAATATAAAAATATTCTATTATTAAGTATTTTTTAAAGACCAGTCATTTTCGCTGGTTTTGATAGAAATAGCTTCGTGTTAATTATCGGTAGTTGTAGTGTTAGAGATATAAATACTCTTTTAAAAGAACTAAGCTTAGAACTGAATATTTCCACTTTTATAATTTCATGATACGAGCTCAAATATTTGTGTATGCAAAAGTCTGAAATTTCTAATAAAATTGCCCAGCGTCACTGCGAAATCACAATGCCATCTCGTCGCTATCGAATAAAACAGCCAAATCATAAAGCGTCATGCTACAAAATCGCAACAACGACGTTACATCGATCGTCTGCACCGAGTTTAAAACCACTAAATCGCGGATCCTGTATCATCCTTATGAAATTTGAAAAGACACGCGTCACATCGCTTGTTTCCACTATTTTCTATCGAAGTAACAACACGATGCCCTTGCTCGTAGTTGTAATTTGTATCGCAATGTCTCCTGATAACATGGTATGCCCCTTTTTAGTGTTTCAATTTTTTGATACGGAGCAGAGATGTGCCGGGGAATTGAAAAAGACGCGTGTAAATTTCTGCAATTCTTGGTCGAGTATACCCGAACAATGGTTGGCAGAATCGAGCAATTCGTAAGGGATGATTGAACAATTGTAAGGCTTTCACGCCGTTATATGTATAGCGCCATTCGTAACTATTTTAAAGACTGAGAAGTCTAATGCTTTTGGAAAAATAATATATTCTTTCTTTATACAAATTTCATTATTCTTTTTCAAGCTCGTTAGGGTAATTCTTTCGAACATCGAAATAGATGACTAAATGTAAATTCTCAAAATCTTGTCTTACGTCACAGCACGATTTTCAGCCTGTCTTCTGAGAAAATGAACCTTCTATGTTAAAATTATTAGAATTGCTTCTTCCTTAAAACTTTCTCAAAAAATTCCGATTCCTGGGACTTTATAAATGGCTCGTTTAAAAACCCTTCACTCACAGATTCAGAGGATAGAACATACGACAGATATAAATAAAATATAATATAAATATAAAATAAATATAAATTTCCATCGAATTAATTATCTGTAAATTGATATTTCTGAGTCTTCGTAAATAGCTTTTCGCATGTAAACTATACAAAATACTGGAATAACAAGTAGCTCGCTATTAACGTATTATTACCGAAACTATTCGAATTAACCATCGAACGAGAGCATATAAAATCTGATCGACGAAAAGACCATGATTTCCCATTACACTCGCCAGTGAACGACCCCATAGTCCGGAACAATAGCGCTATGACGATTCTCGAAGGCTATGCAGGGATTTTAGGCACAAGGGAAAGGAAAAGGGCATTGAAAAAAGCTGAAGCGTGATACGTAGATACATATGTGTACGTGTGGTACTTCACCTCGACGAGACCCTTTCGTGATTACGCGAGTCTTATTTGTATCTCGCTGGTGAACACGTTGAATGAGTATAGCGTCGCGTTAAATCTCGGATCTTTCATTCCGTCGCCTTTCCAGCTCGTAAGATTCGCGTCGTTCCGTGCCACACCGTTGGTCCGAGCTATTTTCTTCTCGGCACGTTCCTCTCGTCGAGACTGCACCAACGACGAGAAGAAAGGGGGAAGGAAGAAAAAACGAAAGAAAAATAAAAGATCCAGTCCGTATATTCTGTACCCTTAAAATAGCAGCAAGAAGTTACGTTACCCTGTTCCGCAATAATCTCGTTCTTCCTCCCTCTCTGTTTCTTTTGGTTTTCTTTACTCTTCTTCTTCTTCTTCTTCTTCTTCTTCCTCGTCTTCTTTGGTTCAACGTGGAATTTCCTAGAATTTCTGCTATCTAGTGTTCATTATTATAAGTTGCGAGCTGCAGAGTATAGAATTTGAAGAGGATTAATCTGGAAGAATTGAATTAATTCGTTATTAAGATTGTCAATCTTTCAGATACAATATTTTCTTTATTTAGAGATTTATTTATGCGCCGTTTCGCAAGCATTCAACTGATATCGATTTATTTGAATTTTTTGACAATGGAAGCTTCTATTTATTACGCTGACTCGGTTAGCAAGTTAAGAGTACAGTCTTTAAATATTAAATTAGGACTACGTGCAAAAATTTAACCTTTTCAACTGTAAAATAGAAGCATTAATCATTGTTACTCCTGCAAACCCAACTTTATTTCAATTCGTAAATTCTCCGCTACTGTACGACTGATCCGATCGCTGTTTTGTATTCGAGCTTAGCAAGAAGCCATTTCTGTAAGTTCAAAGCAAGCTAAGCCTCTTTCAAATAAACAAAAGGAGTTGTCGGACAACTCAATAATCGAGCAAAAGCTCCCAGAAAAAACAGCCAATAGACGTATGGTATTTTTAATGCGAGTAATAGATTTACTATTAAATTTCCCTTTATATCTATAATTATACAACTATAAATGTTATAACTATAAGGAGAACGAAATTCTTTAAGAGCCGTTGTAGGTATCGAAGCTAATATTAAGAAGAATCAGAAATTTCCAAGCAAGTTCTTTTCCCATAAAAGCTCCTCGATCGATATCAATGAAGAATTTTGCATTTACTGGAAAGTTCGCCAGCAATGTGTTAACAAGCACATTTCACAGAAATCGTAATAGACCACCCTCTTCTTTATCCGTTGGAATAATTCCGCAGCGAGCATTGTGTATTAAAACGCGTAAACAGGAGACGCCGATTTCCGGCGGTGTGACGACCAAGCAAGAGCCATTCGTAATTCTCGAGCCCCTTTCCATCGCGTTCTCATCATCCCCGTGGCTATATACGTTTCTCTCCCTCTCGCAGCCCCCTGGCCTAGCTCCAACCCCTACTGGCCAGAGAGCGCCGATCGATTTAATAACACGGCCATTTTCCCGGCTCCCGGACCGAACACATCCTACGAACCAGTCGCTCCGTAACGCTTTCCTCCACCTACGATCCGCTCCTCTCGTCTATCCTGGCTTGTTTAGTTTCTCTTATCGGGCTGTTCGTTCGCTGATTTCGCATCGAGCCTGGCCGAGATTTGTTGTTCATTGAACGCAGCCACGTACAGAGGGGAATTTGACCGTGGCGTCGAATCTCTCGTTAACCAACGAATTTTAGCTGGTTTTGCTTCTCCTTTAACGTAGAATCACGTATTGAGAGATGGAAGCGGGAAGATACTTCGTCCAGGTTCTACTTTTTAGTTACTTTTTTCATTCACCAAGCATTGGATATTTGGATTGCAACTGGGTCTTCTGAGTATTTTGCTTTATAGATGAGTACTCCTTTATTATTCACGCACGATTAGAATTAGGATTAAGTATTTTGGTTATTTCGGATTGTAAATGTATACCGTTCTATTATTCAGGTATTATCAGAGCTAGGTATCTTTGTCATTTTGCATCAAATACGAACACTCTTTTATTATTTAGGATATCATTTATTATCTACAGATAAATATATCTTATTATTATTTAAGATTTGAATCAGTATTGGGTATTATATATTGTAGTTTCTTTGTTATTCAACCATGAAAATAAATTTTCTTTGAGAAAAGGATACTTGGATACGGATATGATCTTGGTCACTGGAAAGTCTATTATTTTCTATGATCGATTCCTTCTTAACTTTCAACTGGCTTACATTTAAACTTTCCTGTCAGCGTGTTACATTTCTCGTTGTATAAGTACACGTTCTTTTTTAATCCAGTTAATAGAAGATGTAAGAGTTAACAGATGATATTAGTCCGGCAAATTTAAGCTTGAAAGAAACGTTATACATTTTATATGTAGCAATTTAACACGAAATATCGAGAGAGAATGCAATCATCCTCGTGGAAACGGAATAAGAGAACGTTTGGAAGGGGGTAGAAACACAGGATAGGGTCATCGATGTGCCCGTTCATCATCATCGTCGGCGTCTGACTGGAAGCGACAGTCACGGGCGCGTCGCTAATTTCCTGTTTTTCCGTGCCCGTTAATAAAGGGCCCACCCCTTCTGTGGGGGTGTGCATTGTTTTTCCGTTAATCGATGGCCATGTCGAAAGCTCTCCGCCGTTAAAATCGTTAAAATCGTGCAATAAACGTCCTCGTTGGAGAGCGTGGCCGGTTATTGCGAGTGTGAATCGTGCGTGCGCTGATATTTATTCCAAGACAGATTCGTTGGCCGACCAATTTTATGGCGACGTAAAAGCCATCTGCCGTGGCAACTGCGATTTGTTCCCGTACTCCTGTCGATCTGAAATCGCCTCGATATCGATCTCAGAATGTTTTCCACCGGACGATAATTCTTGTTGAGATAATTCCGTGTTCCGATTGAAACTTATACAACGAGTGTGGAATATCGTTGCAGCGACATACGAGGAAGCTGATTTACGATTTGGTGGCTATCTCTCTTGATGTAACGCTAGAACGATAGTATTTTTATAAATTTAAATAAATAATCAATCAATGATCTTTATGAAAAATTGTATTAAAGATTTTATAAATAATTGTATTTAATAAAGAACCAAGTGAGATATTGTTAAAGTAAATTAATTTCAATCAATCAAAATTAAGGAACTTTTTCATGTATAGTACCATGATTGACAAATTTTGTGAAGAATGCGAGTTTGGAAAATTGAAATTTGGACAGCCAGCTTAAAAATTCGATTATCCCGAGCGATTCAATGTGTCTTCGTGCTGTCACTGCCTAGTTCTCCCTAGTTCTGGGTAGGTGGCCCGTACCCAGCTGGCCAGCTCTCACACCAAAGCTTAATCACAAATCGATAAACGTGACGCATCGCGTGCTGAAACTATAAGACCGCGCTAGCAGTCTTTGTCTTCGTTTAGAACACCATGCTGTTGAATTTTCAAGAACACGTACTGCTATCTATCTACAACGAACATCAAAGACATATTTCTTTTCCATCGTTTTTCTCCCGCACAATTTTCCCAACGTCTTCTTCTCCCCCCAGTGGATTTCGTTTTATTTCATTCAATTTTCCTAGGATATAGAATCGGTCTCGTTCGATTCGTTGGAGAAACGATTAGTCGAACGATTTATCGCGCCAATGTTGTGGAAACGAAGAACCTTCGATAGAATTGTCTCATATAAACGAGATTACCGTACGTTTAATTCCTCTTCGTTACACGAATCCACGCAGCCTTCATTTATCCGATCGAAAGATCGTTGAAATCCCCAATTATAGATTTTTTTCCTTTTCAATTAACGATCATTACGTTGCTAGAAGCGTTTCGCAACGAAATTTCATACAGGCTGGCAGAATTCTGTCGAACGAATAAACGAGATGTTTGTTCGTCGTTTCTTTAATCGAGAATCGTTACGGAAGTTGGCGTGGCGAACGTAGTCCGTGGTCCCGAAAATGGCGGACTGGCTTAATGTGCGCCGTCTCTCCCTGTCTTGCACGCTGGTCGCTCGGTTACTCGAATAATGGATTGCCATTAAAGCATCCACGTTAAAGAGGAAAGCACGTAACAGCTCGTTCACCGTCGCTGGCTCATTAAGGCAAGAAATTTGTGACTGTATTAAAAGTCGAGTAAAAAAATGTTATGTACGTACTTGGCGAGGATGAGCGAAAGAGTAAGTTCAGAAATGTAATTCCCGTGTCTCGTATAATTCTCGAAACTATCTCTTAACCGTTTTTGTATTATATGTGGTGTTTATTAACAGGTCCTATTCGAATATTTATTGGCAGTATCGGTAACTAAAAAAGATTAAAATGATATAACGAATATAATTTAAAGGAGAAAGTAAGTCTTTATCCAATATGTGTACATACTTGACAAAGTATCATAGAAAATTCTTGAAAATGCATCGTGGTACATCCAAAAAATTTTCATATTGACCACTCTAATGATTCTAATGTCAACAGACTCCCTTTTTATTTTTTTTATCAACGACTCTTTTGCCTTCAGCCTCTTCTGTCTCCTTTTTTAAACTTTTTTCAATCATCGAGTAAATTTCGTACGCTACGATCTTTTAAATTAACGTGACGTTATCTTCAGCAACTGTAGCGTATCGAAAAAATCTTGTCCCGTTTGTTCTGCATACCATGAAAACGTGGAAAGATAGAAAAACTCTGTGAAAGAAAAGTTAAAAATCGTGAGAACAAAGTAATTGCAATGAAACCAAGTGGGGAAGAGACAAAATCCATCGCGATAAAATTTCAATTTCCCACCATGTAAAACATCGTAACGCGTGTATACGTACTACGTACGTACACCTATGTATACATACATTTATATACATATATATGTATGTATGTATGTACATAACACGTACGTATAGTATGTATATATGCAGCTGGAGTATTATGCAGTTGCTCCAGTCGGTGAAGTAGTCGTGTAAGCCAGCCGAGGGTTCAACGTCCGGTATAAATTAAAGCGGCGCTTGGATTTCAATGCCACGGCCTTGCTCAAGGCCGCCGTACTCGTAGAAAATCTATGGTACATATGCGGCCATGTTGGTAACAATAAATTGTAGAAACACGAGAACTCGACCAAACTCGATTGGTTCTTCGATTAACGAAAAATTGGGGAAAGAATTTCAAGGTCGATTGATCTTCGATTTCTGAATCGTAGATCAAATTTTATTGAATGGCATAATATTATTGATTCGATTAATGAAGATTAGCTATTCACACGCATGGACCAAGCATCTCAGGATTAGACTTTAATTCAGTTTCTGACGCTATAAATGATTCAATATTAATAACAATAAATCATTTCATTTAGAAAAATATAGGAAGTTTATTTTTGAAAGCATAAAATAAATATTTTACATATATTTGCATGTAGCATTCTTAATTTATCGCATCTATGAACGAAATTACGAAAGATCTCGCAAACTGATTATTTATGTAATCTCGTGCTTTTACATATCGTTGACCAGTCATGGTTGTATTATTTGCGTTTGCATGTTGCATATGCATACATTAATTTACGCAATTATACAAGTATAAAATTATGTAAGTTGTCGTTCTAGTGCTGTTCGTCGTATAGGATAGTGTTTGTTTTTTAAATTATTGTAATTGAAGTTATTGCGAAATTTATCCAATGTTCTTGTGCAATTATGAACATAGAGATTAGTGGCGCGCATTAAATTATTAAATTCGTCGGTCCATATGGCAACAATGTGAAGACAAATACTCAAGATATTTCCACAGATGTGTAAAAATTAATAAATGTTTCAGTTTATTGCTCGTCTAAGGGCTATGCCTCTTCTTAATTATCGTTTTCTACTTAAGAAAATACTAGTCGTTAAATTATAGCAGTAGATATTTGCAATGATTATTAATTAGCTAACTGTTTAGATTATAAATCTTTATGTAAGACTTTAATATTAAAATATATGCTTAGCGTTTAATTTGTCAGGAATCAAACGATTAACTTTTTCTGTGTGTGTCCATTACATTAAATTTCTAAAAAAAATGTCGAATGGAAGTTTCGATTATACAGTTTAGTTTCAGTTCCATTCGAGTTCATTATTTGCCATTGAAGTTGAATCGTCTCCTTCGGTATAATTTCATTCAACCGATACTTACAGCTATCTTTATTCATTGATGATTCTACCTAAAAAAGAAAAAAAAAAAATAAAAAACAGAAGCTCAGCTTCGTATGTAAGTACGCAGTGTAATCGCAGCCAGTCAAAGCACTATCATTATTCAAGGCAAGAACGCGTAATAGAGGAGATTTAGGGTAATTTCATAGGGACCGTAGGATATCCTCGATGCTTAATCACAGTTGTATAGCTAAAGAAAGGTTTTATGAAAATCGTTAGCACTTCATGAAAATTAGAAAGTATCGGCATCCGCCGTTTTTATTTATCTCACCTAAACGGCGTCATCATAACGAGCTCCGCCAATGTGTACACTGCAATTTATTCCTCGCTTCCTGTTCTGCGTATCATTACGTTCGTTGATACAGCCGATAACAGTTTAATTGTTAATCGCCTCGATAGGGATAATTCGTTGTACTGGAGAAATTTAATCGGTCAAACGTTGGTGTTACCCTGGCGCAACGATAGGTTATTAGCAATTGGTGTAGCTTATTACCAACTTGAGAAATAAAAGTGAACTTACGGCGCAACCCCATTTATTTCAGTGGAATTTTAGTTAACTGAACTCATATTATACGAGTGAAAAATAATAAATGGTGAAGAAAATTTGTGAATTGCTATTATGTGAACACCAGAAAGGCACAAACATATAAGACGTGTCACACACTAAAGTGAATGGAAATTCTGAACGCGTAGCTAAAACCAAAGAAAAAGTCGCGGCAAAAGATTAGTGTAGTGTTTCCTTTCTTCTTTCTTCTTAAAACTTTGATTGAAATCTGCGGAAATTTTCCATTCATCGATTATTGACTCGTTACTGAAACTTCTAATCTTCTGAATTGTTAATTTCTAAGGTATTCCTCTTTTTCCCTTTTAATTAAGTTGTTGAATTTTGTATTAATCTGTTGGAATTTTCTTTTCGTTAATTACTGTAAAGATATTGAAACTTTTAATCTTCGGAGCCAATGATTTTCGAAATATTTAAACTATCAGGTTTTGGGTTGTGTGTAGGCAGATAGTCAGGTTGTTCTTGCGCGTTTCAATCTTTTCACATCGTTCGCGATCGGAGTTTCCAGCGTCCATTAACGGGGTTACATAACGAGGGCGAAATATCTGGCCGGCCCTCTAATTATCTCTTCGTTTCCCGAATTTACAAATATTTTTCGGGAACGCCGTACGTACGTGCTGGCGCTCTGCGAGCCTCCCGTACTGAATTATATTTAATTCCGGGAGGTAAATCAATTGCGTATGACGCTCGCGGATAATTGGTTAATTAACTGGAATTGCCGACGGGTGTGTGCGTGTATTCACCAGTATCGTGTTACACGAGCACGAATCTGAGTGCTCAACAATGTTTGCAGCTAGTGTTGGTAATGAAAATTTGAAGCTTCTTTTCTGCTCTCCCGTTTCATTGTTACTTAAACATTTAATTAAATAATAGAATCTTTAATAATTACTTCAACGATGGTTAAAAATTAGTAGCATGTATTTTCGGCAATGAGGTTATTAGACCGTGGCGACACACGACAACGAAACTTTTCAACGGTTTTGTCGGTACAAAGTATATCACCGAAGCGTAAGGCCGACAAGCCTAATGAGCCATCGATATCCCTAGGATCCTTTCGCCGAATATTTGAAAGGAGTACGTGGCAACAGTGGCGGACGCCTAACGAACAAGTGCGTAGTGGGGATATCGAAGGGCGACAAAAGAAACGCATGGGATCGAGAAAATAGTCGAGTTTTAACAGCAAAGTGAGAATAGTCGAGTTGTAACGGAGAAGCGAGAATAGTGAGTTGGAATCGAGAATTGTACGAAACAAGTCGAAAGCGAGGATTGTTAAATAAATATACTGTTAAACACCGCCGAATATTTCTTTGGCACCCTACACCAAAATCACCTTAAGACTAAAGAAAATAGGTTATGTTTGGAAGCATAGCGGATGCACAGGAGCAACAAATTTATTTCAATTGTATATACGTATGATAATAATAGTATTCAAATTGGCAGTAGTAGTAGTAGTAGTAATAACAATAATAAAATTACAGTAACAAATAAAAGAATTGAATAAAATGAAACAAAATACCGAAATATATTGTAAGATCGTAGATAATTGTCGAAACAATCAAACTTGAAGGTTTTGTAAATAAGATTACTTCTACGTACAGCTTTGTTGGTGTGATTCGCAATGAAGTTATCGCAATATTATATATCACAGTATATATAGAAGATTCGCAATATCGATCGCAGTTGTAAATCGAGAGTACATCCCTCACAGGCGTTTTCTTACTGCACTAATATGTCTGTTATTTATTCATTTTACCACGCAACAAACACGCAGAACAAGCATCATTTTCATTTTTTCGTGTAACATCTTTGGAATAATTGCTCGTAAATTTGCATATTAGAAAGTAATGGGTAAAATCTCTTATCAATATTAAAACTTAAAAATCCATTAAATGTCCCAGCTGTACCATAGCAAGAAAAAAAGGAATATTTGAATTTATCGATGTATGTAACATATGAGTGTATGTAAATATATCACTCTAAATTAGCAGATATTGGTGAGTATAAAAAGCATGATATATTATTAACTAATAAGTCGATTATAAGTGATGGATACGATGATTGGTATATTAAAAGTGTTCAATTCAAAATGAAATTTTATTTACAGTGATGCCTAATAAATATTGGAACGCCTACGATATTTAGCACAAATTAAACGTTTCATGTTCTAGTTATCTTATTAATAATGCACTGACTCATGAAAATATTCCATAGAAAACTACAACTGTGTACATATATTGTATATGTTATCATAATCGTACATAACCTAATAGAAGTTTGTTTTTCGAAGGAATTAAACGATCTCTCTCTACACTTGTGCAAGTACGTGTAATTGAACGTACCAATTTGATTTTGATTGCAGCGTATTGGCCTCGAGGCGACAGTGCAGCTTCGTCGCTATTCGGCGGAATGCCGGGCGGGTATGGATTGGGGGCCCATCATTTACCATCGGCTTATGCCATCTTGGGCCGTGGTGGCTCTGCTCCTGGATTCGGGGGCCACACACCAGCTTCCGCTCCACCACCACCCCCATACTCCCATAGCAGCCTTGGTACTCTGAGTGTAGCTGCCAGTCAGGCTGCGAGTTTAGGTAATTTCATTGTTATCCTACACATTATAGATGTATCAATGTTGGTATAGAATGAACTGCGTAATTGGAGGGTTTATAGGAATACGAAAGTAGCAGTAGAGATATATAAATTGTATTGACTGGAAAGGGAAAAACGGTATAGGTTTCATATTTAACGGTTTTACATGAAACCCGTAAAGGAGAAACAGTGGTAAGTTACGCCTGTCTTTTATAGAAATTTTAAAATTCGATAGACTGTCAGGTAGTTTTCTATTACCTATCCTGATTTTTTACTTGATTTAGGAATAAAATAAACTTCCATTACCTGTCTGTTCTTGAATACTTTCAAAATATTGATAGTTGTAATACCAGCTATATTGTGAATTTGATTCTGATTAATTTTGAGTTAGTTTTTATTGGTTTACTTAGGTTACTGAACAATAAAGCTGACTCCATATTGCACCAGTGTCTTCAATTGTGAAAGTTCATAGGAGTAAACTAAATGTATGAATTAAACCAATAATTCAATTTAAAGTAATTCAGCATAGTATTAATTAACGTAGGTATGCTTGTCATCGTCCTAAAATTTAATTTTACGAGTTTTGACAATTTGATGTTATTCTTTCGTTTGCGCGTTTCAAACAATAAACGAATAATAAACTGTATCATAAAATATTAACTGGTATATTCAACATTAATACAAACAAATGAATATTTACAAAAACATTATACAAGAGAAATTCGAGCGTATCTGGGTTAGTAATACATGGTTAATCTGCTGCGGTTCTCGAATTTTTATGTCCCAATCTCACTCTTGTTTTAACAAACAAAAGGTGAAATTGGAACAAGAAATCATGCATATCAACAACGATTTTTTTATATGTTTCTTCAACTTTAAACATTTTTTAACAGTAAAAAAACACGATTGTGTCGAAAATGTCGTAGGGAACACAGTAGAACAAACAATAATAAAGTGATTATGGTTATGAGTGACGATAATATAACAACGTGAAAATGAAGGTAACAATTTGAAATTTGTAGGTATCAATCCTGCTAGTGCAGCGTGGTGGACAATGGCCTCACATTTAGCTGCACAGGACTACCTCGCCAGGTTACAAGGAGCGGCAGGGCTGCCCGGATTTCCGCCTGGTGCCGAGAGCCTTCTGCCACCCTATCCTGCCTCTCTACTTAATCCCCCGTCCCTATCGTCCCACAAGTCTAGTAAGTGTAAGTATCATAAATTTACAATATTTCATTCTTCCTTATTTAATATTATTCCTGTGCATTATTTTCCTTCACGTTTGATTCTAATAATTTTGGATTAGATCGTTTAATATTTTTTAAAATGCTGCCAGTTTCACTGTATAATTACTGAAATCACACGAGATCAAAATTCTTCAGAATTTGTTCAACTCTTTCGCTACAACAATTAGAAAAAATACAGTCATGTGATAAATGCACTGTATGCAACACGTGCAATTGCGTTAGTACCGTATAATCAAATTATCTAATTATATATCTAAGCATATAAAATACTTTTGCAATCTTTTGTTTATAAAAGGTGCTTTTAGTACCTTATCTCTTGTCAACGAAATGAACGCAGTATTTTAACCATATTTTTTAAAAATAACTATACACACAAGTCAATGTCACAAGTTTTAGTACTGGTTTTATTGCTCTTTGGAAAAACTATAGTGAAACAGCATTTATTTGAACTTCATTTATATATTCCGACGAAATTCTAGTTATGTTTGATTAAACGAACTCCTGTCGACTGAGTCTACTTATCTGAATGCAATCCCAGCCTCAATGTGAATGAAAAATTATAAATAATAGTGAAAATCAATACGTTCAAATCGAAATTAATTCAGATAAACGAAGTTATACCGTATTCCTTCAGAAGATATGAATTCTTTTTATATGGCAACCATGAATCGTTCTTTGTCATAAGAATCGTAATTATACATATCTAGTAACGAAAGAGTTAAACAACTTAGTAATTTTTAACCAAACTTTGGAAATTTCTTCTATCTTTCTCGTACTTGGTAGTACGTACGAAAGAATAAAAAATGATAAAACGTTTGCTTCCTATGAACCAAAAGCTAAGTCAAGCAAGAGTCACAAGACGCCTGCGAGCAGTAGCAGCTCGACGACGCCGAGTATGACGGGCAGCAGTTTACCGGTTTCGACTCAAGCACCAGTCACGTCGTCTCATCACAGCACGTCGACCAGCAGCACGCCGAATTCGCAAACGAACGTTGTCAGGTACGAGTGTGCACGCTCGTTAAATCGATGGTTTTTCCCGTTTTCATTATTTTTTAACAGACGCCCCGCGTCCGCAGCGCACTTACCGTTTCCCATTAATTATTTTTCCACGCTTGCCGATACGCCTACAGTTCTGCGAAAGAGGGCAGGTGAGAGATCGTTAAGAACGAACAAAAAAAAGTAAAAATATTAATAACAACGACGAATCTAAAAAAAAAGAAAAGAGAAAAGAAAATGATACGTAAAATGAATAAAAATGAAAGAGAAGAGGAAGGAGATAAAACAAAACGAATCGAAAGAGATGCTCGTGCACGATCGATATTTGTTATTCACAATTCATGGGGTATTTTTCTCTATTTCCATTTCTCTCTCTCTCTCTCTCTCTCTCTCTCTCTCTCTCTCCCCGTGAATTCCGCGCTACCGGCACTCTCCTGTTCATTTAACTTTCATACGATGCTTGTAACCGTGTAATTTCGTTGTTATGATTGCTCGATGGCCCTTAACGTCGCGCCGTTTTAAACAATTTGTCCTTTAACTAGTCGCACGTTCCGTTATATTTAATATTCAAAATAGTCGCGGAAAAAAAGACGTTTACGCGCGGTTAACATTTTAGCCCTTTGTGGACATAGATTACATTCATCCTTTTGCATATTCATCTCAAATACTTTGATGCTATATTATAAGCTCTTATTATTATAGAATGATTCTTTGATTATAAAATTATTTTTATATCAATCTTATTTAGTTATATCTATATTACAATAATTAATTCAGTTTACGATAATCGTGTGCTTGAAGGGCTACTAAACGCATGTATTGAAAATTTACGTAAAAGTATCTCGTTCGTAAATCTTGCAAGATTCGGTCGAAATGTAATGAATGATGTAAATGATTATTTAAATTATATTTATTTAGCGATCCTAGCAGTATATTAGGAGGCGTACGCTTGCCACCTGATACGGAGATTATCAAGTACACGTCGAGCATAGTCGGTCCAAAGGTTCCTGGCACAACGAACCGCGGCAGGAAGAAGACTATATCCTTAGACACACCGAGTGTGAGTGTGCACCCACCGCCGGTACCTGCCCTGAGTGCTCATCAGACAAACACCACGACATCTTCGTTAATGATGGAACCGAGAAAATATAATCGCACGGGGGTAATTATCATTTTCTATGTTAAAATGCTAATAAAATAAAATAATTATATAGTTAATTTATCTTAGGGTGGAATCTGTGTATTCTCAGCCAAGAAATGTATAAATTTTCTAATTAAAGGTTCTTCGAATAATTGAAGAGAAGACTAGCTAGTAAAGTCGAATTCTAGTAGAAAAATCTGCATGATTTTAAAAATAAGACACATTAGTATACATATTTATAAACGTTTGAAAATTCGCAATAGAATCCTCTAGATAAATATAAATGTTATATGTCGTATGGTGCATTCTATACAATACTAATTATACTATAGTGAGTGAAAGAATCGCTGTAGTCTTCATATATTTGATACTAAATATCTCGAGGACAGTGCATCCTATCCTATAAAATATTAATTAACGTGTAGTGAGCGTAAGAACCATCACATTCCTGATCTATTTGATATTAGATATCTTGTGAATAGTGTCCACTCTACAATATCACTCAAGAATTAAATCTGTTTAATATAGTCGGTTGGCTGAATTGAAGAGCTTAGAAGACAGAATTTTAAAATTAAGTCTCAAAGAAGATCCTAAGAGTACTGGGTATAATGTTGTCGTTTGTATTTCTTTCAGACCGAGTCGAACGATTATAGGGAGTCGGTGGATCGCGTGGAGGTGATCAAACTGCCGGCACACTCGACAAACGGCTCTGCCTTACCAGCGCCATCGTCGTATACAACAACCACTAACGCGAGCAATTCGAATGATTCGGACGCGCCGCTGAACCTCTCGCTGAAACCCTCGACGACGAGCAGTAGCTCGCCGATTTCATGCAGTCAGCCGCTCAGTCAGCTCAGTAATTTAAGTCAGTCGTTACTCGCCTCCGATCGAACTTGTAAGTACTACGTTTGCGCAAAAATTCAAATGATTCAAAAACATTAAACGATATCGCAATAATACCTGAGTTCTTCAGTAGATTGACCCATTCGCAACGACAGTAATCGTATACACTATGGAGTGTGAATAATGCTTATTTATGATAGTCTACTGCAACTGAGAAAAACGAGACAAAAACTTCTATGAATGTTTTATCTTTTCATACTTCGTATTGCATATATGAAACACTCTATTTTAGCAAGTTACTTAGTAACTTGAAGATAAGTGTATTTGTTTTGAGTTAAACTGATTCTAATTTTAGATTTAGACTTTGATTTCCAGTTTTAAATCGATAAAAAAGGAACTTTTACTATAACTGAAACTTCATTCATACCTGATAAAGTAATGCCATTGAATTGTGACACGTAGATTGCCAATGAATGTTTGATTGATGTGTTGATATATTTGATAAATTTGTGACAATGACCAATAAGAGTTTGACGTACACAACTGCTCAAAATGTTAGAGTAGCTTTTGCTTTTTCCGCAAAATAAATTTTTGTATACATTTTTCTAAGAAATAAGAATTATAATTATAACACACAGATTTCATTTTTACATATAATTAATTACAATCTTGACGCTATAAGAGAATTATGAATAAAATAGTTATTTAATTAAGGACTTTGAAATTTTAACATGCTTCAAACTTATGAGCTGGATTGTCATCCATCGCGAACTGGAAAACAAATTTTAATGCAAAAATTACGAAGTTTCGAATAAAATCTTGTACCATGTTTAGTATATACCGACTGTTTCACAATTAGCGAGAAGAAAGCCAGGACCGAAGCCTCGAAGGGTACCACAGAATTCCGTACCGGTGCCAGCATCGCCGAGTCCATCCTTGGCGCAGCTGTTCGCTGCAGCGGATTCACCTCAACGACCGAGTAGCGGAAGCGAGGAGAGCGAGAGCGCCAGCACGACCCACCACAAAGATGGTCGACCAAGAAACTTGGGCCGTGGAGTATCTAAACCGAAGAAGAACACGGTGGCCTCGCTGCTAGCTCAGAGTAGAGCTTTGGGAATCAAACCGACGCCCACTTTGGATCCTAGTGTGCCATTGTCTCATCAGGTCTCGTTACTTAGGTCGAATATTCTGGCTGCACAATTGCATGCCACTGCCACTGGCCAGACCGATGACAAGAATCAGGTAAATTTCATAGTAAATACATTATGAAAATAATGTTTCGATTTTTTTTTTAATGGGTATATTCTTTGTTTCGTTTCACGCAATTTGTAAGTTCGATGAGTTTTAAGCATCTTGATTTATTGATTTTATTGAAGCTACGGTTACAGTAGTGCTCGTTCAAATCTCGATAGAGTCTAGATTCAAATGACTCATTCAGTATTATTGTTCTCTATTACTCATTCTCAGTGTTTTCAGCTTAATGTAATCTAATGACTATGATATTTACGGGAAATTTAACAGTTTAACCTAATATATAAAAGTATCTAACAAAATGCTCAAAGTAGTGCCCTCATTATGATATTTAATTAATCGAACAAATGTCTATTTAAGCTCTATTTGTTCCGTCGCTCTCATAGAAATATACAATCTAAAGAGAGTGGAGAAGACGTAATATTTCCCTTACTTTTGTCAGATCTGTTCTTTTGAGAGATCTGTTACTTTTGCCAGATCTGTTATCAGAATTTGAACGAGCACCGCTGCATTAACTTTCACGGTAAAAGTGACATTTCAAGCAGATGCAGCATCACGAAGGAAGAAATACCGAAAAAATCGAAGCGAAAACCACGGACGCGGACAGTTTTGTTTTTTTTCACTTATGATTTTCCACTAAAACCATGCTCCCTATATAGCGCTCTTTACAGGAGAAGATGAAGAACAAGGTGCTCGAGGTATCTGGCGAGGAGAGTAACATGGACGTGACGAGCGAGAGCGGCAGCAACACCGACGTTGTGACGGACACCGACGACGACAACGCGGATGGCGTGTCTAGCGCGAAGAGAAGAAAAGTGAAGCCTAGCGAGAGGGATCTGCAGGTGCCGCTTGAGCGTGGCTGGAAGCGAGAGACCGTCATCAAGGGATTAGGAAAGTCAGGGGTGATAAAGGGTGACGTGTCTTATTATAGTCCTTGTGGAAAGACGTTCAGGAGTAGTCCGGATTTGGCGAAGGTTAGTTCCTTTTCTTGAAAAGGATTTGTTTCTTCTCCTCTAATACCTTCGTTATTGATTTTTCATCCATTTTAATTTGATATCTTTTTCTCGTTCTTTTGGATTGAAAGATTCTATATCCTTTATATGTATACATGATTATTGTACGTTGAAATCGTGTTTTGTAGTTTTTGGAGCAACAGAACCCACCCGACTTAACGACGGCAAACTTTTCGTTCTCGTCTCGTCCGCTTGTGGGTGAATTCCTGCAGCCAACGATGGGTCTCGCGGAGGCGGAATTCGTTAGATTGGGCGCTCAGGAAGTTGCGAGAAGATTGGAGGAGTTGAGAGCCGCAGGTGGTTTCAGGGACGTGCGAACAAACAATCAGTACGAGAGGGAAAAACTGGCATATGCAAAAAAGCTAGCGAAAGAGGAGGCGCAACGACACAAGGAGCAAGCTAGGTAAATCATTGAATATCGTTTTAAATATAAATATAACTATGTGTATCGATAAGGCACTGTCTTCACTTCATTAACCCAATTCGTAATTCTAGTTTTAAGTTTCGATGCAGTTGCAAATAGCGGAATTACTTCGTTCTAGAGAAACACTTGGACCGCAGAAGGTTAAATATTTACCAATTATGCAAATGATAGATCAGTTGATCGAATTTCAGTGCATACAACTATGCTGATATAATAGGAGAATGTATTTCTTTCATCAATGCAGTTCGTAATTTGCATATTCTAGTTTTATACAGTTTTGAAGTATACGCTTTGTAAGTTTGAACTTTTTCTTTCTAGAAAAATACTATTGGGCCACAAAGGGTTTAATATTTATCACGGTAACGATTGATCACTTAATCGTGTTCCCGTTGCAGGCTCATCAAGGAGCAAGAGAAAACGGAAAGGCAGGAGGCAGTGAGGCGAGAGCGGGAGATTCGAAATCAACAGCTGCTCGAGGTAAGTTGAAATCCCTCTTTTATGACAGTGTTTACTTCCTTTTCACATTTTGTCTCGATTCTCGTTGTTTCATTCACAAGGAGTCTGTTCTCTCACTCTATTTGGGATACCTATTACGTTTTTTTGTATTTTGTCCACCTGTCGTGCGTGTCGCATGCTCTCTGTGTGTGTCGTATTTATATTATACATATACATATATGTATATATATATATTATCTATATCTATATACGTATATACACATCTATTTGTACATTATATATATACATACATATATATATATATACTTCTCCAGTGGATATATTCTTGTAAAACTCCAAAAACTTTTATATACTCGCATATATGTGAAACCCCCTTAAACCACCCATTACGTATTCCAAACAACCAACCAAAAACAAGAAAGAAAAAAAAATGAGAAGAAACAGAGAAAACATGTCCCAGGACACACGAAAACCAAGAACCCCTATAGACGATCGAGAATCGCTAGCAATAGTGACAGGAGAACCCAGCATGTCCTCCCAGAGTCTCTTCCAAACTAATATACTATACCAACAATTTCTCCACCTAATCTCGTACCCCTTAGTTCCAAAGTTTCTTTTTTTAGTTTTGTGTTCGATATATTTTTCTGTTCGTTTACGCACCTCGTCGCCAGTGAGCCGAGAACGCGTTTCTTTTTAGTCGTTTTCCATCGAGGATCGTTTGTGGCTGCATCTCGCTTCCGGGTCCTCCATACGGCGAGAATCGACCCGACAGTCTTTGGGTTTCATTGATGAGAACCGCGATGAACCGTGCAGCTTTCATAGAGAGAGAATGAGCGAGAGAAAATGTACGAGAGAATGAGAGGAAAGAACTGTCGAGAAAAATCGAGACCGCCATGATGTCGATGTGTGAATTTCGAATTGCTTCTTGTCCGTTATTTTCTATATATTCGTTAAATTTGACATATCGCTACAAGTATTTCAATTTTACAAATTACGAAAATAGATATTAATCGTAACAATTAGAACAATTGGTTAATTAATTAAAAATAATTGGGTAATTGAAAATTCTTAACGATTTAGCAAAACTTGTATAGTATTGTCGGTATAGAAACAGGATACAAATAAAAGTAGACTAAAACGATATTGTTGTTGGCGAATATAAAATTGGAAACATCGATGTTTCCGGTGGTGTCGATATTTTTAGTGGATAATAATTCGCTCCACCTACGTGTCGAGATAGTCTGCCCGAGATGTGTTCCCATAGTCGTGTACGTGAACTCGATGATGCATAATTCCCGGTGCTTTTTGTGTGCGCTGTAGACAGTCTCATATATATATATATATATCGATCTTTGTCGTCGTATAGTTTGTTCTCACCTGATTTCACATAGATGGACGGCGAATGATCGTGCGAGAAGTTAGATTAATCGGTTAGAACCAGAATCCATTTAGATTAGCTTCCTTTTCTCGAACGTATAGAACCTGCGCTCTGGATCGTGTATACGATTCGATTTCTTTCGTTCAACGGACAAAACGCAGAGAAATTGGTAGAAATATTTAGCATGAAATAGAGGGAATATGGAGGAAAAGGACAAAGAAAATCGACATGTACACGATCTCGAGAGCGCAAAGGGAAAGCGTACTTCGCCCGGAAAACTTCTTCGCTTGTTCGAATACCAGACGAAGTTCCTTTCTCGCTCGTCGAACATCGGTGAAAGAATGATTCGTGGTGCGAGAAATCAAGTTTACGATCTCGTGAAATATCCTCGACTGTGTCGTCGAACATTTTCGAGGATTTTTCCGCGGCGAAGGCCGAAAACCGACGCGAGTAGAAACTGTATACGCGACTGTAGAAACTTTAATAGCCCATCCATTGTGATAGCTTTTCCAAAAGATATCCAAAGTGAACGGAATATCCTATCGCCCGAGGAAGCGAGACACACCAAAACTACAGACCAAACCCCCATCGAGACCTTATAGCCCATTTTCAATCACTCTGTCACTCGTTCGCTCATTCGTTCCTTCGCATTCACTTGCATCCACCTTCACACGCACTATACATCACATACGTGTCCACCTTGGCCCCCTCTGTTGAAAACACACGCAACAACACGCAGTTACCCCGTGCAGAGCAAGACGTTCGAGGAGATGAAAGAACGTGAGAGCCGGAAGGAGAGGGAAACAGAAAATACATACATGTAATTAACCGGCTGAAACGCGGCCTAGGGATGCCCAGTTCACTTGTATAATCGATCCTAATCGATTTTTTCCCTTCCACACTTACGTTTACATTTTATTTCTCTCTACGTTAGAAAGAAATCATTTTTGTCACACGGACGATCGAGGGAAAAACAAAGAGTCAATTTTTATATGTAGAAAATACGACGAATACGGTATAGAATAGAGAGAGAAAAAAGAAAAACGAAAGATTATAGCGTTGAAGAATCGTAAGATCGCTGGTGTAGAGCCTCTTAGTTTGTTCTGTTCCAACTTTCAGTTGGTTACGAAGCTCGAAAAAGGCTCAGCCTATCCTCTTCACAGTGAGACCACGCTAGAAATCCAACCACCACCTACCACCACCATCACGACCACTACCACTACCACCACGATCATTCACCCAAGTTGCTCAAAACAATTGTTTACGAACGTCCTCCTCGAACGAAGGACGGGCCACCGTCGTCGAAAAGAGCGACGGGTATCACTCGCACGCGTACCACCACGTAATCACGTACCGCCGATTAACACGATCGATTATTGGGCATCCCTAAACCTACAAACGCAGGGTCGAAAGCGGCTAGCGTTCACGATCAAGCAGAAAATGAAGATCATCCAAGAGATCGAACGCGGTAAGAGCAAGAGCGACGTGGCGCGCGAGCTGGGTCTGGCTAGCAGCACGGTGGCCACCATCTGGAAGAATCGGGAAAGCATCGCGGAGAGCTGGAGGAACCGCGACATGATGCAGCACTCTGATGTCGAGGACTCGGTCGCAAAAAAGTCCGGCCTGTCCTCATCATCGTCGAATTTGGCGTCCGTCACGTCGTTGGTGACGAACAATACGGTGTTAAACACCGTCAACACCACCAACAGTAGCACCACTGGCACCACGTTGCCCACCGCCATCGTGGTGGCACCGCCACAGGTGCAGGTGGTGCCGCCGCCACCACCACCGCCTCTCCCATTGCCGACCACCTCCGCCACGGTCATCCCGTCGACGTTGCAACCGACGCAGCTCTCCACACCGCCAATCTCCAGCACCATGTCCACAGGCACCACCACCACCACCAACGCCAGCATGGACAATACTCAGCAGGCCCAGACCCAGACGCAAAGTCAGGAGCTTCTGGAGGTAAGATGTCGTATGACGCCTCCCGACCCCTCACCGAAATACCCTCGGATAACTCGAAAAAATCGAGTTACCAACCCCAAAATTCTCTCCGCCCTCGATCATCCCTTTCAGGGGAACCTTCCATCGCGAGTCGCGTCCTCGAGGTTTTTGGTCATATTCAGATGGAATTCACGATGGAATTGTGGTTGGTGAGGAATCCACAAGCAGTGATTTTTTGATTTGGAACTTGATTCCAAGTTCTTAGATCAAATGACGCTACTGTAACGATGGTTCGGTGATATTGAAATTTTCCAGGGAGTCGCTTTTCTTTAAAGAACATTTCGCTCGACACGAGTCTCGCTTGATATAATTCGAAGAAAATGTATTGATATATATATTTAGAGAAAGCAAATTGATTCGTCGAGTGCGAAATTACTTTCGAACTGGAGCGTTCCCTGAAGAAGTTCTTTGCCCGAAGCCGGTTTCCGGCACCGCTGCCATTCTTTCCGCGAATCTTTTGTCCATTAGTTGCACTCTCGATTAATTGCTTTCTAAGAAGAATCCGCTGTCTCTCACCTTTGCCTCCATGCTCGAGAGTCCCCCAACCCGCTTCGCGGGACGCGAACTGCATTCTACGATCCTACATCGTCATTAAACCCTCATCGACTTCATGTTCACTAATGAGCGTTACCGTCGTCCTTGTGATTTCTTCGTTCAATCTCCTCCTCCCCTTTTTTCTCCACCGTCTCCTCTACATTTATTTTTTTCTTCCGATTTGCACGAGGACCCAGACGAAGGACCTCTCGAGGTAAGACTACGATTGCCTGGTTTTCTATGTCGTCCATTCCATTTTCTTTTTTTTTTTTGCCATCGACATCTTTTCTCTAACCTCTCTACTCCATGTCCAACTTGTTCCTTCGATCATTTCACCGTCTCTACTCTGTCCATTGCTAGATTAAGTGTATCACGATGTGACAAATCAGAGGTAAGATATTATACTCCGTCTCTTTCAGACGTTTCTCACTCCAAGTATTTCACATGAAACATATTCCGCGGACCATACCACGTGTTTTTTTTCTTTTTCTTTTTTTTTTTTTTGTGTGTGTTCTCAATCGTTTGCATCCGGCATTTCTACATTGATCATCTGTGAATCTTTTTTTATATATTTTTTTTCCTTATCATCGACCTTCTTTATGTTTTTTTTTTTTCATTTTTATCTGTTCGCAATTTACACGCGTGTCTCCCTTTAATTAACGAATTCGGGATTTTCGTTGGTTCTCTGGAAACAGTCTGACCAAGCCACGAGTTTACTCTTATTTTCCCGCGTGCTGGTTCACATGTTCTCTTCGCTTGTCTTTTCGTTTCTTCTTCGTAGTGTCTGCAATAATTTCTAATCGCTCGAACGATGGTCCGGGTTCCCTTCGACGAACACTTGTCGCGAGAACGACGCCTCGTACCGGCCACCATCGTGTCGTCTAACGTTTTCAGATTATCTTTTCTCGGTCGGGATCGATGGCTTTTACACGCGACACCGTCGTCTGTTTCTTATTAGGCCATCAAACTTTACCGCTCGAGCTGTTAAACCGTTTACTCCCTGTGGTCGCGTGCGCTCGGGATTACTCGCGATGGTTTTACCATGGAAATTCGAAAGGCTTGGCCGAGCTACAGAGACTTTCTCTCGAGATTTCGAGACGATGTAACGAGTCGAAAAATGCGATGGTCGAAGGTACGAAACAGGTACACGAGCACCAGTAGCCACGTTATAAAATACCTGTGCATCACGTAGCGATCGAATGAAAGAGGACACACCATACACACTACACACAGCCGCACACATACACATAACGCGTGTGCACGTGCGCGCCAGCGCGTATATAGATGCACACACAGTGCTTTTGTAGGGCCAGAGACGCCGGGTGATAACAATATCGACATCCCTGGCACACGCCAAATTGAGTCCGTTTTTCTTTCTCTCCTCGGCATTTTTTTTTTTTTTTTTTTTTTTTTTTTCAAAACGCAATAAACGCGAGAAAATGAAGTTGGAACTGTTGATGGGTTTTGCAGGGTGGTTCACGCGGTGTCACTAACGTGAGAATTTTTAAAGTTAATGACGTAATCTGGGACCGATGGCAATCTGGGAGAGGATTTTTTGATTTAACAGAAAACGCGATATTGTCGAAAGTAAGAACGTGGTTACGTACATGTCCGTCTGTCTTTTATTTCGATTGAACTTGAAACAGGGATATGGAAAATCATTAGAAAGGAATGTTCATGATCATTGAAAGGTAAAAGAAGTTTTTGAAATCTTTTAAACGTCGATAATTTGTGTAACAGACCACGTTGCGCGAATCACTTTGTACAGGGCTAAACGAATCGTATTTAATCCGTGAAATTAAATCGTCAAAATAAAAGAGAGAAATTTAGTGGAATCACTTTGGATTTTCAAATATTTAAACGATTGTTCGTATAAGACAAATCGCGTTGTATCGATCTCTTTAATCGGTCATTTGGACGCACATTTTAAAAACGGTGCTCAATTCGGCTCGAGTGCCGTGAGAAACGAATCGTCGAACTTTTCTAGCGATTTACTTGATATATCAGAAAGAAAGTTTCGAGATTCGACGTCGATATTGCGACGAAGATTAACACAGTATGCGTAGAAGACACAAGAAACCATCTTTTTTTTTCTTCTTAAATTACACGTGAATGTACAATATCTGCGAAACTATGACGATAAATTAAAAAAAAAAAAAAAAAAATATTGTAATACCGACTGTCGCAATGCTATCCTGTGCCTAGCTTCTCCTGTCACTATATATACAAGAATAACAGCTAGCTACATGATTATCCAGCATGCCATATTTTTTTCAAATTTTTACGTGTTCTACCCGATTATCGAGTACCGCTGCCCGTGCAAATCAAGCGCTTTCTTTTCCTCTCGCTCAATAATTTTTCTTTTTTATTTTTATTTCCTTCTTTTTTATTTCGTTCTCTCTCAATTTTCTCATTTTTTTTTTTCATGTCTCGTTTTATTTTTTCGCCCCTCTCTTTATTTAAAGTCGAGAAAACGCTGTCGCGTGCAACATATAATATTATCTACTCGATTAATCGTACCTACGCTCTCTTTATAATTATCGCTCTTTGTTATTACCGTTGCCATTATTCTAATTACCATTATGATTATGAATTATTATATATTGAATACCGACCACGCTCACAGCTATTAAGAACTCTTTGTAATTTAAACAGGCTACTGTTCCACAACACGTTCTAATTAACAAATACTCTACTATTTTTATCAATACAGCAGCTTCAGCGATTAATACGACTCCGATATAATATCACTATAATATGTGCATAATACATAAGGCGAGTATATATGCTTGGCTCCTGCATGCGCTCTCTTCCTGTTTCTCTTTCTTCTCACAATTTTCTTCTTCACAATGTTCTTCCTCTTTTTCTTCTTCTTCTTCTTCTTCTTCTTCTTTTGATCGCTTCAAAAATTTACTCTTATACTCTCTTTTTTAACACTTTTCGACTTTCTACGTTATTTTGTCTTTCGTCTTTTTTCTTGTACAAATTATGGTGGTGGTTTACAATATATACATATTTATATATACATATTACTATTATATATATTATATATATACACACTTTTTATATATATATATATTTATATCAATTAAATATTTCATATGTTGTCTATATATTTTTCTCTCTGGTAGTTGGTGAGAAGCTTTTGGTTTCGTTCGATAAAACCTCAACCTCACTTCTCTTCCATGTTCCGTTTCGTGATCCGTGCAGTCACGCGGTTTCCTCGCGAACACGGAACACGTCGGTTTGTTTCGACTTCTCTGCTTGGCTGCAGTTCTCTCTCTTTCTCTCTTTCTCTCTTTCTCTTTCTCTCTCTCTCTCTCTCTCTCTGTTCGCCATTTCCATTCTTCTTTGTTTTTACGATTTCTCTTTTCTGTCATTCACTCCACGTTATATCTGTATATTATCATCACGTTTCAGTTCTCTTCTTTCTATCACGAGATTTTCTACGAACTAGCATGCGTACGATTTTTCACCAGTATATTTCTTTTCTTTCTTTGTTTCTTGGAAGATTCCGGTGCAAGAGATTTCCGTCAAGAGTCCCGTGACTCGAACACACACCGTTTTTATGTGTGCAATTACTTGAGCTGTCCTCGTAGATGTTTCCAATTTGTATCTCGGTTTGATCGACTTGTTCACCAATTATGTAGGATGTTACAAACAGAATTTAAGATTCAGTGTATTTGTAATACATATTCACTCGAAGGAACAAAGAACGTGGAATCAGTATAAGACTTGAAATCGATCATCTCGATGAAAAGCAGAAAAACTTCTTTTTATGTTTACGAAAGATGTTCGATGTGTTTTCCTTTTGTTACTTCGATATTTTATGGGTTCACGTACTTTTATACGTATGCTTTTCGTGTGTCGTAATAGACGTGTATTTTTTATAGATTATTAGCATATCGACCACGTTATTAATCAACAAGCTGCAAATGTTTATGCAAATTATCAAGACAAAAGTTTCTTTCACCTATTAAATACTTTTATATTATACCTTAGATGTTTTACATGTCTTTGCACTGCGTGTATTTTTGCATTTTTAGATAAATGTATATAAATCCGCAGTTAAAATTTTCAAGTGTCGTTACTAAAAAAAAAAAAAAAAGAAAGAAAAAAGATCCAAAACCTTTCGATCCGTCTCTCATCATGAATTTAAATATTATCTTACATTGGTCGAAAAATGTAACGAATACAAAACTCGATATAACATCGAAAGAATTAATTTTCCGAGTTATATCGAGCCAAGTCTTACATTTTCTTTGTAACTACCTATATTTCGATTACTATTCTCCGCTCATTGGCATATTTTATCGATTTTTACGTTTATTCATTTATCGAGAAAAACGGATTCACCGAACTACCGTGATTTTAATAAAATCGAGAAGGTTTATGTCTCGAGAACAATTTTTTATCGGCGGATACTGAAACCGACCAAAATGACGATATCAAGCTTCGATTGGAGAAATTAGAATTTAGACACGCTAGATTAGACGCTTATCTCCCTGTCACAGACTCTGCTAACGTAGTCGAGTTCGCTTGTACACTGTAGCGTTTGAGTTACGAATAGCACGAAGAGATCGGATTTTCCACAAAAAGGACCTCACGAAAGAACAATTTTCAATCAGAATCTCGGCGCTTCTCCAGATTTTCGACATAGAAATTTACAGGGAGGAGAATTTCATAGAGGTACACGCGGTGCACACGGTATCTAAGAAGAGAAACGATCGAAAAACAAAATGCGATGAAAATATTTCAAGACAAAGATAAGATCTATGTGACAGAACTTCCTATATAATTCTTCTTTTTGTTGTTCTTTTTTTTTTTTTTTTTTTAATAAAATAAACATCCAATAAGATCCTTCGATTAGTATAGATATTAGCATAGATATTAGTATAGATAGTATCGCGTGATAGTTGGTGAAAAGAAAAAGAAAAAAGAATCTGCGGAAAGTTTTCCCCCCGTGTTAAGTCGAGAAAAAGACAAAGGAAAAATAGACGATCTGTGAATTTAAAACGATAAAACTCCCCCGCGAAGGTCGACAAAAATAAGAAATCAAATTAAGCAGAAATCATTGTATAAGTTTGACCCTCCGAAAAATAATGATGGATGCGAGTGACGTGTGTATATGGCATGTGCGCAGGCTCGGAAAAAACGGCAGGAAGAGGTGGAGAAGATACGACTGGAAGAGCAACAACGGAAGCAACAGGTAATCCTAAAATCGTTGTTACACGTTAGCCTGATTTCTCTAAACTGTAACGTCCCACTTCGTATTTTGTCCCGTCCCCGCAATTTATTAAAAGGAAAAAAAAAAGCCCGACCTAGACATTGCCTAACTTTGTTCGAGCTACGCTTTATTTAACGATAAATTAAGTTCCAACTCTGTTACTCGACTCTTGCTTTCCGCTATACATTCGATTACGAATTTTATAAAATTATCCTGTATTTTCGCGTATTTCAAAAAATGTAGCATTTAAAAAGCCTGTTACTATTAATCGGTGGAATGTAGTTTGTCGTTAACAATTTAACCGTACGAATTTCCGTTTTTCTCCTTCACGTCTCCTTCCTTTTTTTTCCCTTCTGTTTGTTTCATTCTGTCTTCCTTTCTCTTCCTTCCTATCTTTTCGTTGTTTTGTCCCGTGCGAGAATACCTGCGTCTCTGCGGCTTCGTTAGTTGCTTTTTAGAAGAACGATAATTAACGAACGAGAGAAAAATGACTACGAGAATTCTCTTGTGATTTCCCAGGAACGAGAACTGAAGCGGCAGCAGGCGGTTATGCTGAAAGAACAGGTGAGTGCAAGCAAATTTTTCATCATTTTCAAACATCATTCTCGCGTATCGTCTCATTGCTGTAGAATAGATGGTGTGCGTGTGTGCGTGTGTGTGTTTTTATTTCTTTCGTAGAGATATTAGCTTCTCTGTTTCTTATATATTTTTGATCTATACAATCAGCTTACGTCCATTCGTCTCTCCATTTACTAATCTGCTAAGCAATTAAAAATTATTGAATTATATTATCTGTTCATTTCTCACTTTTATCATATTTCTTTTTATTTTTTTTTTATTTAAATTAAGCATTCATTAATTGTTACTTTTATAGATTTCGTTTTTCATTGCAAATTTTTACATCTCTTTCGGTTTTTTTTTATGTCGTCTCTTTTTTCTCTAAATTCTTCATTTATTTATTTAAAAATTATTCCATTTGACTTTGATTTTCATACGAAAGTAAAGCTACACGACGGTGAGGAGATGCAAAGTTATCGGTTATTTCGTTACTTCCACAGACACACGCTACGTCACACAGTTCTGTTACATATGTGTTTGCTTTTTTAGTTTTGTGATATAGCACTGTAATTTCGTCTCTGTGGTTTCTTGAACGTAGATTTCGCGGCACACTGCCGCATCTCTATGGTTGCCTTGAGTTTTCGTTTCCGTTCGTTTGTGACACAGGCGTGAATTTGGTCTTGACGTAGCTACGCTATGGAATTAGACGGTCCACTTGAACGTAACGCAATTACGATTCAAACTACGTTTTTTTCCAAAAATAAAATCTATACTTCAAAATGTTTTCGATCAACGTCGATCTAAATATAATAATCGCGAATTGGTCACTATGATGAACACAGATGTCAAACAGTCTTTCTTGTATGATTTTAAAAAGGAATTCTTAAAAAGGCACTTGAAAATTTATTTCTCATTCAAGATTTAATTTCGCAACGTGATTATAAAACGCGTCAAAGAAACCAAGATGTACTGTTAGTTTTGAGCGCGCAAAGTTAGTTTGAGCACTGGTGGACTGTGGATATGTTTTGTGCCGCAGATGTACATGCAGGAGCTCACCAAGCAGCGCGAGATGCTCTACACCGTCGAGCTGGTATGTCTCATACCCAATCTAGTTTAAGACGACTTTTTTAAAACGGAACAAATCGAATTTTCGCCAACTTTAAACTCGTCACTGTCTACATGAAAAAAGGAGGGAATAAAGAATAAATCCTTACCGATCTTTAGTCTGACAATCGATCGATTAAATGCTAATCCACACACGATACTTTTTCATCAGTCAATGCCGCTTGTCAAATTTGCAGATAGCCTTATTGCCGATTTAAATTGAATTGTCGCTTTATTATCATTTTATCAAGCTTAATTATGGCAAATTATATAGTCGTAACATGGTAAGATTAAATCGATGAGTAGCGAAAAGGTAGACCGGCTGACGAGTTCAAAGTTATCAGGTTCACTTGTGCGTCGCTAGTTGAAATTAATCTGCACTCCCAGACTCGTCGGTTTCTCGTCGAGAATCTTAGATCTGTCACGAGTTATCGATGATTGTAATCGTATTTGAAAAATAATTTCGCCACGCGAACGACACTAATGCTTTTCGAGACATCCACGTTCACTAACCAGTCCCTCGGTAACGATGTTTATACCCCGTCACCGTGATATCAGTCATTTTGCATCCTAAGACGCTTCTTTCTCGCTTCGTTCATATCGATATAAAATTCAGATGCTTGCATCTCACGTAATAATAACAAAATAACGAATAAAATATGTAGAGAAATGGAAAAGAAATGTTGTACTAAATAGAACGCTGTGTGGACATCAAAGCGCAGTGATCATTCGAATAATAGTAGTCGAAATATCGAACAGTGTGGTTGGGTAAAAGAAGAGTTTTGTGCACGGTATTTTTGAACAAAACCAAAAGTCGAATTGCCGCTGTCGAGTTTGTAGTTTTCTCTGAAACCAGTATCTTTGGAAACGGTCATAGAGTTTGTCGTAGTCCGTGCGTGTCAAAGTTGTGCTTCTAACGAGATCTTTTAAGAACGATTTTCTCTGCATGGGACGCTCTCTGTTCTATTTTATGTCTTTCCCTCGTTAAATTCCTTTCGTTGAATACTTTAGGAGAGAGAACGAAGGAGACAGCACATGGCGTTGGTTCGAGCGTTGGAAAATCGACGAAAAATGGAGGAAAGAGAGAAGAAACGGTTAGAGGCAAGAGCCGAGAGAATAGCGACGAAGGAGAAACGAGCTGAACAGAGGAAGGTTGAGATGGAACTGATCGAACAGATTAGAAAGCCTGTCGAGGACATGGAGCTAACGGGTACGTCTCTGCCGAGCTTTTGTTCCTCGATTATATAGAGTTTCTGTGACACAAGGTATTTCTCCGTTTTCAGATCACAGACCACTGCCAGAATTGAAACGACTACCTGGTCTCAAGCTGTCCGGTCAGGCGTTCGCAGACATCGTGATGGTGTTCGAATTTCTGCATAATTTCGGCGAGACTTTAGGCTTCGGTGGGTTTAATTGTTTATTGGTTACGGTGGTCTTTGATTTGGAATAATTTTTCTCATATGGATTATTGATCTACGACGTAAACTTCCGTTACTTTGGTTCCTTCTTCGTTAGGATACTGAACAATTTGTTCTTCACTTTCTTCAGTAGAACTTCAGGCTGATCAAACGACTAATTCACAATTTCTTGACAAAATATGTACATAACGTTTCTCTGGTATTACATATCTTTTTATGTATCTTTCACTTTGATTTCTTTGGTTACAAGTTTTATACTTTAATCTTCCTTAGTCCTAATATTAGATTAACCAAAGACATGACTTGCACGTCTTTCAAAATTTGCATACATACAAGTCGTTCTATTCTACTTTTGGAGCTATAGAGTAGGAGAATGAATCAATTTTTTCCTTACTATCAATGATCACTTTGAATTGTGCGTAGAAAAAGACAATTTAGTTTAGACAATTCTAAAGTTAGAAGTAGACGAATCATTGAAGCATTACTGATCGATTTTGATCGTGAGTATTAATCGCACATAATTCTATTAAAATTTATTGATCATATAATTTTCACTCACTCAGATATGGAATCGCTCCCAAGCCTAAAAAGCCTTCAACTTGCGCTGCTAAATGACGAGGAAGCTGAGGAAGAACTCCTTTCCGTGATGACACATCTGTTAGTATGCGCGATCGAGGATCCAGGAATCCCTCAACCAGCAAGACACACAACCGGCCTTGGTCAAAGTTTACGTCAAGCTGATATAACGCACGCTAACATCAGCGAAGTCTTACGAATCTACTTATACGCGAACGCGACAGGAGAAGTGAAGGCTTTGACAGGAGTATGTCTGGAACGAGAACGCGACAAGAAATTCGCAGATCATCATCAGAATGGCGGTGACTATGCCTCCACCTGTTCAGGCAAGAACGCCCAATTCTACGAACACTTGCACAACAACGAAACATGGAAGATGTCCGAGAGGCTGAGGGACAAACCGTTCCTGGCCTTGAATCCCACGCATAAGGCGCAGATGCTCGCGTTTCTCTGCAACGAGCTATTGCAGAACAAGGCTGTGATCAGACAGATCGAGGGTAGCTTGGAGACGGTGGCTCAATTGAGGAAAGAGAGATTTGTGTTGGATACAAAAATTAGGAAGTAAGTCTCTTTTTATGCTAATACTTTGATGTATACTATCACTTGATGTTACTATACTTTTATGTAATTTATACTATCTTAAATATTCAAATAATTTGGTCGCTTTATAGTAACTTTGCTTGGAATTTTTCCAACGTATATAAATTAATGATAAATTATTAGCTAGAAGCAACGCTTATTAACTTTACAAGGAATCGTTAGACTGTAAATTTACATTACCTATTAGAAAACATTTTATCAGATCAATGATATTACTACAACAATGATACTACTGTATAATCACAATAGTGATTATGAAGAATAAAATCATTGAAATTTGATTTATCGGTAATCTTATTATTAAAATACATTTCGTTAAAGGCAAGAAAGTGTCCTCCAGATACTGCATATCTTTGTGATAATGATTGATTCTTTTCCATTTTTTTCGCAGATTGAGACAGTTGCATAGTCGAAAGGTTCGAATGGAAGCAGTTGGCGTAATCGTTAACAAAACTGGAGATACTATTACGATCGAGAAGAAGGAGGTTGACGAAGAAGGTAACACGACGTCGACAGCAGTGGGGACGACACCCACTCCTGATGAAATTCATCACGAAGACGAGGTTGAAGACATGTCCGAGAATGAGAGCGAAGGAACTCAGCCCGAGGAGGTAAATTATATAGTTGAATAAATTACAATTTAATAAAATACAGTTGATTGTTCTATTCTGAAAGATGGTTTAATTCTCTTGTGCGTGACTTAGGAGGAGGACAAAAATCTGTCCGGCGAAGAGCTGGGTAAAAAATTGGATAAACTGTTGAAACAGTCAGAAGAACAATTGCAGAAATTGAACAGCTCCTCGAAACAGCTACGAGCACATATATTTGGGCAAGACAGATGCTGGAGAAGATACTGGGAGCTGGCATGCGCTGGTGGCATTTTCGTCGAAGCTATGGAAAGCGCTGAACCAGAAATCTTAGAGTTGCAGGCTGAACTAGACGAAAAGTACAAAAACATGTCGATGGAGGAAAAATCAGAAACGAAGCAGGAGGACACCAAAGTCGAGAATCGCGAGAACGAAGCTCCTAACGACGTAAAGAAGGAGAAGAAATTCAATTCGAGCGAGCAAGAGGCCGACGTCAAGCCTTTGGCGGACAAAACGAAATCTGAAATCGAAGATGTTAATTGCAAGAAAGAACCTATGCAAAACTGCGAGAATTTGACGAACATGAAGGAAGAGAAAAAGAATGATTTGGACAATTCGATGACCGATGCGAAGACCAACGTCACGTCTGAAGAGATTAAACAAGAAACAGAGATAGTTAGTATGGATGTCGATATCAAAGAAGAGACGAAGAAGGAGAATGACGAAGCAGATGAAGACACGAAACCAGCGGTGAAGATAATGGAAGATAAAATAGTCGAAACGATTCCAAACGGTGATAAGTTCAACCATGTTAACAATCTTCATAATGGAAAGGAATTAAACGGCACCTTTATATCTAGTAAGATTGTCTCCATTTACTGTTGATGTAAAATATTATTAAAGACGTTCTATTAATGTGCTTTACGCTAATAATTCCAGATAATAGCAACGAATCCAATTGGTTCTCGATTTTACCTCGCGAGACTTGCGATACTCCAGGACCAAGTACCAAGCAAATATTTGGAATAGCCGAACCGACCGAACTGCGAATACCAGTGTTCCCTCCGCCGGCTAGTCCAAATTACGACAGGTGTGACAGTCCAGCTCCTTTGATTTTGACTCAAGACGAAGCAGCGCAACTTGAGTATTTGAAAGTGCATGGTTTGCCACCCCCAGGAGAAGCCAAACCAGTACCAAAAGGTAAGTAACATACGCTAGAACTCTAGCTAAAAGACTAACTAAAAGTTATGTTTAAGATAAATTCTTAAGACTAACGTCTCTCTCCGTTCATATTTAGATTTGAGATATGGTTGGTGGAGAATAACGGACATAGACACGTTTCAAGAACTATTGGAGCACCTTCATTCTCGCGGTGTTCGCGAGAAGGAACTAAAACGTACAACGTGGGCGACCATGGAATCTTTCCTAGCTGTCACGGGCAAGATCAACGTGGACCCTGGTAACCTGACTGCTACCGAACTTCAAGCGACACCAGACGAACCTGACACACCGATTCCAAAACCAGACAACCCGGCTGACTGGAGTGAACAAGTCGCATTACGAGTAGATGCGCAACTCTTGGAACAAGTCGAGGCTCTGGAGGATAAAGTCGCAAATGCCAGCATGCAGATCAAAGGCTGGAAGTTACCTCCACGAGCAGGAACCGAAGAGGCAGAAGAAATTGAGAAACTGAACGAAATGGAGAAAATTAGCGCGGTTGAACAAGCTCGACAAAGGTTACTATCCCTGGAAGCAGCTATTGAAAGGAGATACTTAAAACCACCGTTAGGCGTTTGGTAAGACAATCTACTAGTATTTTAGGCCTTACATATCCTAGTTATTTTAGTTCAATATTATTCTAAAATTTAAATGTTTTATGTCTGTATTTCAAATTTAAATATTTCATTTTAAATTATAGTACTGGAGATCCAAATCTGGCGGCCTTAAAGGCAGAACAAGCGGCCGCTGCGAACGCAAATTCGAATAATTCGGATCAGAGCAATCAGACCCCGATACCTCAAGAAGAAACGACTCCAAGAGGGCTGAACAATTGGCGAGAAGCAACGGCTCGAGCACACACGTCCGCTCAGCTCGCCATGGCGCTTTATATGTTGGAGGCCAGCATCGCTTGGGACAAGAGCATCATGAAGGCTGTGAGTCTAACACCAGCTAGAAACTCGGTCTGCGTCAAGCTACGAAACCGCTGCGTCTCACTCAAAGCTACCACTCAATACAATCAGCTATTGACTACTTCTCAGGCCTCTGTGGGTATTCGCACTAACTTACTAACCAAAGTATCCTTTTTACTTCCTGCGTGACTCTTTCGTCCTTCCTTGCACAGTGAACCACAGAGAACATTATCGCTTTCGATGATGATTGGTAAACGTTCAGTCAAACGAAATGCTCTTACCGTGGTATTCTTCAATAATATACATATTTACATACGATATTGTAAGGAAGTTTAATACCAATTGATGGTAATTTTTATAAGTGCGAATAATGCGGCAGCCATAGTTGTAAATTAGCGAAAAATCAAATATAGAAAAATTGAATTATTTCATATGCTTTCATCATTGTTATTTGAAATAGTTTGATATTTTATCAATTCTAAACCTACGAACTAAGTTACTTTATTAAATTGCTATAATTTGAAAAATGAATAATACGTTAATAAGTTTAATGGTGGTTGGAGTCTAACGTAACGGTAGCATGCAAGAAAATATGCCGCTTATCATCTACTCATTTTTTCCTTTATTGCTTCATATTTTTCCTTTTGTAGAGTAGCTTCGATGTTTAGTTATAACGACTTTATACCATATGCATAATCTAGGCATCGAAATATATCTATTATTCTTTTATCCCGACCCGCCATTTATACTCAATCTTAATCACATACTAAATTACAACAATGACGGTATGCACGACGCGAACGAAATTAAAATGCTTTACTCTAATTTCGTTAATTAAATATCCCTGAATGTTGATTTATTTATCCCACTTATTTATTGTATTCTTTGCTTATTAACATTTATTGCATCCATGGGGTTTAGCTTTAAATGCTTGAATAATAAAACGCTGAAACATTAAAATTAATTCATTCCGAACAATGTGTTTTAACATTTTAAATTGGAAAATTTTCTTTTTCTGTTACAGAATTGTCAGTTCTGTCATAGCGGAGATAACGAAGACAAACTATTACTTTGTGATGGTTGTGACCGCGGCTATCATACTTATTGTTTCCGTCCAAAAATGGAAAACATTCCTGATGGTGACTGGTAAGAAATTGTATCTTAAACGTACAAGAAATAGTGGAAACTCGTTTTGTAATTGAACGATTGTAAATATCTTAGGTATTGTCACGAATGCATGAACAAAGCTACAGGGGAACGAAACTGTTTGGTATGTGGAAAGAGGGTTGGTAAAAATTTAGTGCTATGTGAACTCTGTCCACGGGCTTATCACACTGACTGCCACAATCCTGTTATGCCAAAAGTAAGAAATTATCTTATCTATTGTTTACAAACCACAGAATGTATTGAGGTTTTCCTTGAATAAAATATCTTTGTCTGCTTGATTCAATGTGTATACTTGATATTTTCAGATGCCAAGGGGTAAATGGTATTGTTCTAATTGCCACAGTAAACAACCAAAGAAGAGAAATAGTAGTCGAAGGAGTCATACCAAAGGGGCAGGCACCAGAGAAAGTGAAAGTTCTGATCATCCACCAGCTAGGTGATTACGTTAAAAAACCAAACATTGTCAACTCGCTGATTTAACAACGTTTCATACGAAGTATACAGTAGGGAAAACAGCTACGAAACCATGACTCAATAATTATAACATTGTTCAGCGAACGTATACGATGAACAAACAATTTCCGATCGAATATGAAACAAAAAAACTGCTTTAAAACGAACGAACATAGAAAGTATACACTGCTCTCATGCGATTATACCGACTTACATCCTCGACTCGTATCGTACATACTCGTCGAAAGTTATTGTTGTAAAGAAGTATTTACTCCATACAGGGTGTTCCACGATAGGTTAATCGTAGTTAATGTTGTTCTTCTACTAACTAAAAAGCAATCATCGATACCCTGTGAATATACCATAGCGTCAGGTCCCTTCTCGTCGGGGGACACCCTGTACTTTGTACAGCGTGTTACGATCATCAAGTATGGGATGGGTATTTTCTTAGAAAATTCGTCGTAACGGTAGTGCTGCCTTCAGGTTCTATGATTACTCGAAAATGTATAATAATAATAATGATAATGATAATGATAATGATAATGATAATGATAATGATAATGATAATAATAATAATAATAATAATAACAATAATAATAATATTAATAATAATAATAATAATAATAATAATAATAAACCATAGAAGGGCAAAAAAACGGCGAGAGAGAAAAAAGGGAGACCGAATAGAAACGAAAGACAAAGAGTCAGAAAGACGAAATGTTCCATCGAGAACAACGTACCCGTCTCAAGCAGAAAAAACACGCTCGAGTCTTAATGCATTCGTCCAGAAGCTTTTATGACGGAAAAACCTCCTGCAAACGAGAAAGATAAACGTGCAAATAATTTCTGTTGTTTTGCGTCGCAGTCCAACGCCGTCAACGGCATCGAACACACACGTAGAGGACGTCAGTTCATCGGAACCGGCAACCCCAACTGCTTCGCCACGGAAGGAGGGAAACAATAGGACGCTCACGAAGAAACAGCAACGAGAGTTGGCTCCTTGTAAGGTGCTACTCGAACAGTTGGAGCAACAGGACGAGGCCTGGCCGTTCCTCTTGCCGGTGAACACCAAACAGTTTCCTACCTACAAGAAAATTATTAAAACACCCATGGATCTCAGTACGATCAAGAAGAAATTGCAGGACTCCGTGTAAGTTACACGCGTACCAACGACTACTAGTTAATTGAACGTACTCTCTATTTAGAAATGCCTCTTTCCCTAAACATAAAAAAAAAAAAAATAAACAGTTCACCTAAGATCTCTAGAAAAAAGCTCTAACGTGATCGTCAGCTTCAATCCGAACAAATTGGAAAATTGCCGAATATGTTCCAAAGAGTGCTTCTCGATACAGGTACAAGTCTCGCGATGAGTTTTGCGCCGATGTCAGACAGATGTTCATCAACTGCGAGGTATTCAACGAGGATGACAGTCCCGTGGGGAAGGCTGGACACGGGATGCGCAGTTTCTTCGAAATGCGTTGGACCGAGATTACTGGCGCACCACCTCCACACCCACAAACGCATAGCTGAGGCTCGGTTCGCTCTCGCAACACCTGCAACAGTTTTGCCCACTTCTACTACTAGAGGATAGATCCCTCGACATAGAGTATCATTAGGAATCGTCCAAGAGACTAACGGCGAGTCCTGTATTCTCTGTGCTCCGTCGGCCTCGTTCTAGCGGCTGACCGAACAACTTTAATACTAATAGAGAGAAAACAAAAACAGTAATAGGAAGTCCACGAATACGGCTACATCTTCGTATGCGTCGCGTTACGTACGTGTTACACATTCGCCTCTCCTCATCTTATGTACTCGTTACTCACCCGTAATCGACGCTCGCGTGGCTGCTTCTCTCATTCTAAGTACACACATACCTTAATACTCGAAACTAATCTAATGGTGACGAACGTCTTTAACGGCTCGTACTTCCCCTTTCTGTAGCATCAACGGCTAACTAAAGAAAAAAAAAAAAACCGCGATGTTGCGAGAATTATATATATATATATATTCGTCGAGATGCCTCTGCTGAACGAAACTCAAGTTTAACGAACAACATAAGGATTGTTAGTAGGATCATGAGAGAAGTTTTATCATGGCCGGAAGCCGTGACAGAGACTTTACGATATAGATTACATTTTGTGATTCGGAGCTTCTTAAGATCAGCGCGACTAAAAACACCCGTGTATGGGAACGCATCTACTCGTTCGAAGCCTCCAAAACTTCCTGCTCCCCGAGTAGAAATGAAACACAATGCAGATGGTCACTGTACTTACTGAATAAAACGAGTAAATTTTTGCCTAAGCGAACAAGAATGTAATTTGCGATTGTATTATACGGGCTTAGTGCCGGCGTGTCGGCAAAAGAAATATTTTGCAAAGTAATGAATGTGAAAAGAAGAGGTATATATAAATATATATAGATATATATAAATATAAATATAAATGTATAAATATGAATATAGTGTATATGTATACTATATAGATAGTCACGTCACACGAACATGCAACACACATACACGTAACACTTCTGCCCACGAAAACGTCAGCACGATAAGGGTAACATTTGCTGTACAGTAAGATATACAACAGAATGACGAAGTCAATCTTCCAATTAAGGACGGAGTTAATGCCATTCCACGGATTCTTTGTCCCTTTCTTTTTATTAATTCGCTTTTTACCTTATTTATTTATGTTTGAATCATGGGTGAACGGAAATGAGGCTTATTTGATTGAATGATTGCACACAAATACTGTATTTTAATTAACTCGACGTGAATTTTTATAAAAAGAAATGTAAATCTCTTTACCTATGTCAAACGAAACTTGATAAGTAACTTGCAAGAGAGAATTAAAGCTATAAGACATAGGATGAAATAAAATATATGAACGTTCGAAAATGTAGTCTGTCAAAGTCTGAAAGTGAATAGTTTTTGTTGATTAAGTACGTTTTAATAAATCTGATTTAGTATGATTAAAACTAACGCTACAATAACTCAACTGATATCATTCGGATTCAAATATCATATATGAAAGCAATATGAATTAAAAATTCAATTTACCTTAGAGTGAACAAGTACAACTGTATGCGTTGAATGGCAGTCGCTTTTAACAAAGAAAGACGAAAGTTATAAATTTTAAAGCAAGGCAATGGACTATCATGTTCACGTTCTTTTTTTTTTTTTTTATAATAAATTAAAGCAGTTTTATCCTACATGGTGCGTAGCATTACACTGTGAAATGTAAGCGTCGTTGAATTTTATCCGCGTCGAGTCCCGACAGGACCTCGAGTTTGATTGTTCGTAATAATAACGCGAGTTTTTTAAACGATAATCGATTTCTCGATAGGATTACTATAATGTAATATCTCACACGCAGTGTACCCGGGACGATGAAACAACCCAAAAACGTTTCGAAACGGATATCGTGCGACAGGGCGATGTAAGAACATGCTACGTATGAATGATGGTGTCGGTAGTAAGTCTTGGATTTATTAGATAAGCCGCGGTACCTTCGCAAATGTGACCATCGCACGACGATAAAACGATTAACACAAGAACATTAATGATATCTTGTTTTTTATGTAATTGATGTACATTATTGCTCGTAATAGCGGATAATTATGTAATAACAAAGGTTAAAAAGAGAATAGAGAAAGAAAGAGAGCAAGCGAGCGAGCGAGAGAGAGAAGTGGTTCGGCCGTAGTGATATGTGCTAAACATTCGTAGTATGTAAAAGTATTAGCTAGATTATAAAATGCCGCGTGAAAACGACTACAACGTGAATGACGATTAACGAAATATGCAGGGTGCGGCTGAATACGCAAAATGGATGTATTGTCGTCCTGACATAGTCTAAGAACGATCGGTAACAGTAAGATCGTAACGAGTAAAAACGCGCGTCTTTTTATTATGACTTTTTAATTTCATTTGCAGTCATTACGATTATATTAAATGACTATATCATTTTCCAATTAATTTTTTTATTTCTGCAAATCAATCAATATATGTATGTCTCGGTACTCTTCTTCTTTAACGACGATCGTTAGTTTTCACAACGATAAATAATATAAAATATACAACGTTATATATTTTAATACGTGAGCGCATTGTCGGGGCATTTCGCGATCTTACCAAACGTTCTTAGAATGCAAGTCGACGTAAACGTATGCGTGAAACATGTGTGTACATCACTTTATGCACGCCTTGCACCCTCGTATTATAGTCGATGCATTAGACATCTCATACATTCAGATACACCACCAATAACAACAAGAACAAATAATTTTTTAAGATTCAATTATTATTTAAATAGTACAGTTACATTGTTAGTATGAATAACGACGCTTTTTATACGAATTTTAGTTTTTAATGTCGATCTTATGATATATTATATGGTATAATGATAATGACAATGGTAATAACAATAACGATAAATGATATCGATAATGGAACAGATTAAAGAGAAATTAAAAACTGCGCAAATGAGAAAGGAGAACACGAAGAGAGAACGAAAGAAAAGGAATGAGTGAGAGTGAGAGAACGAGAAAAAGAGATTATTGGAAGCCAGAGTGTGTGTTTAAGCTAGATGATTGTCTATAGTATAAACGAAGGCATACAGTAGGTAGCCTCGATGCTATTTAAACAGACTTAATTAATGTATTGCAAATGAATTAATAAAGTGTAAGCGAAGCGTGTATCTGTACAGTGAAATCTTTTTTTCTCAATTATTTCAAAATGTTTGAGTTTAGAAATGGAAACGTTCTTTTAAGTTATCTCTTATTACTTCGTATTTTGTCAATGACTTTTTTATATCAATATGAATAGACATCGAAGCATTTTCAATTTTTTTAATACATTTCTTCTGACACATTTTCCTTAAAACATTTTCTTTAAATACATCTTCTTTAACATGTTAAATACTATGGCGAACTAGTGACCGGAACTAAACTTATCAATGGCACGTGGCACGTAGAGGTCAGTTCAAGTATATATTTAAATTTAAAAGAATCGTAAAATTTGTAATACTTTTAATACAAAAGTAATATTCTAAAATACTCTAAATGCAACCTAAAGTACTTAACTAATTTGCTTTCATATTATATTATATGGACATATTATATGGACATTATGATATATTATTTTAAAATAAGTGATAGCGCTTCGACGTTATAGACAGGACATTTAAAATTTACGCGGTCATCAACGTGTTAACTATGCAATTTTAACTTTTACGCTTAGTAACTTTTCTCTTAATTAACTATTATAAATTATATTAAATTAACTATTATAAATTTAATAAACTATTATTTTATCAATGAGAAGAAAAATTATACGCATTCGTATTTCCCGCGGTACTAGTCCTTGAAAATTTATCCCTGTCATGCTGCCATATATATATGTACGCTAACTCACACGTAAATATATGTCATTATAGGTGTAGTATTTACCGTTCGTGCCAGTAGAGAGGTTAGAAACGTACTTAATATTTCTTTGTTTTGTATTATTTGATCGCATTTCGTATATCAATTTTTTAAGCAGCATGCGATGACGACTCTCAACCATCTTCGAAGAAGATCTGCCAGTAAGTCAATTATCATTATCAGTAGCGTTTAATTCCATTGGTGATGATACGTAATGCCAACAAGCTCCAATGAAAATTCGCAAAACAAAAAACAAATTCTAGTAGTAACTTTAGTATATATTTTATTTTGAACGATTTCAAACACAAGAATAATTGGATATTAATCATCCGTCAATCAATGGTCTCATTAATAATGATGGAGACATTAAAATGTAATAGTACTGTGAATATGTACTCTCTACACACGAAGCTAATAAATAAAACCATAACAATAAAAAAAATATGTACGTAAATGTTATATAATTTGATGTTTCTTATAAAAATCAAAATGAAATATTTGATGGTTGTTTAAATACATTTGTTACACTGCTATAACAAATGTATACAGTTGTCTTTCCTCATTATTTATTATTTTGGAGTTTTTAGAAAATCAACCGATAATTTAATTTACACTTTATATTTTTCTAGGAGCTGTGCAATTTTTACAACCGCATAAGTACAATGCTTCCAATAATCTTAGGTTATTCCTCCGAAATGAATCGAATTTTGTACCGAAACGAGTGCTCATTGTGGCAAAATTATCGCGATATCATTTTGAAAAAATACGAGAACCAAACTTGAATGACGAACAATTAAAGTTTAAATTATTGGAAAGAGGTTCCGATTATGATACGATGATAGCTAGTCATAGAGCAACCAAACATGTAAAAAATCAAGTAATTGAAGTCTTGAAGAAACTGAATATAGAATATAAAATAATAAATAGGTAAAAATACATAATTCTTATTCTATGAATCTTTGTTGAGTTAAATATTTGTTAAACTAGCGTTGTGTTTAACCTATTTGTTGTGCTTATGTATGTTCTATAAGAGAAAATCTAGACAGATCAAATTTTATTTGGGCTGATTTAATTCTTCCGATTGGTGGCGATGGGACGTTTCTGTTGGCGTCAAATATGATATTCGACGACAAGAAACCAATAATTGGTATTAATTCATTTCCGGAAAGATCGGAAGGGTATCTTATGTTACCTCCGAAATATACGACAAGGATACCTGAAATTTTCGAAATGCTAAAAGCAGGTCACTACAACGTAGTAATGAGACGAAGAATTCGTACGACGATAAAGGGAGATAATATTTGGGACCCTCCTTTCCACACGCACGAAAAAGGTCGCGTTGTAGGTGAAGAAAAGTAATAAATTGAGAGAGAGAGAATCACTTTTTATATAACAAATTTGAAGACATCATATATTACAAAAATGTTTCACTGTTGCAGATTTTACACACAAGATTTGAAGCAAGAAATATCAAATAATTTACCAAAAAAAAGACGTTTGCCTTGGTTGGCATTAAATGAAGTAAGTTAGACGCAAATAAATCATGTGTTTTCTAATAATTATGAATTTAAATTTAACATTTTTTAAACATCTAGGTATTTATAGCAGAAATACTGTCTGCTAGAATAAGTAACTTACTTATAAATTTAAATAACGAAGAGAAATATCATTTGGTAAGAAGTTCTGGCTTGTGTGTTAGCACAGGAACAGGATCAACTTCTTGGTATAGATCTATAAATACTGTTAGTCCACTGGTAGTAAAAGAAATACTGAGCCTTTTAGATAAAAAACAAATTGACAATGAAGAGATTGAAAAAGTCTCTTCTACTTTCAATGCTGGCTTACCTTTTCATGCGGGTAAGTATAATATCGTATTAAGTAAAAAAAGTTATAATGAAATATGTATATATAATCTAATATTAATATAATATAATATTTGTATTTTAGAGGAATTAAAATTGTGTTATTCTGTAAGAGATATGATGGTAAATAGTATGTGGCCTACACCAAAGTGTCTGCAACCTCGTGGATTTTGTAAGAAGCTGACAGTAATATCGCAATGTTACGATGCTGGTCTAGTCCTTGATGGTGGCATAGCGGTACCATTCAATTTTGGAACTACTGCAGTATTGGAGACTTATCCTGAAGACTCTTTACGAGCGTTAACCCTTCCAGATTGATAAGTATTTATTTTGAATAAAAATCTAGTTTTGATTTAATTTAAGAAGGTGGGAAATAGTTTAAGTATCAACAGTTTTGATGTATCGAAGATTAATAAGGATTTCACAGTATGTGAAAGTTGTACTTTTGTATCTTAGAATGTTTTGGAATTTTATAAACCGCATTTGATTTGATATATATGTACAATTTCTCAAAGACTACTACAATTTTTTTACGCTTTGCATTCTGCAATATAATTATGTATGTATATGTATAAGTTAATGTAAACCATATTCCAATGAATAGCAGTAATAAAATCAATATAAGTAATGTTCATGTAAATGTAATATAAGTGAATTTTTATGAAATTGTATTTCTTAAGAATAAAGGAACAAAAATATTGTTTATACGTAAAAGTTCTAATCAATTGTTTATTTGCTCAGTTTGTATAATTATCTTTTATAATGTTCATGTACATCTAGACTAAGCCCATTGTGAGCCCTTTTCATACAAAGATACATTGTCTAATTTAGAACGAAAAATTAAAAGAGCCTTTGTTTAATGCCTTTAAATACTAAATTATTAAGTAGAAAAATCTTCAAAACGGCCAAGTGCCCAAAACGTTGGGCACGAAAAAATGTTGCATGTCGATGTTCTAATCTTATTTTACGTTGTGTCGGTAATGTTGGAAATGACGCTAGAATCCCCCGAGATGTAAGACAAGAGAATACACAGTCTTCTAGATTTATTCTGTGCTGCCCATGTTACCTCATCTATGTTAGTACTAATTACAAATGCAAAAATATTAATCTAAATATTATATATTCAGCAAATATTATTTTTTATACGCAGATAAATTAACTTCTTCTCGTAGAAAAACGTCGAAAGATGTCACTATGTTCATCTTCATCACATGGCGCCACCGTTGTCCATATAGTAAAAAATTGATGTGCAACTCATGTAGATAAATTGCTAGATTTGCAAATATTTATCTCTGTACAACGAAACTCCAAATATTAGTGGTGCTGATTAAAATTAAACATTTCGTTGGGAATTCTTTCTTTCGGAATGATACGCGAGTGGAATATGTTGACGCTTAATTCTTCACTGATGCGATTGGATTTATGAGGACCTACAAGACCTAAACGGTAAACAACTTATTCATTCATGATTCTTCTTTATTCTAATGGAGACAATATAGTTTTTACATTTTCTATTTATTGGGGTATACAAGTCAAAATTTTATAAATAGTACTATATTAAAAGATCTGGGAAAAAAAGTTAATTAGCTTCAGACTGTCGGTTTGAACGCTTCTTCATAAAGTTTGAGGTTAAAATGTTTCGTTAACATCAATTCAGCTGAATACACCGGAAGAGGTCCTTTGTTATCAGCATTTTCTTCATGATCATGGAAAAGTAATGGAGGATACTTTGTACGATTTACACAATAAGCATGATTCTATGTATATTTTGAGGGAATGTTTTCTTAGCGTTAGTAAGGCCATCGACCGTATCAGCTGTTGCATTTCGTATATGTACTTTCGGACCTTAAAATTAACTTATGTATTTTGTTAAAAAATGAAGCTATTTTTCGAAGGAAAGGGCATAATAACGTGATTCATCAGATGTAACAAAAAATATTTTATAACACATGCTTAAACAAATATCTAAAGATAAATAAAATCGTTATCGTGATAAGTATCGAACAAATTTCTGTAAGATAGTGGATAAGAGTAAAAAATTATTAGCAGATCTGTTTTGAATATTTCAATGTGAAAATGTAATTTTTATGAGTCCAATTCATTCGTACATTTCTCATTTATTTCGTATTTCGATCATTGTAAAAAAACATGTAAAGTATAGATTCCTTTTATGTGATCGCTTATGAATCAAAAAATGACTTCAGTAAAATGTATGTAATTGATCAACACATGTATATAACTCGATATCAGTTGACGCGAATATATATTTATTTGTTTGTATTAATGAACGCAATAAATGTATACTTCGATCTAAATAAATAAATAATATTGTGCTATCGAAATTATGTACATGTACACGAGTATATAAAAATAGAAAAATAATGTTCGTGATAATTGAACTAGATGATGCCTTTGTGCACGATGATCACGTCCTTGTAGGAAAATCAATGATTATAAATATAATTTTCAACTACATAATTTTGAACTTGCTTCTTGTAGATGTAAGTGAAGTTGAAATAAAAATTGCCTTGATTATTAGTACTTGCTAACTTTTATCTGATAGGGTAGTATAACTTTTATTTCTTAAGAATGTCAATTCGATCACTTGATATCTTATAAAAGAAATTGCGTTACTGCGTATTCCCGGAATCACAATGCATATCGAAGCGGATTTAAAAAAACAAACAATAAAAGCCAGTTACTCGCAATAGTACAATTGATCTAAAGTGATCTGAGTCGTGTACTAATACATTTTTCAAATATCAATATATATATATATATATATCTTTTTTTCATTCGATAATTTAAATAAACCAATAGTCTAACAATGCACAAATACACAAAATAACGAATGTAAATATAAACATGTTATATTATATAATGGCAAAATTCCTAGTATTAATCTCAAATAATAGGTATGTATTTTCGGTAGGTATAGTATCGATTATTCTTGAAACGTTAATCGTGATTAAAGAATACTAACCCGTGTTGGAAATTTTATTTTTCAGGTTATTGTTGCGCATATCAAAAGATACGGTAGCAAAATGGCAGAAGACGAGAGGCAAATTAGAGCGGCCGCAGAAACCCTACTGAGTGAATCTATAAACTCCCACAGGAGTTTGTACACTCAACAAAATGTAACGCGAACTCCGGATATCATCCTTAGCGAGGATCTTATCGCGGGTGCCATGCATAACGGAAGAATATCCAACGTTAGACGCTTCTTTTGCCTCTTCGTCACTTTCGACCTCCTGCTTACTTTCCTCATGTGGCTTATTTGTACAATGGTAAATTGCACATGTTACCGCAACTAATTCGCAATTGGAGAAAAAATAGCTTTTTCATTTATGTTCGTTTAATCATACATGAAATATTATCAACCTACCCGAAACGTATTTTTAGATTGCCGGTGAGAGTTTGCAGTCCGCCTTCATGAATCAAGTAGTCCATTATCACATAAAAACCTCACTCTTCGACATAGTGGTAAGTACCGTGGTAATTATATGATGATAACTATTCGAAAAAGAACGAAGAACAATGTCCAAAATGACATTCACTTCGTCGAAAACAGAGATTTTAAGGATTTCATTTTCTCAGATGGCAGCGATTTGCAGGTTTACCGTGTTATTGCTCTTCTATGCTCTGCTCCATTTGGTTCATTGTATTATCGTAGCTGTAAGTATCGTAATTTTGTAAACAATTAGAATGCGATTAATCGTAAAATAGTAATATACGATATTGTAAAGAAACGCTATGTGATTTGTTACAGTTGACAACTGCCACAACATGTGCTTTCTTAATTGCTAAAGTGTTTCTTTTTGATGTAAGTGTCAAGTCTTTGTTTATGCATTAAATGTTTATAATAACAGACTTATTATTTTATCACTTTTATTTTTAGTGGTCGATATGCAATCAACCAGTATTTCAGGTTCTTCTTATCCTTACATCTTTTGTATTGCCTTGGGTAGAGGCTTGGTTCTTTGATATTCGTGTGTTACCTCAGGAAACACAAGCAAGAAATTGGTTTAGAAGTACGATATTTATAATTATTTTCATTATTGAACATTAAGATGGATGTTGTGTATCAGTAGTAAACAGAATCTTTGAACTGATTTTAGATTTTGCGAATAATGAAAGAGAACCGCTCCTTCAAGGGGTTACTTCGGAATCACGCCAATATACCAACGAACCTGGTACATTTTTTACACCTATGGATTCACCAACTCATTCTGACCACGAGGATGAAAGTTTTAGAGCACCAAGTAATACTCGGGGCTTATCAAAAGCAACTGAAGTATTTCCACCTAAGCCTCTACCAAAACTCACGACAGAGATGGTGAGCAAAAATTGTATAATAAATCCTAGCAAGATATTAGTACGTTTAATGGTCTTTTTTAAACGATTCTGTAATGTTTGTAGATACAGGACTATAAACGAAGAGCAAGTGCATTAGTGCAAACTTGTCACGATTTATTGCAATCTAAAGATTGGCAAATTCAAAATATAATGCCAAATGGTGATGTTATCTTTTATGTAAACCGTCCTAAGGAAGGGAAAATATTAAAGATAGTAGTAAGTTTAAACGGGATATTAAGTTTATATATATTGGAGATTTTTTTATCGTGAAATTAATTTCATACGATTTTTTAAGGGAACTATTGAAGCTCCAGCTGGTATACTCGTGAACAGATTATTCGACGAAGTTGAATTATCACCGTCATGGAATAGGCTCGTTACAGAGTCGAAAAAGTTACAGGTAACATTCTTTTTATTATGTCTTATTTTTTACATATTTATTAAAATGATAGATTATGATTTCTCAATCAGGACATTGATGAAAATACAGATATTGTTTATCAAGCCACAAGTGCCCAAGGAGGAGGCATTATTGGCGCTCGTGATTTTGTTATTTTAAGACACCGTATACAGTACGGTAACTATTATATAAATAGTGGAATGTCAGTGCCTTTTACGTCATTACCAAATCGCAGTAACGTCGTCAGGTAAGATTGCAAGATACATTTTTAAGATTGTGCTATATCAAAAGCTAATTATTTGTGCTAACGTTTTGTTAAAGAGCCGAGAACAAACTAAGCTGTTGTGCAGCAGAACAATTACCTAATGACGGGGGTAAATGTCGATTTACGTGGATAATTAATACGAATTTAAAAGGCTGGCTTCCACAAAAAGTTGTAGATAAATCAATGTCTACTGCATTGGTAGATTTCATGTCTTATCTAAGGAAATACATGGATGATACGTAAGGATGAACCGTTTGGTACATTGTACGTTTCGATATTCGATCACAAAACCACGGTCTTTCATAATCATCCTCTGGATTCGTGTGATTGAAGGAATTTCGCCTTTTTTTTTTTCTATATAGCATTTTTAACTTTCCGAGAGAACGTAATTGTTAATCGAGCCAAATATGATCCTTGATGAATGATTTTCCTACAATGTTTTCCATATGCATTAGTACAAACTAAATGAAAAATGTTGGAGTCTATGAATGTTTGTTTTGTGGAATCGACAGACTGACAAAAGGACGGTAAATGACTTTTTTCCATATTTCGTATCTCCTAATCAGAAATTAAAGTTAAGAGATACTTTTTATATATGAAATATGTTTAAAAAACTGATTGATGTCTTATTTTCGATACATTTATGCAGGGTTATCGAAGTAGTGGTATAAGAGGAAAGAAGGCGATTCTGCGCGAAAAAAGATATAGAACAAACAAATAATATAAAATAAAAAAATTACGTTTTGTTTTTGAGAAAATCAAGGTTGAAAAAATGTCACTTTACATTTTCGATTTATTTTTTTATGTACATTCACTTCCTTTCCGCTTATATCACCAGTTCGGCAACACCTTGTATCTTAAACTAATAGAGAAATTAAACATGCGTCTTGTGCAGGCACCATGCTCTGTAATTACTATTCAATATATTATGCCTTAACTCTTATATTACTTGTTTATAAATTATTCAAAAGCGACATTATCATAACAAAAACTTATAAATCGTCTAAAATATCGGCGATATTTATGGCTTTTAATTTTCTGCTTTATTCGTTTTGATAATTCTACTTTGCATCTTTAATTTTTATTGGACTTGAATTACGAATGCAAATTGCGTCTAGGTAAAGTCACTTTTGTTATAAGAATATTATTTCGAAATATTCATTTAGTTGATTAATTTAAATCTTGAAACTTTTATTAAATTGCAGTGTAAACATATGAACATATACAGATATATAGTGCTTTATGCAAATTCTTATTTGCCTATATATTTCATGACAATTAATTGTATTTACAATACACGTTTAATCATGATTCATGCATGAATGTGGTCGACTATGTTTATCTTCATTGCATGTACAAAGAAAGCAGCAAAATATCAGGGAAAAGTTAAGGAATAAATAGTTGTATAAGTAATTTGACATGAAAAACGTAATGGAATGTTTAACAAAATGTTTTAAAGTATTTTCATATCATTATAATTTTTTAAAAAATACACAATAGCATGATTCATTTTTAAAAGCCGTTTCTTATATATTTTATTCTTCGTATATTTCTCGATAATTGCATAGGTAGTATTCTTTATTATTTACAAAATTCATTTTATTCACTAGATATATGTAGATTGTAAAAGAATGCATTTGATAAATTATGAATGAAGAAAACACAGAGAACGCGCTTATCATATAGTACGTATGTGTGTATGTGTATGTATATATATACATATATAATATAACATATATATTATATAATGTATATATATTATTATATATTTTTTATTTTATTTTATTATTACATTATGTTATATTATATATATTTTTTTTTATTTAATAACGTATAATATATTATATAATTGAAAAAAAAAATATATATAATATAATCTATATATATATTAACGTAATAAACTGTACATTTTAAAACAGTGGAACTTTGAAGAAAGTTATGTTACATCGGTTTATTCATGACGCTAATGAAGATCATATCAATGAAAATATAGCATTTAATGTTAAGAAATACCTTTTCCACTTCTAATAAAGATTATTTTTTATCCTAGATGTTATTGCAAATACATGATTGTACAATCTATAAACGTGATTATAGTGTAGTTACTTTTAATCGTATATATTTGTATGTATATACATAACAGTCCATGTTCCGCTAGTCACATTTTTATTCTTGTAGTTAATTCGAATGAAGATGGTTGTGTGTTCGATATCTAAGTTTGTGAGTCCGAATTACGTTTACGGACAAATAACGATTAAATTGGGGTCAAGTTTGATCTGATTTTATAAAACTGGCCTAAATAAGGAAAATTGCCTATATGAATTGACGTTAATTGTACCGAAGTAATAAAATGTAACAACTTTCTTTCGCTAAAGAATTTCATATAATTCATTTAATTTTTCCACAGTTTGATTCAATCACGTTTTATGTAGAAAATCTTTTAAATTATATTTTTGGCTGATTATCGTTTAGTCCCAACTAAAATTCATATCTATGGTATAAAGTCTTGATATACATGGCAATTCATCGTATAATTCGTGGCGCGGAATTATGCAGTTGATGTTGAATTGCTTAACTTGTTTATTTGTTATCAACTCATCCCTTTCAAATACCTGAGTTCCGAACGTTCGTCGTCCAAAAACAACAATGCGCTCTACGTATGCATTCGCACTACACTATGAAAGTGTTTATCCCATATCCGTCACGCTTAAACTCTGTATCCAGTGAATGTAAAGATAAGATTCTGTTATCTCATGTTACAGCTTACCAAAATCTATCGTTATCCGAAAAAGTTATCTTTAATACTCTCGTAAAGTTTTATCCCTCTTGAAGTTCGAAAGTTGAATAGTGTTCCCTCTTTAGTCAAGTTCGCGGAGCAACGATACATATAAATTGCAGTATAACGTGGTAAATCACACTTACCGAAGATCCGAGATCTCATATGAATAATTCGTAAACGAAACTTTGTTGTCGTCTTGAGACATAATCCGTAAGAAAAGTTATCCGTAAGAAAACAAGAAAAGTTATTACAGTGCGCACACATTAATGCGAGCGAAGATGTAGAGTAGTGTCACGTTAAGTGGCCGAACTATGCCTCGATAACTGGCTACCGTTATCCCCACCAGTCATGAGAACTGATTTTATGAAGCGAGGTTTCAATGTTACCTATGTGAAATAAATGTGTTAGGCTATGATTACAGTCATTGCGTGTTTTGAAGAATTGAATTATTAAAGCAATCAAATATGTGTATAAATTATTACGAGTAGAGTGCAAGTTTTTATGTAAATTCGTATTTTTAAGGGTATAATTAAAAAAGTATAGATTCGATAAAAAATTGTTTTATCAGCAAAGTATTATAGAGAACACTATACTTTGAATATTATACATGTATATCTTTTCATACTATGTGCATTCTATACAATTTTACACTTTCAAATTTCCTGCAATAAATGCATAAGAATCCGCAATCTATGAATGTATGTATACGTATATCGGTTTCCAAATGTTTCATTCAGAGTAACAATTTGCTAAAACACATCCACTGTAACCGTAGCCTTAGGTGCCCGTATTGCATTCACGTTTAGTGAAAAAGAGAAATACTCCAGATTTATTAGAAATATACCGCCCTTGGTAACTGACCAGATAAGGTCCCAACTCGCGACCAGTTAGCGAAGCATTACTATATAATCGGTGGGTCGGTCATGTGTGTGTGTGTGTGTGTGTGTGTGTGTGTGTATGTGCGCGCGTGTAGTGTGTGTAAAACAGGTGGCGCTGATGCAGGAGCCACAACCGAAATCGAGAAAGTCAGTCAGTCGGTCTCGCGCCTTACGCGTGTGCTTGTCATGTTTTGTGTTCGTTCGTAGTATTGGGGCGTCGTGTTTCATTATCACGTATTCACATTTAAAACGATTGTCAACGATTTATCGTGACAAGAACATTCTTGCTGTTCAATTCTACGAGGACAACAACTGGAACTTGCATCTAAACGGAGTGACGCCGGTTCAGGACGATGCCGGAAACGTAAAGGACGCTTCGAAGCGTCTATGACAGGATGATGCAGAAATGGTGAGTGCAAAATAATTGTTATCGCTTTTTTTTCTTCGAACGTGTTTCAATTTTAAAAACGTCACTTAGTTATTCATGCAAACCTTATATCTTGTAACTGAAAGAAAATTACCATTTACCGGTTACAATCGTTCGCTTTATAAGATCGTAGCGATTTGAATCGACGAAAGCGCAACTTTATGCGACTGATTCTGAAGTAAACGTAGTTTAGTCGTCTATAAACGTGTAAGTGTCGATTGCTTCCAAAGCGTAATAGTCGTGCGTAGAAAAATGTGATTCTAGGAGATCACGAGTAAGATTTAGTAGAACGTTGAATCTGATCGATAAGAATTCCGAGACAAACGAAAATTTTCGAGCATCAATGATTCTTGCACTAAACCTATGGTCGATTGAAGTATTGGTAAAACTTGTACCAAAGAGATTAAAATAAAAGGTGCATACAAAATTGCGCAATTCTTTGTAGAAATTCCCTAGAAATGCAAATTTCGTTGTAAATTTATAAGACTTTTATGAAAAATTATTAATCAGTTTATCATTTTGATCAGCATGGTAAATAGTTGTAATATTAAATTTGACGCGTTATTCGAGATTATCTTCCGGATTGAAAGAAACGTTTAATAAGTCGTAACTTCTGTTTTGACTAATTCGTTTTTCAAATACGGGACGTATCGAGGTCGCACATTCGATGTCTATTCCTGATCCTTTGGGCGCGATCCTATTGACCTTCGACCTTCCGAGTCAGGCAAATATACATATTAGATATCTCTGTGTATACGTTTAGGAAGTCGTGTATGCACGATGTTCCCGTTTTCTCGCGAAATGTAGAATTCTACGGTTTCGAATGCATTATCCTTTGAAAAGTAACGTCCTCGTCTTCCATCTACCTCTCACTTCTTTTTTCACTACATGTGCACTTCCGTTTCGAGGTAACTTTGTTTCGAACTAGTTCCTACCGCCTTTTCCTTCAGACTCCAGAAGAACTTTCGACGTTGCACTGCGAGTGTTCACGATTTTCGAATGTTACGAATATTGTTGTTTTATTGTTTCAACTTTAATCTTTTGAACGCTTCTTTTTTAATTTTTTTATTTTCTCCCCAAATCTCTCCATATGTACGTTTTAGAGTAACATAATGAAGCAGACAACAGTTGAAATAAGTTTAATCTTTTGAAGCTACCATCGAAGAAAATCACGTTTTTTTATTTTAGAAATCAAAACCAAACAAATATGATTAAGTTAAATTATAATTGATTTATTTGTCTTTTTCGGGAACGTGATGCGTAACGTAATGAATTTAAAGAACATCGGGTGAAATTCTATCCATAAATAAATTTAATAATTGCTATATTTATTACACATTTGCTAAGAATTAATTATTCTATATCTATATCTTAATCTCCTACTAATATATAATATAAATATAATTTAGAAATATCTTGTAGCAACAAACAGTTATGTTACAAACGATTCCACAAAATTACGACCGTTTTGTTATGTCAACAGATTTCTCTTACACGGAGAAAGGTTTTTCGAGGAACCTAGATACATATTCGTATGGTTGGTACACGTGTAAACGAACTATCGTGTTGCATCGTCGGGGGTTTTGTTGACAGTAGCGTAGACGTTGACCTTTGGCAGCAAAACAGTTTTCTAGGCGTGACGCTGTTTCCCTCAAGGTAAATCGATTTCGCGCGCGGTTTCGAAATTTAAATTTAAACATTAAATCCCGTCACACTGCCGAAATTTCTAGTTCAGTTTCTACATTCGGTAAAACGCCAGTGGTTTGCTTGTCAGATACAACCGTTAGTACGATCGTTAAGGCTTGTACAAATAACCATAGATTGAAAATTTGTAGATCTGAGCCTCCCAATTTTCTTTTTTGATTTCGAATTTTCGCATCTTTAGATCTGAATCTTCAATTCTTTTTTTTTTCAATTTTCAAGTTTGGATATTCTTCAAATTTTTCACATTTTAGTCTAAATTTTTCAATTTTGAACTTTGAATCTTTATGTCTCTGTTTAGACGGATCTCGCAAAATCTATACAATTCTTTTTTAGTTTCCTCTTTCCCTGAAAACCTTCAACACATTAAATGTCGGTCTCAGAAGGCCGACACTAAACTTTCCGTTTAGGTGATATCAACCTCTAGTATATCAAACGTTTGTCTTCTGTTTACATAGCATATTATTATTATTATCATTATTATTATTATTATATATATAGTATATTATTATAGTATATTAATATTGTTATAATACAGATGTACCTTTACGCATCGCCTAAATGAAAAATAAAACAAAATTAGCTCCACGTTTAGCGTGTTAAAGGTACTTTCAACTTAACAAACGTATATGCGTTTCAAAAGAATCTAATTATTCGTTGAGAACGCTCAATAATGATATAAATTCGTTCATAAAGCGCAAAGCATTTTTGAATCATTGGCTAAACTGCATGCACCATTATACGAAACATTGTCAAATCGAAACCAATGTTCCGGAACCATTGCGAATGTCGGATATGTCAAACTCAACTTAGCGAAAGTCCTTGGTGTTGTCTTCTTGATCGAGGGACTATTAATCTAACGTTGGCATTATTTCAAAAGTAACTTCTGCTTTTCGCTTATAAATGGCTGTACTTAGCGTTTCGCTACGTCGCGGAAAACCATCCAACGTTATAATAGTAAACTTGTCATTATTGATTATGTAATTTCTCAATTTAACAACGAACTTCATTATTCCCCTATATATTCGTATTTATGTCTGTCGAGAATAATCAACTTCTTCTATTTTTCGTTCTCCATTAGGAAATTTAAATAACGAGGATCCAATTAATATTATTATCCTTTATGGAAGTTTATCACTTTTTGAGGTTTTAAATATTCCATTCGACAAACTTTCGCCAATTTAGACAATTTTACGAATAGGAAAGAAACATGTTTTAAATTGATTTTAGTTAAATTTACGTAAAGATTTATGAAATATTCCGATACATTTCAACATGTATTTTTTCTCTTCTAACTTATCATCGAATAGCATTGCAGCGAGCCTTTCGTTTTCCAGTTTCGATATTGTCTCTACCCTAAGTTGAGGTTATGTTGGGTTGGCAACTAAGTGATTGCGGATTTTGTCATTAAGTGGTAATGACAAAATCTGCAATTACTTAGTTGCCAACCCAATAGCATCATTCTATCAGAAATTGAAATGAATGTATGAAAAAGGAGCTTAATACTGTCCCGTCTAATTCCAGCAATTTTACAAATCTCTTATGATAAAATGAAACTCATGGCAAACTAAGTTGATGATCGCAATAAATCATGTTCGAACAAGTTATGTTCAGTGGTTAGCTATTCTATCGATTTCGACATGGATGAAGATCTTTAATGGGGAAATAGACCAAGACGAATTTATTGCTAGGATCTGCGCTGTATTTATGAAATTTATGGAAACATCTAAATGGAATAAAGATTAATATTTAGCAACGGAAAATGCATAGAGTGTCTTTAGAGTCTAATATTATTTATATCTACCTTTTCTTTGGGTTGCGATACGAGCGAAACTTTCTTACATCGAAGGAGAATAAGTTTCTTGATAGAATCGTTTAAATTTGTTCTATGACCTATTCGCTGAAAAATGCTCATAGACGAAGATTCAATATCTCACAGTAAAGTGCACAAATGGGTTATACAAATGGGTGAATTTACAATTTTAGGAAAGTGGCTATAAAATTCTTGTTTAATCAAAAGCCTGGCGACTATAACACTTCGAGGTAGGAGATGAAAGAGCTGAAAAGTGGATATCAGAAGGTAGCAAAAGGTAACATGAAAATGTTACCTTTTTCAGCGTTTTTAACCCTATGAATCCTCCTCTTATCTTTCGCTTCGTCTATGAGCGTTTTTCCATATTCCCCAAACTTACGTGTATCTTTCTTATTTTATTTATTATTGTTTAGTCCGTGCTTTTCGGCTTTGGACGAGCTTTCGGTTTTATATCTCTTATCCACACTATTGTATTGCACTCCCTTAATTATTCTGTCTCTAAAATTATGGCAACTTTTGGGCTTTTGCCTCCTTGCTGTGCTTCCTTATTATCGTTCCACCCTCTTGTATTGCCCTTCTCTTCCCCACTATTGTTTTCAATTCCATTAGTCCTTCTATAGTCTCGTTTAGTATTTTTTCTGTGTTCTTTGGTCCTCCCGTTATTTCCCATTCTTCTATTACGCGTCTCAGGTCTTCTTCTTTCCTTTTACATAGCCTGCATCTTTTTTCTCCCTCTTCTTTCCAGTATTCCCTCGCTTTGGTCTCGTTTCCACATCTGAATCTCGCTAATATTTTTTACGTGTATCTTATTGTCATTTCTTTTTTCTCGCTATTTTTATTTTTCATATAGTTACGATATTGCCAATAATCGATTGTTAACTATCCACTTTTGAAGTGTCTTTACGAAATTGCAAGTTACGATGGCAAACGTTCTTTCCAAAAATCTTCGCATTATTCGAGAATACGAGCTACGATCTCAAAGTAATTATTGTTTATACGCGCCATCAACGATGCTTATGAAATCCTCGAGGATCGCAGGTATTCGAAAATTTCCTGTGTCGAGGCTGTAAGCAATATTTTTAACATTGTCTCTGGATCTTCTTCCACCGTCTTACTCGCTTCTTCCCTTCTATAACACATTTTTCTTTCTTCTTCGTCTCTCTGTTTTCCCTCCATATTGTCCCCTTAACAAGGTCAACCTACCGAGGTTATATTACCATTACTACGTATAAGTTTAGGTTAATAGTTTCTCATTTTTATCCCTCTTTCGTGCGCTAAACGTGAAAAAGCACGACTCGCGACTAGGAACTAGGCTAGCGATGACGGTTGAAAGTTGGAAGAATTTCAAGTGTTTGCTTCAATTCTGTTTTCATGGCCAACACATCTTTAACGGATGCGAGTATATTTTTTAATATAAATAGGATTTGTGATTATTTTTTGTTAAGTTTAAAAATATACTTTTAAACGATTGTACAAGGATAAGATTTTGCACAGATTAGCATTCAGATAGAAGACTTAAAAATTAATAGATGCAAACTTTCTGTAATGTTCCCCTGTGTCACGAGATATTTCACGTGGAAACGGAAATTACAGTCGTTCTACTTGCAAAACAATTTGCGATCAAACCAACATTATTGGTCACTTTTATCACGTTTAAATGTTGATTCAGATGGTAAAGTCAAGTAGAATGATTCATGTGAGCGATTCTTAAGGCGATGTTCGTGTTAGGTTGCCCGAAAAGTTTCTTTATTATGATAATAGATGAACAACAATTTCTGTTTTATTGAATTAGGTGTGATACTTATATTGTTACGTTCATTCATAATTCAATAAACTAATGTAAAACAAAAAACATTGCGCGTCTATTATTTCCTCATAAAACGGAAGAAACTTTTCGGACAACCTGATATTAATCCAAAACTAATATAGAAGCAAGTTGTTTTAATTTAATTAGCTATTTTTCATGTTAGTCGTCTTGTTCTTCATTTGGCCCGTAAATCAGACGCATCTGTTAAATTTTCAATTACTAATTTTCTAAAAGATGACTACGTTTTCAAAACAACTTCCAGTAGCGTCAACTGAGTCTTGTACTATAACTTATCCCTTTAAAGCCATGATAAGCATATCAGAGTTATTATTTTATTTATTCTTACACATATATACTCCAATATTACAAAGTTTAGAATTATTAAATGCTTCACAGAATATAACAATTTAAAAGAAAGAAGTCAACACGGAATACTGCTATTTTAGAAAACTTTTCAAGCTATAGATCAAAGGTAAAACGAAGAAAATGATTTAAAAACTTTTACTCCGTGCTGTATATTTTGATTTATAGCAGCACAAATGTATTTTCTATTTCAACTAATCCAACGTGCTCAAAATATCCCAACAACATGCCATTTTGAACTGTAACGAGTTTGTGCTACTGTTGTTGGAATTATCGTAACGTTTACATTAACCGAGTAATTTCCTATTCCTATCCACTGTTAGGATTCCATCAACATTGGATATCCAGCTGGTCTCGCGTTAAACGCGTTTAATAATCACCGTTGTCACGCATGGAAATCGTTGATTGCTCGCGCGTTTATCATAGAAACACTAGCGATTACCAGATACAAATTGTTTACGTTTGGAACACCGCACCGTGTCGTGACACGAGACACAGAGTCTGTAAACCACTACGAACACGTTGAAAACAAGGACGATACGCAACTGATCGCGTACGTGTGAAATGGAATATCAAACGTTAATTCGATTTTTTTACTCTTGATTCCAACGAACAGCTTTTTTACGATTCTTTACGAATCGTACGATACGTGTGTTTGCGATGGATATCGCTAGAAACAAATTTTTTCGAACGATCAAGGCCCTTCTTGCGCAATGATTTATCAACTAATATTAGTGATAAATCGACAAGTTAAAGGTAATAGGTTACAGGACTTGTTCTCTGTAATTTTACAAATTTATATTCTGACGGATAAAAAGACGATTAATAATAGTATCATACAAGTGCATATTTAACACATTGCGTACGGCTCAGGGCCTGCACATTTTTTAACGCTGCAGAAGCATGTTTGGAAAGCAATAGGATGCAGATTTTTAATTTGAATTTGGTGTTATATTCACATAAAATATTCTTAACACTAGAACTACCACACCAGTCAAATTGATTGGTTTTACAATTTTATTTTAAAATTCCTACTTCGTGTTATATTTTTTCCGCAATGATGCAATGAGTTTTGCAACGATAACTAAAGGAATAATATCATGAATTCTATTTTGTTTTTTATGTATTCAAACTGCAAATAATTTTGCATCAAGGATACGTATACCAATACCAATCAAAATGTACTTGTCAAAGTGTAGAAGAGTGCTGCAATCTGTTTATCCAACCCCAATTAACCAGTTTCCTCGTTTTCTACAACTTGCCACGCGTTTTTGAAATTTTTACCGCGTATCATCCAATATGACGATATCAGTTATCAGGAAAATTCCAGATCGATCGCTAGATCGCTAGATGCTAACGCTAGAAATGCCACAACAGTGAAAATGACTGGTTCTACAATTTTATAAATGTGTCAACCCTCGTTTAGGGATCCCAGATGGATTAATAATACCAAAAATGTACTACATAACGTGGAATTGCTTCTGTAAGAAAGTAATAAATCAATAAATATAAAAATATTCTGTTATTACGTATTTTTTAAAGACCAGTCACTTTTAATGGTTTTGGTAGAAATAGCTTCGTGTTAACTATCGATAGATCTAGCGTTAAATATTACTATATATTTTATATATTTACTTATTATATAAGATTTTTTACATTTTAACTATTATTTATTTCACAAACTTGAATAATGCTTTAGATTGTAATATCTGGTAAAGAATTTTTTGTTATAAATTATCAGTAAGAGATTGAAGATGTAAATGATATTTAAAAGCTGTTTCCTTACAGATTAAAACACGAACTTTGAAACAACAAAATGTACAACAATAAAACACTTTGTAAAGTACGGTATAATAATATTCTATTATTACATATTTTTTAAAGACCAGTCGTTTTGTCTGGTTTTGGTAGAAATAGCTTCAGTTAATTATCGGTAGTTCTAGCGTTAAATATTACTATATATTTTATACATTTACTTATTATATAAGATTTTTTACATTTTAACTATTATTTATTTCACAAACTTGAATAATGCTTTAGATTGTAATATCTGGTAAAGAATTTTTTGTTATAAATTATCAGTGAGAGATTGAAGATGTAAATGATATTTAAAAGATGTTTCTTTACAGATTAAAACACGAACTTTGAAATAACAAAATGTACAACAATAAAACACTTTGTAAAGTACGGTATAATAATATTCTATTATTACATATTTTTTAAAGACCAGTCGTTTTATCTGGTTTTGGTAGAAATAGCTTCAGTTAACTATCGGTAGTTCTAGCGTTAAATATTACTATATATTTTATACATTTACTTATTATATAANAGAGTGTAATATCTGGTAAAGAATTTTTTGTTATAAATTATCAGTAAGAGATTGAAGATGTAAATGATATTTAAAAGATGTTTCCTTACAAATTAAAACACGAACTTTGAAATAACAAAATGTACAACAATAAAACACTTTGTAAAGTACGGTATAATAATATTCTATTATTACATATTTTTTAAAGACCAGTCGTTTTGTCTGGTTTTGGTAGAAATAGCTTCAGTTAACTATCGATAGATCTAGCGTTAAATATTACTATATATTTTATATATTTATTTATTATATAAGATTTTTTACATTTTAACTATTATTTATTTCACAAACTTGAATAATGCTTTAGGGTGTAATATCTGGTAAAGAATTTTTTGTTATAAATTATCAGTAAGAGATTGAAGATGTAAATGATATTTAAAAGCTGTTTCTTTACAAATTAAAACACGAACTTTGAAATAACAAAATGTACAACAATAAGACACTTTGTAAAGTACGGTAGACGATCGGCACAGATCTACCGATATACTGACTGATTGTTTTCACATGCTTGGAATGTCAACATTCAGTTGTTTTACTAATCATTTGTCGCAAGAACGCGCAAAGCTTTATTATCCTGGTAACGTAACGAAAACATCTGTCTCTGGTTGCTCAAGTCATCGATTCAGCCGACAAAACATGAAAACGAGATATCTCGTGACCCGTACGCAATGTGTTAATATCATTAATTTATGACGTTTGATTTGTAAGATTTCACTGGCGATATTAGTTCAATTGTACAAGAAACGTGGTGAACATCATTTTTATTTTTAGTGAAAAATTCCCATTTTCTTTTTCTTTTCTTATCTTTCTTTATTGAAACACGAGACGCTATAAAATCGCGTTATCGTTTCCATGGAAATTTATTTGAAATGCTGGTTTATTTGCAAATAGAAAGAAATCGTTGGCGTTTGTTTGACGTTCCCCTCCCGAATCGGATTTAATTTGTGACTCGATTGAACGAAACGCTTGTTCTCCACTCGGTCGCACTACTACGATGTTCTATTTGTCTTGAAATTATCTTATGTCGTTTGTATCGGGTTAGGTTAGGGTTTGATGCTAGCGAAAATCTCGTAGAATATTTGACAGTCGTAACTAACTATCATATCTTATATATTTAGTAGATATAGAGAAAGTATAGTCAAATGAAATTCTATATTCTATCCGCAATTCATCAGTTACAATCGTTAGTTTATATTATCTTTTTACTTTAACTGAGGTTTTCCATTATTTTACTACAGTTCCTTCATTTAACTCTCTAAATATACACAAAGACATACAGTAACAACAAAAAATATTGACACGCCGTTCAACTTATAGCATTTGCATGCAATTAATTAGCATGTTAAATTTCGTATCATCTAGTAGCACTTTCATATGACTAAAAGAATTCGATGCTACGAGAATGAAATGTAATACCAGATAAGAAAATGAAATAGGATGAAGAATTAATCCTTTAAAATATAATAAAGAAAACATGTGCTAACATTTTCGCCACTCGCTTCATGTATTATGTTGTACCAAAAGTTTCTTTCATTTTAGAAGAAAATATTCGGTTGGCAACTAAATGTCCTCCTAATTTTTACTAATTTCCAACTACCACCTAACACTTTGACTACCACGCTGAAATCACATGTTTCGCTCAGGACGCCACGAGAGTATTTTTATTATTCAAAGCATATAATGGCAAAATAATAATAAATTAACGATGTAAGACAACATTCTTCTCCAATGGACCGTTTATTTTATTGGTAGTCACGGGTGACCACCGTGGCGCCTTGGTAACAGATGATAGCGACATATTATAACAAAGCTTCGTTTATTTCAACAAACCATTCGCATTCGTTATTTCGTCGTAAGCAAAACGTGCAGAATATATTGTTGAAACGTGTGCAAGATATTAGTAAAGAGTATTTGCTCATTCTATATATAACAGTAAGGTATGTTCACACTTCTAACTTCAATTATATTGTAGTATCGTGAATTATTATAATTAATTTATTAACGATAAAAGGATTAAACAGATGTTAATTAGACAGAAAACAATGGTTATTTAACGTGAACTAATCGCAACAACGTATTATAATTAAGAAACAACTATATAACTGATTAGCAACTCTCGTCAACACAAACTCAACTCTCTTTCAACAACGCTATACGAACAACGCGATCTGCACTCTTTGGCTTCTCAACTCATTCTGCTGTCAATTCGTTTATCGTCCCCTAGCAACTTCTTGTCTTTTGTCTTGGCCGCACTACGCACACTCTCAGCAACCGCTTGTTTATTATTTGCATCTCAGTAACCGCTTGTTTATAATTCACACCTCAACAACCGCTTATTTACGATCTGCGCTACATCCCCAGGCCCCTCGTCCACGATACTACAATATGATTATAAAGCAGCATTTACGATTATTTTCTAAGGTGTGTTTATAATAATATTCGTACACTACCCCTGAAAGATATGGATGCAAACACAGTGCACAGTTAGATGAAGATTTGTTCTCATTTTTTTTTTTTTTTGACGTTCCAATAAAAATGTTTAATTGCTCAATGGGGTACTTTTTATTTCAAAGTATCTTCTATTTATCGGTCATATTGAAATTGCCCTAACTATATCAATTTTCATTCGATTTTTACAATTGTAAGAAGTTCAAGCGCTCCGGTCACCAATGACCACCGTGGCAAGTGTTAATGACAAAATCCGAAATCACTTAGTTGCCAACCCAATATTTTTTCTTTTATATCATTTTATTAAATTATGTATGATCCGTTTCTTTCTACCAGAACGATCTAATACTAATATGTTGAGGTTATTAGATGTATAAACATAGGAACGCGTGGATAAATTGTAAGTAGAAAATATCATAATATTTATAAATAAATATTTTTAATACAGAAGTGAATACAAGTAGGAATATAATTCGAGCTGGTCCAGATCCGCACGCTAGCAGTGTTACCCTATAACTGAAAACCCCGAAGCCATCGTCACCCGTCTAGTGTCCTAGTCTTTTGTCTATACGCTGTCGATGGCTTCAGTGCTCGAGAAAACTAAAAACCAGATGCAGAGTTTTCTAGAAGTTTTGACAACTTCAGCATAATATTTCCACATAATTTATGTCTAGATGCTATGACGAATAAAGATGTAGAATCAGTTGCCAATCAATTTAGAATCTACTATCAGCTGGATAGTTTACCCTAACACACTGCACTGCAATTGTTTCTTCCTGTTCTGTTTCAATCTGATCGATTTGAGAATTGACTGCCACCCAACGTACAAGATACCTTCGTACTCTAAACCGATTCTTCAAACGCCCGCTACGAAGTCTGTTTTCAAAGCAAATACCTCGCGGCGTGGTCTCGCCTTTATTTCCTCGTTGTGATTCCGAAATTCTCTTTCCTCTCTTCTTTCGATCTCAATCGTGACTTACGACTGTGTTTTTACCAAGAATACGGCGCCACTAACTTCACAGCTCCTTCGGATTTCGCGCCGGTCCATTGCCAAGAGTTTCGTAACCGACGCGGCGGCTGTCGCGCGGATTCCTGCAAGTGCCATTGACATCGAGAATGCCAACCGACCACCTGTAGAAACAAACGCTCGAGCCAAACTACTGTCGTCACCGGCTGTCGCTGCTAATTTTGCGATTGTTTCGTATACGCGAGCCGTCAACCGGTCGCTCCGACCGATGTAGATCATTTCCATTCGTTCGCCAACCTCGCTGCTACTCGAAAGTGTACTCTGGACGATGATTCAATTATTCTGTAGTCTATAGTTGGATTCTGTAGTTAGATGGTGCGAAACTCGATCGTGATCGTCTGTGAAACTGGTTCATTAACGATGCACAATTAATGGAATCGTTTGGCGGTTAAGATTGATGTTTCTACTGAAAGTAGAATGAGAACATTATCAGTCAGGCAAATTGCAGTGTCTGGTTCTTGAACGTTTTTACTAATTAATTAGAGAGATATAATAAACGCATTTGTTGCATATTATTTAAGGAATTTTTGTCAACATAATTGTTGCACTTTAATTTTTGAGCTTTTTGACAAAATAATTTAAAAAGGCAAGCAATGACAATAGTATGCAGCATACTGTATTGTAACAAATATTATTACACCAGGGATGGATAATTGTATCGCAGTAATAGTAAATGTGTTAAACAACCAATTAGAAGATGCTGTTATAAATTTTCGCAGATTAGTAACTTTACTACATTTTATCTAGAAACAGTGGGTACATTATCGTGCAAAAATCTTAGATCATCCGCGAAACTGGTTTTGTAATAGAAGCTGAATATGCTTTTGAAAAATGCTTCTGTTTATCATGGTGTAAACTCAAGAGGACTGTTTCTTTAGAGATAGCAATCCCCTCTATTCGCCCTTAAAAATAAATTATATGTTTCTATTTGGTAAATGTAAAAGTTTTGTATGATACTGTATATTGTTAACTTTTTCTAACAAATTATCATACCTTACTATCTCTCAACATTGGATCGTAAAATGTTGATAACCACTCAAAGATAAAAGGAAGCTCGCTTTGCAGTATTCTTATAGTTTTCTTTCATAGTTTACAGTTTTTATTCTATGTATCTTTAACCCTTTGCACTCGGAATTTTATTTCAATTTCGTTAGCAGCAGCTGCCAACGCTTTTAAGTGTTTTATTTGAAATTTACTTTACCTAAAATATAAGACAATTTAAATAAATAAAGGAAGAAAGAAATTTACTCAAATTGAATTTTGTAATAATAAATAATATATAAATAATATATAATAAATAGTAAATTGTATTTTGTAATTTTTAAGTGTATGATATATCTTGAAACAATTTCCAGGATACAATCCTGCTTTTCTTTCGCACCTTTCACTAAATTAGCTGGGACTCGACAAAGGAGCTCCTGAGATAAAACCTGATGTCGACATAGGAGTGCAAAGGGTTAAAGGTGTTAAGCACTAAAATTCTTTTCATTATGTTTTATTAGATCGTATAATGGACTTTTTGCATTCTTCTTCTCAATTCAAGCCATCGTAATATTGTTCCGTAATAATGTAGAACTGCTCCTAAGTGACTGGTTTTACACGACTATTATGGCTTTAAACTTCGTTGTCGGATTCTTCGTTGAAAACTTGCCAGACATACTGTTTGCTTGAATTGCAGGAATTGTGGCCATTCGCTCGATGAGATCGTTCTACATCTTTGCGCGTTATCTCCAACGCATGTGCAAACGATCGTACCTTTCGATTGTTCTTAGATCGAATCTCATCCAACACGTGTCTTTGTCCACGTACATGTTTCGCGCGAGATATTTCGCCTACCAAAAAGTTTCAATTTCTTACGAGATATCCTTTTCTGAGCCACATTGCTTTTGTTCTTTTATCAAATTTTTCCACTCTACTATCTTTCGAAATTTATAAGCAGCAAAGCATCAATTTCCTAATTTTACGTGATTTATCATCTGGTTCACATTCCATGTACCACCGATGACTCACGCAATACTCCACATATTTTATAATTTGATATTTATTAGATAAATGCTATTCCATAATAGCAGGGAGATTATAAAAATTATTATCGTGATAAAAGAATTTAATTATAAAAATTATAAAATATTACAGCGTACATCATTATTATACTATGGGTGTAAATTTATGTAAATTTACATCTTTATAAATTCGACTACAGAAGTAAAATGTAAATAGAGATTTATTTTACGTTCTAAATATTACAATAAGAATATTTCAATCTTTACTTTGGATATTTGTATATCTATACGTATTTTTACGTATATAAAATAATAGATGCGCAAATATACAAAGTATAATCTACATAATAAATATAATAAATATGATCGTGAACCGGTAAATAATATATCCAAATTATCATACGAAATTGAAACGTATTAGCGAAAAATATAGAACATTTTCTTGCTTAAAGCTTTCACTTCGATTAACGCTCACGTTAATTGGTTTCGTTAACGAATATACGTGTTTTCTAGCTTGTCATTTAAAAAACGTTGATTTTCGAGAGAAACCAGAATAGAACGAAAATAGTTTCGACATCGCAACTATAATTCATCGTACTTTTTAATGTTTGAAAACACGGTAGGAATTATTATCATAACTGGCTACGGAGAAATAAGTCCGCGCGCTTCTATTAGTCATTTATTGCTAAAGTTTATCTCGTAATATCTTTAAAGTAGTTGCTGTTCAGTTACATTTACGAGCGGTATAATACGCTATCTGTATTTTCCTCGTTTCTTCTGCTGATGTAAGTTGCCCATTGCCAAGATATTAGTATAAATGTTAACCTTATCGCATCCCACATATTGCTCCTTTTCCCATTACAATCTCCACCTATTACAATTCTACGCTACATCTCGATTCTACATTTTTTGCACCTACGCGTTATCAGATAACATTTTTTCTCTTGGAGCGAATTTTGTGTTCGCCATCCTTTTTCTAATCCTGAATCTCCGTGTAATTTATAGCTGTTTACTTCTAGATATATATATAGGTAGAGACTTTACGTTTGTGTTTTAAGTATCCTTGAATTTAGTACAGGAATAGTCAGATATTTTAGATATTCAACGTTCTTAATCTGCGTGCGTTACTTCATTATTTTAATTCATTAATTTACCTTTGCTTGTAACAAGATTTATGAAATATCGTAACAGCGATACAATTCAGGATGACTATATATTTCTCAATAATTCATCGGTAACTACTCGATATAGAATAATTTTTAGCCAGTCATCTTATGAACGAACCATTCATTTATCAAATACATTGGAACAGTTTTAAGAATATATCCGTACTTATGTTGATATCTCAGTGGTATAAATTTAAAGAGGAAGGAGCGAGCTTTTTTTTCGTCCCACGATGTCCGACGTGTGCGATTCAACGCGCTTAATATCATAAAATGTCGCAGAATCGCATTAATTTCACACCAATAAAATGAATATCAATCATATCAATAAAAGGTTCAAGGTTCAAGCGATGTAACAGTAGCTTTTCTGACATATTTCATATTTGCAAAATGTTAAATCCGCCTAAACGAATGTTATATTTTTCCACGAAACGAATCAATACAATCAATACAATGATCTTTTAGGTGAAATTCTTCTTCTACGTGTTGCTCCCTGTTCAAAGCATATTTCAGTATATTTCATAGAAATATTAAACAATGCAAATGAAATTTTTGCTCGAATGTATTCCAAATGTAGCAAAGAATTAATTATTGTGTTTATTAGTTTATTAGAGAATTAATCAATTTATTATGCAGACCTAGCAAAATTGATATTTTTAAATATTTTACAATTGTTCTACTCTGTACAGTCACGAAGAGTAATGGTCGTCTCAGAAATTTCTCTAATAATTGCGTTTCTCTGCCTCAACGATCGCAGTCGCGATAATCAATCCACGCGACACGTGGAGCAGCAGTTCTCTCAGCCGTGAAATATCGTTTCACCGTTGCGCCACGATAAAGCGTTGATTTATACAAGTACTCCAGTCACCGTGTAATCACGATACAATCAAATATCGTTCGCTTTCTTTCGAACAAGGTAATCGTAATAATGTTCGCGAACGTGATCGATCCGCCATACTGTCAAACCTAATTGTAAATCAAAGCAAAACTGCTTCACTCGCATTTGTATGCTGCACGAACGCAGTGCAGTCAACAATGGTGGTATTTAAATTACGCATCACGGACGAGGAAAATATATTGTGCAATATTTTATTGATTCGATGTTGTAGCTTGTCAATTGGGCATATTTGATTCCTATTAGATTGGAAAGCACTCGATCGCTGGCTATTTAATCACAATCGATAATGTGAATAATGTATACCATAATTGAAACATAATTATGTTAATTTTGAACGTAATATACAGAGTTTCTCTCCCTTTCTTATAGTTTCACTTTGACACGACTGACGTATGTTAAAAGTCGAGAATTCTCAGGTATCTGTAAAAATGAATTTCAAAATTGAACTATTTACTAGTGTTACAACTGTTCGATAAAATTCTATTATTTAGCATATTGATAGCCGATTCCCTCGTTCAGATAAAGTCTAGAAATATTATAATATAAATATACAAGAATTTCAATAGCTTTTACTTTGATAAAACAAGTTAAGTAAACCTTGTCCAAATTAGACATTTGAATATTCTTCAAAGCACCTTCCATCTATGTGAAAAGATTATCACACAGTACATTACATATCCTCAAACAAATTACAATCGTAATATCGTGGACAAAAGGCCTAAGAGATATCGGGTGAACCATAAACAGTGTCGCCAGAGAGCCCAGGTGCCGACAGGCACCTATTCAATGGAATAGTTTCCTAGAAAAGACTTTACCTGACCACCATCAGCGAATGCGGAACACGTGCGTGGTGGGCCTAAGAAGAAACAAAGGGATGCCAAGTGAGAAAAACGAATTAAAAGTCAGTATTAGTTGAGAAGCCAGAGAAAGTGTTAGTTGAGAAGTCAGAGAGTGCGAGTTGCGTTGTCAAGAGAGCGTTGGATCTGTCGCATAAACTGGAGACGTAGGTTTTAAAGGACTAGAAGGTTGAGCCGTAACGCAACTATCAACTTTCCTTTTATCACTCTTTATTACGAACTCGGTAATATACACTTGAATATTCACTGAATTGACACGTGTAAATCACAGTTTACTTCAATAACTCTATATGAAAGGTAATTACACCGATGAGTTAAGCACGCGACTGATCTAAGGGTAGAAACTTGGTGAACATGTTGACTGTTCTAAAGATAAGAATAAGTGAAGTGTCTAAGGACACGAGATGAGCTGATTCGTTAAGGATACTTTTGCTAGGAAAGTGAATAGACATTGTTTCTGATTAGTTAATAAGAAGGTTGGTGATCCCGAGAGAGTCGCCAATGGAAGATACCGAACGTGAGAAAACCAACTTTTCCTTATCTTCCCGTAGTAGACAAAACTGTAAATAACGTTCGAAATAGAAGATGATTGTTCTTGGTCTGAAGGACCTTAGGTGTGAAAATGCCAAGATTTATGATAGGTCCTTGAGGCTATCGAGGGTAAGCAGCGAGGAAGCTGCACACATCTGGCCTCTGATGTGGATTGGGATGTGTTTGACGTCACAGATCCGTGGTGATGAGAGTTGCAAATTAACTATTGAGTTGTCTAAATTATAGTACGTTATTGTATTTAGTTCACGTTAAACAACCATCATTTCCTGTCTAATCGACATCTGTACAATCCATTCATCGTAAATAAATCAATAAATAGTTCTGGATACTACAATAATAGTTTCCCGATACTACACAATAATTATCTCCTTATAGAAATATAACCTTAGAATTTGTAAACAACGAATAAGTAAAATTACACATATCCATGCAATACTTTCGGAAAGCAAAACACTAGACGATAATGAAAGCTCATAAACTTATTCCGTCCCTACAAATTTATGCATATCTCTACACATATTCTGCTTCAATAAACTAGCATTTCAATGGGAAAGAGCGAGCAACACAAGTTCAAATAATAAGGAAATTGGAAGGACATGGTAGAGGAAATAGGCGTGGTAGACATCGGTACCAATAACCGTAACTCGCCGTTCAGAGTTCCATCACCGTAACGCGTTTCATCCCATCGAACCCTTGGCCGACATCTCGTAACTCGTTGACACACAGCCTCTCTTCCGGCGCAAGTTGCTTCGCGACGACGATTACGAACCCACTTGTATCCATTTCTTGGTAGCTTTCCGTATTCTTATCTATCTATCCATATCCATCGCGCTCAACCCCCGATGCAAAACGATCAATCGAGATTTTCTCGCATTTTCTTCAGAAATATTCGAGGCGTTCGCGTGTATCGATAAAAAAATTGCCCGCTCACTCTCCACTGAAGCAGAATAAATTTAGAAATTTAGGAATTTAGAGACTATTGAGATACGTGTAACTTTGTGTGCTGAACTAGATTAACTGCGTAGTGTTGATATATGTATGTGAATTTTAGTGTGTGTTGTTAAGAGTCGGTTAAACCTTTCCTTACGAGCGTCGTATATATGCGACATCCGCGCGATGACCTGTGTGTACGAGCGTCGCCTATATACGACATGTCGACATGTGTCGACATGTGGGATTGTGTGTCGACCTTGCTTCAAAATTTATCACTGTGAATTAGATTATTGAGAATTTTAATTTGTTATTGGAAAGTGTAAATTTTAATTGTTAATTTTTATCGATAATAATTGCAAAATCTCCAAATATGTAGTTGTATAACGCTTAAAGAATCGTAGGATCCGGATAATGTCGAGGCTGCACCGAAAGATGTAAGTCCAAACACCAATTTACTTAACCCATTTGCATCCAAACGCGGATATATTCGCGCGCTGCGACTGTCTTCCATCACCAAGCGCGGATTATTACGCGCGCTGCGACTGCTTTTTTTATTTCCATTTTAGTCTAAATAATTTTTTTTAAAATAAGCCATTTTTACTTTTTTCCTCTGTTATAAAGAATGTAAGATGCGATGTTTGCGAAGTAACATTGCCTACCAATCGTTTTGAACAGTAAATTTTCGATAAGCTCCATGAAGAATTCGGATGTCGTTTACTGCACCTACGATCGACCGCGCGCGGTCATAGGAACTAGCCCTCCGAAGTAGAGCCATGATGCAAATGGGTTTCTTTTCGGCATGGTGGCCCGTTCAGCGGTGTCACTCCGACGGAGCACACTGCCGTAGCGAAAGGGTCAAGAGTAGACTCTTAGTACTCTTAGAACTCTAATATGGAAGATGCTGAGGCAAAGAAACTGCTGAGACGCGTGCAAGCGTGTATCCATGAATATCCGTGAAATCGTTTATCAAATAAATATATTACTATTTTAATATGAATTCCAAGTGTAAATTTAGTGTTCCTGCACCATTATTTCGGCAGTTAAGATCCGTAATTCTCAACAGAGACACGTCGAATTTTCGCGTTTTCTCTGTTCCGGAAGCGTTGACGGTCAACGCGCAGGTGGCGTTCTGATGTGTTCCGAGGTATCTGTATAAAAGGCAAAGAGCCTGGCAATCGACGTTGAAACGTCGCTGACGGAGTAGAGTGCACGGTCTGAGTGGCCACTTAAAATCTTACGGTGACGGAACGCCTTCGTAAATCGAATAAAATTATCCTTTCGAGTGCCTCGTGGCTGAGAGAATTTTTGAAAAGGTGTAGGACGTGGGTAAACGTAACACTATGGAGAAACGATCGTTGTTCGATCGCGTTACGATTTTGAGTCCTTGTGAATTTTACAGGCGAATGTTTTATGCTTGGGATCGATATGGAAGATTTTATTTTTTCGCACACACCTGTAACGTTATTCGAAATCTTCATCTTAAAAATATTATATAATTGTATTTTTAAGCATAGCCCACAGTAATTACCCTAATCGTGGTACTTATTTAATTTTAAAAACTACTATAATTTAGTATTGGTATTCGCTGCTCTTTTTCTTCTTTCTTCTTAAAAAGCTTTTAGTCGTTAGTGAACAAATAATGATATTGCAAAATAACGATTATTGACAATTAGATAGTCAACATATTAATGTTGGAGAAAGTAGCTCGAAAAACTGTATTTGCAGCTACTGTCTTTAGATTTCTATGGTTTTTCGATCTTCCTCCTTAGACTCGCGTTTCCAAATTCTCATAGTTTTCGACATTTAGTTCTCGAGCTTTAAAACTACTTCGCCGTGAAAAATTGAATCTTTATTGATAACTCACATCTTCGGAAACTTGAGTTTATCACGATCAGCAGAGAATTCACCCGGCAGCTTGAACATCGTCATTCAGTAATAGAATATGCTTCGTCTGTTACCTTCCAATCTCTTGTACAACTCCGTTTAATACACCAAGATAGTCAAAAACCTTATTTTATATTTCACATTCTTTAACACTTTGACCGCCACGCCGAAATCACATGCTTCGCTCAGGACGCCGCAGTGTTTTAACACAGTGCACCGTTAGATGCAACATTTGTTCTCATTTTTTTTTTTTTTTTATTGATGTTCTAGTAAAAATGTTTAATTGTTCAATGGGGCACTTTTTATTTCAAAGTATCTTCTATTTATCGGTTATATTCAAATAATTTTCATACAATTTTTACAATTGTAAAAAGTTCAAGCGCTCCGGTCACCAATGACCAACGTGGCAGTCAAAGTGTTAACTTTTTACTTTGCAGTTATGGGAATGGAATGGCAAATAATGTATGCAAATACCAGAAGTAAAGATGCTTCGATCAATCTATGTGTACAAATAATATTTATTTAACTCTTGGAGCGCTATTCACACAACCATTCAATTTAGGCTAAAAGTTGCGTTAGAGTGGCGCGATAAAAAAGACGTATGGATGTTATCCACCTCACATTCTGATGATTTTGTTGAAACAAAAAAATTTAATTATCAAACTGGCGAATCAAAGCGAAAGCCAAAGTGCGTAGCAGACTACAATACCCTGATGGGCGCAGTTGATAAAATCGATATGATTTTGAGTTCACTTCACTGCGTTCGAAAAAGCACAAAATGGTATAAAAACTATTTTTTCCACTTCTTAGACCTCGCTATATATATTCTTTACTAAAGTGTTAATGATAAAACTGGAACATTTGAAAATTTTCATCTGCTTCTCGTAAAAGATATTTTGCAAAAATACCCACCACGCAGAGTAGAGGCTAAAAGAGGAAAAATTCATTCGGACGATCTTCCATTTCGATTAACGTAGAGGCATTTCCCTACTTTCTGCATAACTAAAGAAAATAATAAACGTTCTTCGCGACGAAAATGCGCAGTTTCCGCTAAACATAATCGCAGGACTGACTCGCGTTGCGAATGCGAAAAATGTAACATTGGCTTATGTATTGAACTCGCTTTGAGATTTACCATACAATACAAAATTATTAAATGTTCAATTTTAAAGATATAATTTAGAACTTTTATATTATTCATGTTATTATTGCTTGATGAAGTAAATGGTTATCAAGGCTTTTCAGCTCACTACATAATTTATTTTAGTTACAATCGATATATTTTCCAATGAAAATTCAGTCTGCTCGATTTGCGCTCTTTCGTGAAAAATACGCAGCCCACGGTGTGTTTCTTCGTAAAAAGTGGGCAGTTCACGGCACACGCTTAACGTCGGACAACGCAGCGCCCGAAGGGTTAAATCTTTGTTGAGCGTAGAATTTACATGCATTCTCACTATAAAAATTGTTTCTTATTTTTTCTTATTTATTTATTCTGGTATTTGGTATATCATTGGCCCATTTAACCTTCCAATTATTCTTGTGAATTTTCGTCGAATTGTTTCGAGTCGATCACCGAATCGTGAAGGTATCAGCTTGCATCGAGGGGTGGATAATGATGTTACTAAAGTTAATAATTATTGGAAACTTGGATAGCCTTACGTAATTTTATCGATATACTAATCGTAAACTGTTTAAGTACATCCCCTCGCGTTATTAGGAAATTTTAGTACGTACGATTCGTCGGTTATGCTAATCACATATTAGCATGGAACGTGTCTGTGGGAATTTCTCGTTCCCAGTGCTTTTTACACTTGGCATTCGATTAAGGGGGTGTCCTGAATTAGAATGTTCTAAAACAGCATTCTTTTGTGATTTTTTTTTAGAAAGGAAAGAAAGAAACGAAGTTATTGAATTTTGAGGTATGGTTTTATATATATTTAACGAATACAAAAAAATTTGTTTTAAAGTAAAAAGAAAAATTATAACAGATTTCTAAGCCTATTTCATGGGCTGCAGTTTTCAATCGGTGGGAAAGATCCACCTCGTAATATTTGACTGAAACAAAAAACCAAAAAAAGATTAAATTATTACATATTTTTCTTCTGGGTGAACTAAACAACTGCAGAAAAGAATGAGAAATTAAAAATTTTGGCGGGTTTAAAAAATATGTGTTTCTTAGAAAAAAGAAATAAACTTTAAGGTGCTATAACAATTATTTAAATAAATTTTGTTCTGCCTTTGTTTAGTACTCGACAAAAATTGATGTCGAGTCACACTCGACATAGGAGTGCAAACGGTTAATGAAAAAAATGTTCGTTTTCGTTATTTTGAATTTGATAGTTGTAGTGCTGAATTTAAAAAAATACAATGGGCAAATTTCAACAAAATTCGATTGGACAATTTAGAAGGAATTCATTGTTCCAAATTCATTTATCCGGATTTATATCGAAATACCATATTATTCGATCGACGAAATTGCGATGCCAGTCTCCAACGCTTCTAAATTACTGAGACGCATATACACGGCGTACGAATTTCTCCTGCAACACGCACAGTTTCCAGCCTAGCGAAGGATGTCGGTACGATTATGTGGACCGTAATTAATTATCCTGGAATAATTAACACGTTTTAACAGCCGTCTCCGGATTGGAGCTTATCGATACCTGTTTCCATTGCGCTAGCTAATAAAGAGAAGTGTCGTTATTTGAGCAACTTGAGTAACGTTTATGGAAAATATCTGTCCACTAATAAACTTATATCGAGCCCACACTTCTCATGAAATTTTCGCGTGAACTTTTTGTGTGAAGTATTCGTGAAGTTTAATGAGATTCATAGGAAGCGAAGATTTATGGATATAGTTAATCTCTAGAGAGAATCTTGTGATTTTCATGTGGAAATTTTCCATAGATAGATCCTTATGTTTCCTAACTTTAAATTAATTAATCCTTAACAAACCATTTACGATATCTGCTTTGTTGCTGAATTATTTCTTTTTTGCTGAATTTAACTATAACAATTTTAGATATTCATCAATTCCATAAATCAAAAGGCAATACTTTTTCAAGTTTGCCTGATTATTCCTCCTGATAAATATGCTTATAGAAGTAAGCTAACATTTGCTTTGAAGAAGTAGAAGATAATCACATAGCTGAGTCAACTTGTACAATGGAACTAGCGTCTTGAATAAAATTGTATAAATCACATGTTACAAATTTCCGGGTATTAATAAATATCTTAGCATAACAGTAACAAGTTGAATAATAAAACAAAGGAAATTCTACAAGTAAATTTTACAAACTTATGAAAGAATTTAATGAAAAGTTATAAAATCACGAAACAAAAGTATTGTAGCTCATAACTTGAAACTTGTCAATGTAAAGTTGCTCGTTGTAAAATTACAAAATAATAAAATCACAGAAACAAAAACTCGAGCTGGTCGATTCACGATACTCTCTAAGAAGTTCACGCTTAGCTTGTCGAATAATCGAAGCATCCAGTCAGAAATCGAATGATTCAACTCCATCTGTTCATCTCTAACGCCCCGATTATTCTACCAAAAGCTTGTCCTGATTTCTCTAAATCCTGCCATTTATTATTTCCAATATTTTCAGTGAAGTGTGCACTGACGATAAGCTCCGAGAAACTTTCTTGCATCCGTGCAACCGAAAGAGCAACGAGATTTAGTGACACGTTCGTAGGCAGAAATCGAGGAATTCACGCATGGACGTCGAGCTTGTTAATTCTCCGTTGGATATTCGAGCTAATCCAGGTGCAACGGTATAATTCGATCGACTGAGCAGCAGAATAGAGCCGTTGTCTGTGGTACACAGTCTGTTAATGCAATCATTGCCGGAATTTGAGCCACGATAAGTCGCGTCGCTTTAACGAGCTCTCAGAGTCGAGTAACGAAACTTCCGTTGGGATTTAAGTTGAGGATGTAACCTGGGCATCCTTTCGCTAATAACGCTACTCCGATGTCATATTTCGTATCGCTTGACACCAGGTTCGATTGCATCGGGACCTCGTGTCCCGACTTCACGACGCGTTATATCGCGAAAGATTGCGTAATCGAACGTTATTGAGAAAAATATTGCCATCTCGTGTGAACATGGAGATGAAATTTCTAGATTTAATTTTCAACCCCTTCTCAACCCTTGTGTGTTGTCCTTGGGATCATTCGCCATCGTAATATTTTAAATATGAATGAATTAGTCTTGGAACCACTGTTAATAACTCGATGATATAATAAGTATCGTGTGAAATAATTGGTGATTCGAAAAGTTTCTTGAAGAAAGAATTTATACGTCTATCACAAATACGAGTCTGTCAAAAACCAAATTAACCGACTCCAGCTTTTGTAAATTCCTTAATTTTGAGAACAGTGTTCTTAATACTTAGCCAACCGAATAGGGAGATCTCCCTTTTTGACTTTAGCAACGCGTTTTCTTTCTTTTTCTTGTTGTTATTATCAGTTATTGTTTACCAAGAATTGTTGCCAATTAATTGCACCACTTTTTCTGCTTTTATAAAGTACAGTATATAGTAAAATACACCAATTTTGTGGTGTTAAAATTAATTAAAAAGTTACACTATCAGTTATGGCTAAATAAAGTTATAATCGAACGATAGCACACTGTGAAGAAATATTAAAATGTATTATGAATTTTTAATTTCACGTCCAAGTCGTGTTATTTATCTTTAGTTAAATTATCATTAGTTAAATTGTCAAATAAAATCATTACTGCAAAATATAATTAACCATTCAAATAATTTTTATACTTTTTCGTTTTTTAAGTAGCGAATATTAGTCCTCGATACTTTGTAAAATGCGCGGTGGACAGGTTGGCTAAGTGTTAACATAATTTTTCTCTTATCTTTTATGTTCTGAAAGGATCTCGTATATATGTAGATGTTGAGAGTATTTTCAAGCCAAATAATTGAATCATTTTGAAATTTCTATCAGGTAGATATAAAGGGGGTAGAGTTCTTTAAGCTTTAAGTTATTTGTAACATAATTAATAATTGAAAAAATTGAACTACAACTCCCAAAAAACTTACTCAATTCACGATTTTGTCTTATGAGATCTTTTGCCAGACAGCTGGCTTGTTTTTCAAGTAGCTAAATATAATTCTTGTTCATCCATCGACATAATATAAATTATATTATTGTTAAAGAATTATTATTTAGATGTTATCTTGCGTACTTTAACATTAGAAATTCCACATCAGTCAAATTCACTGGTTTTACAATTTTATTTTAAAATTCCTACTTCGTGTTATATTTTTTCCACAATGATGTAATGACTTTTGCAACGATAACCAAAGGAATAATATAATGAATTCTATTTTGTTTTTTATGTATTCAAACTGAAAATAATTTTGTATCAAGGCTACTTATACCAATACCAGTCAAAATGTACTTGTCAAAGCGTAGAAGGGTGCTGCAATCTGTTTATCCAACCCCAATTAACCAGTTTCCTCGTTTTCTACAATTTGTCACACGTTTTTTAAATTTTTACCGCGTATCATTCGATATGATGATATCAATTATCAGGAAAATTCCAGATCGATCGCTAGATCGCTAAATGCTAACGCTAGAAATACCACAGCAGTGAAAATGACTGGTTCTACAATTTTATAAATGTGTCCACCCTCGTTTAGGGATCCCAGATGGATTAATAATACCAAAATTGTACTACATAACATGGAATTGCTTCTGTAAGAAAGTAATGAATCAATAAATATAAAAATATTCTATTATTAGGTATTTTTTAAATACCAGTCACTTTCACTGGTTTTGGCAGAAATAGCGTCGTATTAACTATCGGTAGTTCATTAGTCTATATAATATTTAATTTTTGTGGATCGATAGTTTCTTCTCTTTCTATTCATTTTCTACCTTCGTATTTGTATGAGTGTTACATAGAGTTGCTTGGGATGTAATCAGCGATCGAAGGTTATCGAAGGCGCTATTTTCCATTCAATCAATGAGCATTCTTGTCGGTGTAATAGCGTGACTTAAAGCTCGTTAGGAAGTTGTTCCTATCATGTTTGAGATTGTGTTGTGCGAAGTTTGATTGCTTCGAAAGTTCGTGTCTGGTTTAGGAAGTGCGTGTCTTGTGTCGCGCGTGTTCCAGCTTATTGTTAGTCAGGTAACGACAGTTGAGAGAACTTTTCGATATTTTGGTAAACTGCATCTCAATTGATTCTTCTTTGTTTCGATTCCGGAACGCGTTTGTAAAAGAATCGAGGTGTTCCAAGTCGTAAATGGAGAAAACGACGTTTTACGTTATTTTGTCTCGAATTATCATCGCGTCGTCACCAAAGGACAAGGTACAAAGACTCGGCAAGCACGTTCTTAATTATGGTATAATGTCAAATGTAATGCTAAAAGACAGTTCCTCGTGAGACTTGACGAGCTGTAAACCGCAGTTTACATTATTTATTTCTTAATTTATTCATTATCTATTATTTCATAATTTATTTATTATCTACTGTAGATTCAACTGTCTGGCATTTCACGAATGAAGTAACCGTAAACTTAGCATTAGAATTAGCACATCATGTTATAATATAATGAAACGTTTTTGCGTAAATTATTACTGACAATTACTGAAGGATTTCGAAACTTTGTAGGTTTCAAAACGGTCAGAAATACCTACGTGTTTTCTTTTTAATTGCGGTAGCTCAAGTTCGAGGGATGAAAATTATGGGATGGAGATCAATTTTGTTTCTTTAAAATGGAATCATTTTTTCTTAGCATATTAATCGACACAGCTCGAGATTCTTCGTAGAAAATTATTCATCTACTTACGTCGAGAAACTATAAGTTTAATAGATATTTTAACTTTTAGTTTGAAAAAATTATCGTATGAAAGACAAGGGAAGACATTTGTATATTCGTTTTCTTTGTCTTTCATACAATAATTTTTCTAAATTAAAAGTTAAAATATTTAGTAGTAGTAAAAATTTTTAGGCATTAATAAGTTAATCATTTTCTTTGGAGAATCCTAAACTGCATCTATCAATGCGTTAGAAAAAAATATGTGATTCCATTTTAAAAAACAAAGTTGATCTTCGCATGACTTTTGACCTCCACCTACAGAAGAATTAATAGCATCAAAATATGCTTCCCTTGAAGCAATTCAACTTTTATCGGAAACATTTTCCAATATAGTTAATAGTACCGAAAATATTTCAGCTTAAACTCTTAGGTGACTCACCCTCTCCTCTGTACGTGTTTTCAACGAATTTTCAATGTTATTCGGTGGAACGAACTCCTCGATCAATTTGGTTCTATAATAGAGCGTAATATTTCGCTAAAAACTACTTAGTTTTTGTAGTACGCCAAAAGCTATTTAATTTTTATTTAAAGGTTCTTTTCTGTCTTTGAGCGTTTCCGAGTTTTAAGCTTTTTGAGAGTCAAAGTTCGAAGAATAGTTTCATCCCTCAAACTTGGGCTAACCGCAGTTAAAAAGAAAATACATAATTAGGTATTTTTGGCGGTTTTCAAGCCTACAAAGTTTTCATATCTTTCCTTGTCGATAGTAATTTAGAGTAGGCTAAACATATCCAAACTTGATTTTATTGAAAATGGGACTTTTAAGGAAAAGGTTTTATTCTACATTAACAATTTTTTTTTTTTCTTTGCATGTAGAACGTCTTCCTATCCGTTTTTATCACTTATCCCGCCATACTTTGTAAAATTCGCTCAATTTTACTACACATTTTGCAAATTTTCAACCATTTCGATGGTCAAAGACTAAAATATGCGCCCCATAGTTTTCGAGACTAGTTCACGTTTGTAATTAAAAGACCAACAAAATTGCCAGTTACATCAAACGAAATTTCAGATCGAATACGTGTATTCATAGCGTATGGGGCTTGTTATCAAGCGTGTAATGTAAATTGGTCAAAACCCCCGGAAGGAATGGTAATTTCAACGCGTCCAGGTAAATTAGGAGTTGGCGTTTTTGAAATTTCGCTTCTAGCCACGTGGCTAATTCATCGTGACCGTTAAGCGGCAAGAATCATAAGCTTTTCTCAACTCCAACTTGCTTCCTCGCCATTCTTATTTTTCATGCGTTTCCTGCACCACCATTTAGGCTCGACTTTGTATTTCTAATATTACGGCCCTTTAAAGCCATCCTACACAGTAAAAAACGCGTTTCTACGTTAACGGAGCTTTGCGTACGACCCACGCACATTAAATTTACACGTCGTGTTGTATTCATGAATTTTTGGCTCTAAATTCTGACGCTAGTGGTTTTCACGATATACCGAGCTACTAAGTTAAAGCATGAAAAAGTGGCACTGATTGATGTACCGACATGTAGCATCGTACGTAACTTTCTTTCCATAGACCTTATGGCCTAGGGGCTGAACCATTTTCATGCTGGCTCATGTCTCAAACGCTGACTCTCTTAGATTTCTGTCTGTGCAGTCATTTTTACATGTGTGCATTTATGTATTATGTATTATGTATTTATATAAATTAATATTATTTTTATTATTAATTTAATTTAATTTTACATTATATTATATTAATAACGTAAATATTAGGTCGTCCGAAAAGTTTCTTTCGTTTTATAAGGAAATAATGGGCGCACGACATCTTCCCTTTTATATTATTTTATCGAATCACGTATGATCCATTTTGTTCTATCAAAATAAAGATCACAACGTTCGATAGATTAGTTTTCATGTTTGTGTAAAGATGCGTCGTTGTAAAAGACGTGTCTGTAAAAGAAAGACACTTTTCGGACACCCTAATATTTATTAATATAAATATTTATATTATCAATATAATATTTCTAATTTTATATTAATAATATTTTATACTTTTACATTTTATAAAAGTTTATGTCTGTTGAGAATTGTGCACCTTAATCGCCGAAATAAATGTACAGCAACACTTAGATTACACTTGGAATTGATATGAGAATAGTTTCAGATTTATTTAATATGTGATTTACGAGATATTCGTCGATATACATTTGCACGCGTCTCGCCACTTTCTTTGTCTCACCATTTTCTTAATTCTCAATGAGAATTGATTGTAAAATACTCCCAAATAAAATAAAAAAAAACAATTTTCTTTACCACACTACCAACGCAACAGTTGCATTCTTCTGTTTTGTGAGACGCTGTGCACGCACATACTCCCACACACTCATACTTATATATGTGTGTCACTACTACGCGGCTAACCGAGTGTAGCACACAAAATTACACATATCTTAATAATATCATATAATAATATCGATTATTAATTAATATTGTTATTTATTTTTATATTAATAATAATAATAGTATTTCTAAATAGATATTACTATGCTGTGAAATGGAATATTCGTAAAACTGTAATGAGTACTCAGAAAGTACATTGTTTTTCTATTCTTTTTCTAATTACTGCTTTAAAGTTAATCTTCGTTACAGTATCATACGAATAATACGTCAAGTTATTATGCCTATAGCATTTCTTCGTTGCGCTTGCTTGGCGGAATAGGGCCATTCATAGTAGACATCCTCTAATTCAAAAAGTAATTTCAGTTTTTATAAAAGTATTTATAATTACATTTATATGTTCGTTACTGTACGTGCAATTACTCGTTGAAGTTTTCTACATGTTCAAATTTCACACAAATGCACAGATATTCGCCATCTGATTACAACAATAAAATATCCCAATAACAATATACTCGTCCTAATAATCATGCTAATATCGTAAAATTATCTGAATATCGAATTACCAGAAATTCCTAATTATTCCGAGTGAAACAGTCGCAGGTCTAAACGACAGTAAAATCATCGATAGTTTCGAGGCAATTAGGTCAGGGGGTCGCTTAACTTTTACGAGACCCTAAAATCCGTTGCGGAAGGCTCGATCAGATGGGAGGAGACGAGGGATGACCGAATTTTAAATGTCTGGGAGATCGAATCCACCGCAGATCCTCGTCGTAGATATCAACGAAACTGTTTCCGGTGCTTCCGGCGGCGTTGCGTCTCTGCAGCATCACGATATATCATAAGTTCGTATATTAAGCCGGATGCCCTATAGTTGATAGTATATATTTATATATATATATATATTAGGTTGTCCGAAAAGTATCTTTCTTTTACAGACACGTCTTTTACAACGATGCATCTTTATACAAACATGAAACCTAATCTGTCGAACGTTGTGATTTTTATTTTGATAGAAGAAAATGGATCATACGTGATTCGATAAAATAATATAAAACGGAAAATATTGTGTATCCATTATTTTCTTATAAAACGAAAGAAATTTTCCGACGATTTAATAAATGGTATTTTTGTTCACTGAAAGACGTGATAGAGTGCAATAATATTTTGCTATGGAATATTGATATTTGCATTTATTTTATATGTGTTGAGAATTGTGAACACTTAGATTACACTTGGAATTGATATGAAAGTAGTTTCACATTTATTTGATATATGATTTACAAGATATTCGTCGATACACATTTACACGCGTCTCAGCACTCTCTTTGTCTCAGCATCTTCTTTACCACACTATCAACACAACACTTGCATTCTTCTGTTTTACGAGACGCTGTGCACGCACATACTCTGACAAACACATCCAAAGCTTGCTGAAGCGAGCAAAACTCTCATACAAAGAAGACTAAAAAGAAAACACCTCACTGACCTCACTAAAGAAATAAAATAGTCAAACTCAGAGATGGTATCCTGCTGGGGGTAGCCATCCACGTGTTATTTAGCGATTAAGTTAGAAAAATTTACCAAATGTCCAGCTGGACAAATTGTAAAGTACAAATTAAATAATAATAAAAAAAATCTATGACTTTTCATTCAACAGTAGGAATTTAGAGGTAGGAAGTTAGAAAAATTTACCAAATGTCCAGCTGGACAAATTGTAAAGTACAAATTAAATATTAATAAAAAAAAATCTATGACTTTTCATT